>CM053586.1:220540126-220629200 GCA_028646515.1 Pseudochirops corinnae | reverse complement strand
AATAGTTTGGTCATATAGAAGGGCTGTAACCAATGAGTGATCACTGGGAAAAGAAAAAAAAAAAAAGCAAAACCAGACATGAAAGAGAACGATAATGAGTTTTGCTTCAGTCTCCATTTAAACTATAGTCTTTCTATATCTTTCAATCAGAGCAAATTTCCACAATGGTCATGTCCAAAAAAAATTTATCTCTTTCTGTATTCTGAGAACTTTACATCTCTGTCAGGAGCTAGGTTGCATGTTTCAGCATTAGTCCTCTGGAATTCTAGTTGGTAATTGTGCTGATAAGCACTAAGCATGAGAGTGGTCCATTATATTTATATACCATAACTTAGTCATCCATTTGCTATGAGATGCCTTATGTTTTCTTACATTTTTTTCCAGCCTTTTGACTTTGTTTTAATATTTCTTGTTGCCTCATGGAGTCATTGTCTTCTATTTGATCCATTCTAACTTTCAGGGAGTTTGTTGCTTGAGTAAGATTTTGTACCTTTTGTGCTTACATAGCTCTCATTTATTTTTCATTTTTTCCTCAAGTACTTTCTATTTACAAAACATTATTTAAGCTCTTGCTTTATCTCTTCCAGGAATTCTAGTTCTAACTCTAGTTCAGACTAGAGTTCTAATTCTAGTTTAAACTCAACTTGTTTGAGCTCAAGCTGTGTTTTTCCCTGAGGCATTGCTCATAGATGCTTTAGAATTATTCCCTTCTGGGTTTGTGTCCTGAGTATCCTTGCTACCATAATTAATCATCGTATTGGGGTTCTTTGTTTGACCATTCTTCCAGCCTACTTCCTCACTTTTGCCTTGATGTTAGGACTGGGCTCTGCCACACTTTTGGAGAAAAAGTCTGGACTGGTCCTATTGCTACTTTCTTGGGGTATTGAGTGTTGTATTATTCCAGGATCTCAGGGACAGGCAGGGGACCTGTAAGCTATCAGTGCTCCCAGTGTTGTTTGATCCAAGGCATAGTCTTTCTTACTGCCCTGTGGGTCTGAGCTCTGCAAGTTCCTGCCTTAGGTTGGGGTCTAAGCAAGAATGGACGGCTGCTGGACTCAGCCCCTGTCAGTCATCTGGAAAACTCTTGTTGTGAGTGACAAAAGTGTAGGCTCCCCTTTGGTCTGGGATTCCTTCTCTGGTTATTCTTTTGCAGACTGGGCTCAATGCTAGGAATGACACCCTACTAGGAACCTGGGTTCTGAACCACACCATTTCCACTACTGCTGGTTTCTAAACCTCCTCCACAGAAGGAATTAATGGAGTTACTAGAGCTAGAACATTAGATCTCAATTCTTTATTAAAAATTATTCTCATATGCATTTGTGAGTCCATTGACCAACTATCACAATAAAAACAAATACAAAAACATATCCTCAAGATAAACTTGTATAATCCAGCAAAACCAAATCTTACTTTGATCAGGGCTGAAAATGCATGTCCCTTTACGCATTTTAGTTTATTACTTCTCCCTCAGGAAATGAATGGCATGTTTCATCTTTAGTCTTCTGGACTCAAAGTTTTTTCCTTGAATTGGCCAGAGCTCCTAAGTCTTTCAAAGCCATTTTTATCCACAGTGTTGCTACTGTATAAATTATGCTTCTAGTTTTGCTTACTTTGTTCTCCATCAGTTTATAGAGATCTTCCCAATTTCCTTTGAAACCATCCATGTCCGGTACATTAATATTCTATTACATTCATACACCATCATTTTTTATCCACTCTCTAATTGGAAGGCAGCCCCATAGTTTCCAATTTGATGTTACTACAAAAACAAACTTTTATAAATATTTTCATACATATAGATTCTTTTTCATTCTTTGATCTCTTTGGGATATAGGCTCAATAGTAGCATAGTTGGATCAAAGGATATGCACAATTTTGTAACTTTTTGAGCATGGTTGCAGATTGCTTTCTGGAATGACTGGACTGATTCACAGTTCCACTAGCAGGAAACTAATGTGTTTGTTTTCTCACAATCCCACCAGCATTTGTCACTTTCATCTTTTGCTATCTTTGCCAGTCTGGTGGGTTTGAGATGAAACCTCAAATTTGCTTTAATTTCATTTCTCTAATTACTAGTGATTTAGCATTCTTTTATGTGGTGGTTAGCTTGATTTCTTCCTTTATGAACTGATCGTTCATATCCTTGGACTATTTCTTTGTTGGGGAATGGTTCAATTTTATAAATTTTTATCAGTTATAGATATATGAAACCTTTATCAGAGAAACTTGTTGCAAATTTTTTCCTATTTACCTATCTCTATTCTAATTTTAGCTACATTAGATTTGTTTGTGCAAAACATTTTTAAATTTTATATAATCATAATTGTCCATTTTGTCTTTTTAAATTCAATTTTATTTTATTTTCAGTTCCAAATTCCCTTCCTTCCTCCTTCCCCTCCAACTCATTGAGAAGGCAAGAAAAATAGAACAAATCACCAATATGTCTAGACATGCACAATACATTTCCACATTAGCCATGTTCCAAGAAAAGGAAAAAAAAGAAAAAGAAGAAATAGAAGAAAATATGCTTTAGTCTTCACATTGCATCCAGAATATTTGGACTAATTCACATCTTCAGTAACAGTGCAGTAGTGTACCTGTTTTCCCACATCCCTTCCAGCATTTGTCATCTCCCTTTTTTTTGTCATCTTGGCCAATCTGATGGGTATGAGGTGGTATCTCAGAGTTGTTTTAATGTGAATTTTTCTAATTAGTAGTGATTTAGAGCATTTTTTCACATAGCATATAGGTTGGATCTCTTCTTCTGAAAACTGCTTACTCACATCCTTTGGTCATTTATCAGTTGGGGAATGGCTCTTATTTTTATAAATTGAATTTAGTTTCCTTTATTTTAGAAATAAGACTTTTATCAGAGAAATACTGCTAAGATGTTTCCCCCAGTTTTCTGCTTTTCTTCTAATTTTAGCTGGTTTTATTTGTGCAAAGCTTTTTTAGTTTGGTGTGATCCAAATTAAATATTTTACCTCCTGTAAATTTCTTTTACGTGGTCGTGAACTCTTCTCCTGTCCATAAATCTGACATGTAATTTCTGTCATGCTCCCCTAATTTGCTTGTGACATTATTACCCTTTATGTCTAAATCATGTACCCATTTTGAGCTTATCTTGATACGTGATTGTGAGATGTTTGTTTATCCCTAGTCTCTGTCAGACTACTTTCCAGTTTTATCTGACAATCTTTGTCAGATAGTAAGTTCTTCAATAGATGGGATCTCTGGGTTTATTAAACATGACATGACTATGTTCATTTGCGTGTGTATATCATGTACCTAATCTGTTTCACTGATGGACCTCTCTATTTCTTGCCTAGTACCAAAATGTTTAGATGATTAAATCTTTGTAATATAGTATGAAATCTGACACTACCAGTATAACTTTCTTCCCACATTTTTTCATTGATTCCTGTTACATTCTTGATCTTTTGTTCCTCCAAATGGGTTTTGTTATGATTTTTTCCTAGCTCTATATAATAGTTCTTAGGTAATTTGATCAGTATGGTACTAAATAAGAAAACTTAATTTGTGTGGCATTGGTATTCTTATTATATTGATTCAATGTACCCATGAGCAATTAATATTTCTTTAATAATAATAATAATAATAATATGGGGCAGGTAAGTGGTACAGTGAATAGAGTACCAGCTCTGGAGTCAGGAGGACCTGAGTTCAAATCCGGCCTCAGACATTTAACACTTACTAGCCCTGTGAGCTTAGGCAAGTCATTTAACCCCAATTGCCCTGCCTTCCCTTCCCAAAATAATAATAATAATAATTTCCTTAATAATTGAGATCCGTCTTTATCTGTGTGAAGAATGTTTTAAATTTGTGTTTATATAGTTCCTCCATATGTCTTGGCAGGGAGACTTTCAAGTATTTTATGCTGACTGTAGTTATTCTAAATGGAACATCTCTTTCTAGCTTTTCCTGCTGGATTTTATTGGTAACATACAGAAATATTGTTCATTTGCACGGGTTTTAAAATTTTTATATCCTACAACTTTTATGAAGTTGCTACTTATTTTTATTAGTCTTTTAGTTGATTCCCTAGGATTCTCTAAGTAAACCATCCTATCATCCGTGAAGGGTAGTGGTTTTGTTTCTCCATTGCCTATAATTATTCCTTCAATTTCTTTTTCTTCTCTTATTGTTATAGCTAACATTTCTAGTACAATATTGAATAAAAATGGTGATAAGGGACATACTTGCTTCCCCCTGATTGTATTGGAAAGGCTTCTAGCTTATCACTATTTCACATAATTTTTGCTTTTTTGTTGTTATTTACCAAATTTATTGTAAAAAGACTCACAATCCCAGCAGTTGCCTTATCCATATGACCTCTGGTAGGGAGCCCGGGCCCCAGGGCCAGAGCGCTGAGGGTCAGCCGCCAGCAGAGTTGGGTCATATCGGAAAAGGATGTCTTTTGTTTCCTTCTTGGAGGCCTCAAACACACATGTCTGGTAACAGGCTACCTGGGCTTTGGAGATGGACTGCCACATAGCATCAATCTGGGCGAGGCGGCTTCTTCCCCTTTCCATACAGACCACTATCTAATCCAGCCTGGTAGGAGGACAGGTCCCCCCGCAGCTTGTACTGCAGGTGGCGAGGCTCAGTCATCCCCAGCGGTCGCCCATTCACCTTGATCAGCCCATTGCCTCTCTTGCACTGGGCCACAGCAGTGGCGGTTTTCTTTCGCCCCAAGACCTGGACAGCCTGGAGCAGCCCCTTGGACTGCGTGCGCCTCGAAAGGGCTTGCTCTCAGTTTTGGATACTCTGTATCATTTTAAGGTAAGTCTTGTTTATTCCTGTATTTTCTAGTGTTTTTAATAGGAATGAGTATTATATTTTGTTAAAAGCTTTTCCCACATCTATTGAAATACTCATGAGTGTTTTTGTTTTGTTGCTAACATAGTTATGCTTATGGTTTTTCTAATATTGAAATAACCTTGCATTCTTGATGTATTACTGTAATATTCTTGGTAGGATTTTATTTAAAATTTTTACATCAATATTCATTCTGTATTGACCCTCGTTTAACCTTTCCTGTCACTGGGTACATATAGGTTCAGTACAGATTAATTTATTGTCTGTGATGCCTTTTAGTAAAATGTAGTTTCCTTGTTTCTTTAATTAGGTTTATTTTTGCTTTTGTTTTGTCTGAGATCGTGATTGCCACCCCTACATTTTTTAATTCAGCTGAAGCATAATAGATTCTACTCCAGCCCCTTATTTTAATGCTATGTATATCTTTCTGTTTTAAATGTGTTTCTTGTAAACACCAACCATATTGCTGGATTTAGTTTCTAATCCATTCTGATATCCTTTTTCATTATCCACAGTTATGATTGCAACTATATATTTCTCTCTATTCTATTCCCTTATACTCATCCTTCTCTTTTTTACTCCTGTGACTTTTCTTGGCTTTCCCTATCAGAATTCAGTTTGGGGTATTTTCTAAGTTATGGAGATGCGTTGGGAGAACTAGGTAAAAATGCTGACTCCTACTCTGCCATCTTGACTCTACCTCCCCTCGATTTCTCTTTCTGTCCCTTTTTTGGTCATTAACTTTTCTTATCTATAGATTAGATCATTTCTATCTGGCTTCTCTAATTTGCTTATGAGATCATTAAAGTCTATCATTTCTAATTTTTCTAAAGTTCAATTCAAGTCTGTAACTTCTTTCTTTTATCTTTTGAATAGATTTGCCTAGATCTGAAAGGGATACATTGATATTCCCCACTATTATAGTTTTGTTTTGTTTTTTTTACTATATTTCTGTCTGAAATTTGATTAACTTTTCCTTTAGGTCTTTACTTACTATGCTAGATACCAGATATGTATATATAGCTATTGATTTTGATTGTTATATATGGTACCTTAAAGCATAGTGTGAGTTCCCTACTATGGCAGGTGTCTAGGACCTACAATAGCATTAGCGTCTGCCTGGGGCCCTTCACCCTTCCAGTGCTATTGGACTCAGGAGCTACTTCCACACTGAGCTTCTATGCTGGTCTCTAGCCAAGGGCTTCAGAAGTGCCTTCTTGCCTAAGGATGGCCTTTGCATAGGTTGTTTCCCCTACCTCTGGGCTCTCACTGCTAATGCTGTGCAGACTCTATGTAGAGCTCTCACCCACCTGGACTTTCCTCGGAGGTTTGCCCCCCACTTTCACCCCACAGGGCCCCTGCCCCCTCTGAGAAGATCCAGCACCAATCTCCAGAGTGCTCTTCTTTCCAACTACCTTGGTTTATCTGAGTCTTTTCAAAATTCCAGGGGTCTTTCTGTGGGTCCTAGAGCTGGGTAGAGGATTATATAGGTGATTCTTCTGATTTCTTAGTAAGTTTCTGAGGCTAGATTTGAATCCAGGTCTTTCTGACTTGAGGCCCAAAGTTCTGTCCACTATGCCATCTAGCTGCCTAGATGGTCAGCCAAGTAGGAGAAGAATGGGAATAGTGTCACTAAAAACCCAGAGATAAAAGAGCATGCACAAGAAAAGGGTGTCAACAGTGTTATGACAGTCTAGACAGAGAAAAGACTATAAGATTTAGTAATAACTAAGAGATTGTTACTAACTTTGGAAAGAGCAGTTTGAGTTGAATGGTGAGGTTGTAAACCAGACTAGAAAGCATTTTGAAGTCAGATTGCAAAGAGCTGAGGCATTAGAGGAGTGGAGACAGTGAGCACACCCAGTTTTTCCGAGGAGTTTGGTTGAGAAGGGGGGAAGAGAGGATGGCAAGCATCCAGGATGAATTTTTTAGGCTGAAGAAATGTAGATATGTTTGCAGACTATAGGGAAAGGAGCAACAGAAAAGGAGAGGTTGAAGATCCAACAGAAAGAGAAGATGATTGAGATTGCAGTCTGCTAAAGACGTCGGGGAATGGGATTAAATGCAGGTGGAGGGGGCTGTCTTTAGAAAGGAGAGGTCTTTTAAAAAATTTTTAAAAGGAGAGGTCTACCTTTTTTTTTATTAACTGGGGGAAAGAGGATGGGAGTGATATCAAGTGGTTTTGAGATGAAGAGAATGGGGAAAGAAGGAGCTCACATCAAATAGCCTTAATGAGAGACATCCTCAGAAGAGGGTTTGGGGTGGAAAGGGATGGGGGAGAAGGTGTGGGGAGCCTTGAGGAGGTGAGAGGAGGTTTAGCACAGCTTCTGTGGGAATGGACATAGGGAATCAACTAGGAGGGAAATAAAGGACTGCCTTCCTCACTGAGGTGAGGCCCAGTCAGAGATGTTTGGCATGAATTCATGGGCAGTTAGGCGGCACAGTGGATAGAGCATCAGGTCTGGAAGCAGGAAGACTCATGTTCCTGAGTTCGAATCTGACCTCAGACATTTACTAGCTGTATGACCCTGGGCAAGTCATTTAACCCTGCTTGCCTTAGTTTCCTCATCTGTAAAGTGAGCTGGATAAGGAAATGGAAAATCATTCCAGTATCTTTGCCAAGAAAAGCCCAAATGGGGTCACAGAGAGTCAGAAAGGACTGAAAACAACTGAACAATATGGATTTATAATGCAAGTAGTCAGCATGGTTGAGACTTCCTCCACCTTTGTTCCGAAGTTAGAGTGTGAGTGAAGGAGGGTGGTGAGAGTAATCAGAGATTGAGATTTAGCAAGAGATGAACAACAGGACAAAAGGCAGGGGATTTGAGAATAAAGGAAAGTGGAATTGAAACCAGTTATAGGATCAAGATTGGAAAAAGAAGAAATTGAAATCAGACTGCTTGAAAGGCCTGAGAAAGAACTGAAGTATAGAACAATTGCAGGGCTCATAGAGGAAGATTGGGTTGAGGAAGGAACCATGGGAAAAGGTAGAAGGGTAGGAGGCTGTGGGGAATTTCTGAGTTTCTAATGAAGGAAATAAACATTTTTTGAGTACTGGTGAGATCCATTGGACTATCCTTATGTATGATAGAGATGGAGCTAACTGAACTGAACAGGTGCCATAAGAGATCATAAAAATCAAAATAATTGCAATTTCATAAAATTAGAAAGCTTTTGCAGGAGTAAAATAAATGTCTATAATATGAAAAGAAAATCTAGAGTTGGCAAGCTATTTATATCAAGTATCACTAATAAAAGTGTGATATCCAAGAAATATAGGGAACTAAAGCAACATTATAACACCAATAGTCTTTCCCTAATAGATAAATGGTTAAATAGTTTTCTGAAGAATTGTAAATAATATGTCACCATATGAAAACAGGTTCAAAATTACTAAGAGTTAAAGAAACACATGAAAATAGCTCTGTGGTTTCCATATTGTACTCTGTGGTTTGATAAAGATAACAATAAGTTAGAAGTCAGTGTTGGAAGAATTATGGGAAGGCAGGCATGCTAACACGCCGTAGGGTGAGGGTGGGGGAGCTGGCCCTTTGAATGAGTCCAGCTGTCTTGAGATGGCTGTTTGGAACGATGCCAGAAGAGGGGCTAACTTTGAGGCACTTAGCTCTTCTCAACAATGTAAGGATCTAAGACCATTCCAAAAGACTCATGACGGAAAAATGCTATCCACATAGACTCTGTGTCATAGAGAAAGAAGTATGGAGTCTGAATACAGATGGAAGGACACTATTTGCTCTCTTTTGTTGTTGTTTCTTCCTTCTCATGGTTCCTCCCGTTGGTTCTAATTCTTCTTTACAACATGACTAATGTGAGAAAAAAATTTTTTTTAAAGGAAAAGAAAAGGGGCTTAAATTGTCCATGTCCTGTGAAACAATGATCCTACTGCAGAATGTGTATGCCAAGAAGGTGAAAGGCAAAAATAAAAATCCAGTACTTACCCAAATATTCATAGTAGCACTCTTTATTGTAGTAAAGAATGGGAAACAAACTAAATGTCCACTGACTAAGGAATGACTGAAAAATTTATGTCATGTGAGTATAATGGAATATTACTATGTAGTAGGAAATGAATAAGAAGAATTCAGAGAAATGTGGAGAAACTTGTATCAGCTAATGCAGAATGAAATAAGAAGTGAAAGATATATATATACATACTGACTGAAACAATATAAATGAAAAGATCATTAACGACAAGTAGAGAAAACATTTTTAAAGGAAATAAACTTGAATATGGTGTGCCACAGATAATAAAACATATTCCATTCTCAAAGCATAGAGGAAGGGAATAAGTCAGAATGTTATATGCATTGTCAGACACTGTCAATGTAATGGGTGGTTTTTCTTTGTCACTAGGAAGAGTTTGATCTGGGAGGGAAAGAGATGGGAGGGTTTCCCAGAAATAAATGTGATGAAAAGACACAGGTCACTCCCCTACTAAAAAACCTTCTGTGGCTGCCTAATATTTCTAGGATAAATATAAAACTCATCCTGACATTTGGCATATTGTTAGCTATGTGGCATTGTAGATAGAGTGCTGGGCCTTGAGTCAGGAAGACCTGAGTTCAAATCCTGCTTCAGACACTTACTACCTGAGTGACCTTGGGTAAGTCACTTAACCTCTGTCTGCCTCAGTTTCCTCAACAGCTCCTATCTTCCAGGGTTGTTGTGAGGTTCAAATGAGATATTTGTAAAGCACTTAGCATAGTGTCTGGTAGTAGGTACTTAATAAATGCTTATTCTCTTTACTCTGCAATCTACTGTCTTGAAGGCAAACTCAGAGACTAGACTTATCCTCAACTTAGTATGCTTCCTCCTAATATTGTGTTTCTAATACAATCTGTCCTGGAATGCATCCACTTTTCCATGCTTGGAATGTACCCTTCTCCTCATCTTCATCTCCTAGAATCCTTATCTTAAGAAAGCTCAGACATCCCCTACCTCCTTTGTTAAGCCTCTGATGATGCCTCCCCTCAGTTGTTTGTGCTTTCTCTCTCCCTCTTTCTCTCTCTCTCTTCCTCTCTCTCTCTTTCTTTTTCTCTCTCTCTCTCTTTCTCTCTGTCTCTCTCTCTCCTCTCTCCTTTCTCTCTCTCCCTCTCTCTCTCTCTGTCCCCTCAAAATTCCCTTGTATTTATTTACAGGCATGTCTTATCAATTATAGGCATTATAGACATGTCTTATCAATTCAGTAACAAGTAAGCTTAAAAGCTGTTCATAATTGCTATTCCTATATCCTTCCCAGCTAGCACAGCATAATTGTACATAATTCTTAATAAATATTTTAAAAATTGAATTGAATTTGCCAGGCTGGTCCTTGGATAGTAGCTCATAATGACACCTGTACTTGGAAGTTTGTCAGCTTACATTCTCCATTGGCATGGTCTTCAAGGACCCAGAATCACATCTACACTATAATGAGGTACCAAAGTAGGACTTCTGTAGAAGTGATTCTGACAATACAGAGATAAAAAACGATTTAGTCCCTACCTTCATGGAGTTTCAAATCTAATAGAAATGGGACATTCGTAGAAATACTTATAAATTAGAACGTTAGTGTATGAGAAAGGTTAAACAGAGACTTGGTAATGTTGTGGAAGGCATTAAAATAGAGGCAGCATGTAAGAGGTGCCTTAGAGAAGAAAGATGTCAGTAGACAGAAATGAGGGCGTATGGAGGGGAGAGAGAGGACAGTCCATAGTAGGCATGACTGATAGCCCCTGTGAGTACATAGAAGCAGGATAGAGGCAAGTCAAAATGAAAGAATAATTAGTCTAGTTGTAACATAAGAATGCACAGAAAAGGAATGTAGATTGGAACCAGATTGTGGTGGGTTTGGAATTTTAACATAAAGAATTTGTATTTTATGGATGTGTCAGTGTTATGGGGTATGTGTGTACTTGGTGGGTGCCCCAGGTGACACTTAGGGCACTCTTCTTGTGTAAATAGCCCATATCAGCTCATGAACTGGAGAACAAAAGCCGATTTATATCCATTAACCAATGGAGTGTAATTCAGAATCTAGCCCACCAGGGGGCAAACTACTCCAGCAACTGCCTAGTCCTCTCCTCAGCCTTGACATGTGAAATAATCACCTCTTATGTGCATGCACAAGCCCCCAGCCACAATACCAAGGAGCTGAGCAAAAATGAACCTTTGCTCACTAGGTTCTGGGGAATCGAGGTAATGTTAAAAGATATGGCTTGATCTTGATAAAACATGGAAATCTCTGGCTTATTCCCACTCCGCACTTGACTGGGAAATTTCCCTCCTCGGTTTGAACCACTACATAGGCTTGTGTACAGAATGTGCCAGGTGCAACCAGTTACGCTCAAATGTCTTAAAAAAAAAAAGAAAGATATTTTGTCTCATTTTAAAAGTTTATATTTTAAAGTAAATTTTAGCTGTTAGTTCTCTAGAAGTTTAGTTAATTTTTGTTTTCTTTACTTTGGTGAATAAAAGTAATGCCCTTTTATGACTAAGTATTCAGTATTTCCCTTAAAAAACATTAAATTCCCTGGAGGTACGCCCTAAGGAATGGCTATGAAAATCAGTATTGATGATTCACAAGCAGCCAACTTTTCTGGAGGCACACATGTTTTATCAGACAGTTCAAGTAAAAATTGTAAATTGTCAAGTACTCACATCCTGTGGAACACCTTTCTCAGGTTTTCAGAACTGGGGAAGGATAAGAGAAGGAATTTTGGGTCTGGGACCTGGGAGTTTAAACAGAAAGGCAAGGGTAATATGGAGAAAAAGGTCCTCCACAATTCTCCCTACTCCCAAATTTCCCCAGCTCACCATTACTTCCCTGTACTCCTTGAGTGTTGTCCCTATTGGCAGTGACACCCTTCACAAGCTTGCAATCTCTGCTCCCTGTCTGGATCTTAGCTTTGCCTTTGCCTCCTTCCCAGACGCAGGTCAGGTGCTCAGGACTTGGTGTTGACAACCCAAGAGCTCATCTTTCCAAATCCTATTGCAACTTGGAGAGAGCCCGAGTTCTTCCTACAGCCTCTTTTTCTTTCTATTCCCTATGCCCAAATGAAATGGTGGGCCAAAAGTCCTTCTCCCAAGGGCAAAGTTAAAAGAAAATAGGGAACCTTGGAATCTGAGTGACTGCATGTAGTTTCCTTTCCAGGGTCTCAATAATGTGTTGTCCCCTTTCAGAACTTCTGGGAGCCCACTCTACACCATATAGAGGTGAAACAGACATTGTAGAAACACCTCCAGTATTTTGGTAGAGAAGGAACTAATTGAAACTTCCAAAATGAGTTCTACATGATCATACTTGGGCCTTAGGTTATGTTGGCAGCTATATGAATGGATTGAAAGGGGGAAAGACTGAAAGTAAGGAAGCCATTAGTAGGTTTTTCAGTCATATTCAACTCTTTGTGACCCCATGTGGGATTTTCTTGGCAAAAACATTGGAATGGTTTATCATTTCTTTCTCCAGCTCATTTCACAGATGAGGAAACCGAGGCAAACAGGGTTAAGTGAGTCACAGAGCTAGTAAGTGTCTGAGGTTGGATTTTAATTCAAGAAGGTGAGTTTTCCTGACTCCAGGCCTGGCACTCTATTCACTGTGCCACTACCGCCTGGTATTAGGGTTAGTAGGTTAGAACAATAATATGAAGGAGAAATAACAGGAGCCTAAACGAGGGTAGTGGTAATAAGCGTTGAAAGGAGTGAATGGCTTCAGGAGAAATTTAGGAGGCTGACTTGACAAAAAATTGGCAGTTGGCTGAATATGAGCCATGAGGGATAGGAAAGGCTTACTGGGAAAATGGTGGTGCTACCTACAGGGACAGGGAAATATGGAGGAGGGAGCAGGCTTTAGAAGGGTGACTATGTGTTCTGTTTTTAACATAATAAATTTGAGATATAGATAGGACATTCAGGTGGAGATAAGGAAATGGAAATCAGGAAAGGCTGGGACATACTAGAGACTTTTTCTTTCCTTATAAACTAAGACTTTGATATTCTATTCTGGTTGTCCTGCTTTCATCTTGCAAATGATCATCTCTCAGCTGTGGTTGCAAGCATTTTTCATTCAAGTCATGCGTAAATAATATTATAAATAATAATTATATTATTATAATTATAATTATAAATAAATAATATTAGTAAGGCTTTTATAATACATGAGCACCACCTCCTTTTAAAAAGTATCTATGGGGCAGCTAGGTGACAAGCAGTGAATAGAGCTCCAACCCGGGAGTCAGGAGGACCTGAGTTCAAATCCGACCTCAGACACTTGGCACACTTACTAGCTGTGTGACCTTGGGCAAGTCACTTAACCCCAGTTGCTCTGCCTTCCCCCCTCCAAAAGATTTTTTAAAAAGTATCTATGTATTTACTATTAATACATTGTTTTGACTTAACAGACAAATCCCACCAAATATCTAAACCTGCCTCTAAAGGACATTCCCTGAATGTTTATTGATTTCTTAAAATGTCATATTTTTGATATTTTTATATCAGATTCATTTTTAATATCTCCCTCCCCTTCCTCTGCTCATCAAGCTATCACATATAATAATTTTTTTAAAAGGAAGACTCGTATAAATTGATGCAAAGTGATGTGAGCAGAATAGGAGAACGATGTACACAGTAACAGCACTATTGTAACAAAAATCAACTAATGAAAGACTTAGCAACTCTGATCAATGATCTGTGACAACTCCAGAGGACTTACGATGAAAAATGCTATCCAGATCCAGATAGAGATCTGATGGTCTATGAGTACAGACTGAAGTGTATTTTTTTCTCTTTGTTTTTCTTGTTTTTTTGTTGTTTTTGTTTTGTTTTTACAACATGGCTAATTTGGAAATGTGTTTTGTATGACTTCATATGTATAATAGGTATTTAATTTCTTGCCTTCTCAATGGATGGGGGAGAGAATGAAGGAAGGGAAAGAATTTGGAACTGAAAATAACATTTTTTTAACTCTACAGAAACTTTGGGGTGACATTCATTCAAATGAGCCACTTCATCCCCAAAACATTCAGAGATGAAATTGACAGGACAACAAATAGATATAAAAATGGAAGAAATTTGTCAAGTTTTCCATAAAGAACCATTTTTATCATCAGTGACAGAACCACCACATTTGGATTCCAAAATCTCAGTTTCCAAAGTGTCACATGAGAGGTAGATAGGCTATGTAGGAAGATGAAATTGGGAAAAGTACCTGAACCACACCAAGTATATACATCAAGGGAATACATGCTAGAAGTAACAATCTCATTTTTTTTTAAGGTGGAAGGCAAGGCAATTGGTGTTAAGTGACTTGCTCAAGGTCACACAGCTAGTAAGTGTGACACATATGTCATATTTGAACTCAGGTCCTCCTGACTGCAAGGTTGGTACTCTATTCACTGCGCCACCTAGCTGCCCCTAGAAGCAACAATCTTTAAAGAATTGAGAATTAGTTTAGAGAGGGTACCTTAAGGAGGAAAGATACCAAAATAATAGGGGAAACATCACATACCACAGGAATACTCCAAAAAGACAGATGAGAGAATAATCAATAAATATTGATCCATTAAGAAATAATTTCGTTAGAGAGAAGGGTTTATACTTTATAAAGGAATCACCAAGTGTTTCTACCCTGTTACTGCACTAACACCTTATCATCTGTGATTTTTTTCCTGTAACCATCTCAACTAAGCTGGAACAGAAGGGGAGGGAGCAAAATATCCTTCCCCTTTCCCCTTAAACAGCAACAACAAAATCTAGGAGAAAATAATTGAAGGGGAAATGCATGAAAGCCAAGTTACCAAGACACATTTGAGACATAAATAAAATTATAAACCACTCTTTCAAGAGATAAAGAATGACTTAAATAACTGGAGGGACATTCCCTGCTCATGGTTTGGTTGTGCCAATATAATAAAAATGACAGTGCTAAGTTAATTTGAAGATTTAGTGCTATATCAATTAAACTACCAAGGGGATACTTAATAGAGCCAGACAACATAATTTTAAAATGTATTCAGAGGAACAAAACATCTAGAATCTCAAGGGAAATAATAAGGCAGAAATTAAGAGGCAATATAGCACTTTCAGACCTCAGATTATATTATAAAGCAACAGTCATCCAAATTATTTGGTACTGGTTAAAAAATAGAAAATTAGATCAGTGAAACAGACTGGATTAACAAGAATCAGAAACAACAATCCAGTTTTCAATAAACCAAGGAACATCAACTACTTGGGGGAAAACTCCTTATTTGACAAGAAAATCTAGAAAAATTGGGAAGCAGTTTAACCTCATTTACCATAACAAGCTCAAAATGGATTGTTGTTATTGTTGTTGTTCAGTCATGTCCAACTCTTTGTGATCCTATTTTGGGTTTTCTTGTCAAAGATACTGAAATGATTTGCCATTTCCTTCTCTAGTTCATTTTACAGATGAGGAAACTGAGGCAGTGCCCAGGGTCACATAGCTAGTAAGTATCTGAGGCAAGATTCTTGATCACTCAGGAAGTTGAGTCTTTCTGACTCCAGGCCCAAAATGGATATTCAGCCTGAATACAAATCACATCTTTAAAAAATCAGAAGATAACCAGATAAGGTATGTTTCACAGTTATGGACAGGAGAAAAAAAATGTGCCATCTTGTTTGTGTGGATATTGTTTTTATATCACCTTCATTTCTGAACATATTTCTCATCCTCCTCCCTTCCCCAGTGAAACATCCCTAACATAGCCCAGGCCCAATGCTTATTAGCATGAAACTGTCTCCTCACTGGTGGAGATGAATGCCCTGTGCTGAATGGAGGCCAGGACAGAGTTGGTGACATTGAGAGAGCTTCTGTGTCTTCACTTTTTCTTGAGATGGTCTTTGGGGTTTTACTTCAAGTTGCTTTGGGCACTTCTGGCTTCCAGCTTCAAGAGAGAAAATGGAGAAAACCAACCTTGTTTCAGGTTGCTGAAAGAAAAGGTTCTTGGGGAAAAGCTGACATGAAAGGAACTGTCAGTCTCTATCATGTCCCTGCCCTACACTGGAGACTTCAGGGAGCTTTTCCCCTTGGGAGAGATTCAGGACTCTAGAGATGGCTAGTTGAGTTGAGTTACCTCACTCCCAATGGGAGAGGTCCTTCACTCTATATTATCTGTTGTATATTTTATATATCTTCTCTGATATCTATTTTACTACCAATTTGGATAAATATATTTTCTTGATTAAGTGATATGTGTTTTCATTGTGGAATTGGTATCAAGTAGGAAAGCGATCAAACCTTTCAAAAGTTTGAGGTCCTACTTCACCCAATAATGAAACAGTGATGAAAAATTAGATTAAACCTGATCATATTCCCCGGGGTGAGGAACCTGCTGCCTTGAGGCCACATGTGGCCCTCAAGGACCTCGAGTGTGGCCCTTTGACTGAGTCCAAGTTTTACAGAACAAGTCATTATAGTAAGGGGATTTGTTCTGTGGAGTTTGGACTCAGTCAAAGGACCGCACTTTGGTTCCCCACCCCTGCGAGCCTAGACTAACACTATTTAAGGGAGCAGATAGACATTAGTTTAACTCAGTATCCACTCTGTCTGAGGAAAGCAGAGGGGTCAGTGTCTGGCCCTAACTTCCTAGCTTCTATTGGCAAGAATGAAAGTCTCCCTTGAGGAGGTTAGGGAGAGAAGAGGCTAAAGATGTCTATTCTGTCTCTTTTCAAGCCATATGTCACACACACATACACACACACAGAGGCTACTTGTGAAGGGCTGGCCTCACTACACATGGGCCATGCCACACTAGTAATAAAGATTTAAAAAGAAAAAAGCTTCTAAACAAAACAAAGTAACCACATCAACAACATCTAACTATTGAGGCAGTATCTTACCCCCATTACCCTTGGGGGAGAATTTTGACCAAACAAGGGCTGGAGGAGATCACAAAAGATAAAATAATGTAGGTACATGTAGTTGAAAAATTTTTGCAAGAACAAAATCAATGCAGCTCAGATAAAAAAGGAGACCATCTATTGGGGAAAATACCTGATCACTGATGAGGGTCTTATACCTAAGATATTTAGGAAACTCAAACAAATGCCTAAGACCACACACCACTCCTCAGTGGATATTGAGCACAGGTTAGGAATAGTTCTCAAAAGAATTGAAAAACATTAAAAGCCATATGAAAAATTGTTCCAAATTAATAATAATGACAGAAATTCAAATAAAAATAATGGGTTTCACCTTATATCCAGTAAATGAACCAAAGTGACAAAAGATTATAGTGGATGTTGGAGAAACTACAAAACTATAGGCACACTAAATGATTTCTTAATAATTATTACCAAAAAATGGATTATTAATATGAATAAATGAATGAAGCATTTATTAAACACCTATTCTATTCAAAGCACTGTGTTGAGGTCTGGGGATACTAGAAAGCTAGTAACTATTCATAGCTTAAAAAGTAAGACAGTCCCTGCTGTCAAGGAGCTCACAACCTAATCGGGGAGACAACATATGTGGAAAGTTTCAGCTACAAGTCAGATGCCCTTAGGGCACAGCTGCAAAACGGAAGGCAATGCTTCTTTAATGTTATTTCTACTGGAAAGTATTATTAGTTTTTGATGTTGACCCACTTGGAAGTGCCAAGGACTTTGGTAACACGAACTTTCTTTTCTGGGTCCTTAATAGAGGTCAGGTCACTGTAGCACCTGCAGGAGATGTTGCTTGGCTGTATCTCCACCAGAATTGACTCTTGTGATTGTCTCACATTGTCAACTTTATTGACAATGTTGTAGGCATTGTTGATGTTGTTCTCTTGGTTCTGCTTTTTTGTTGTACCTCCATACAAATCTTTCTATGTGTAACAGGGGATGCCCCAAGAAGATTTCAACCAAAGCTAAAAGTCTGTAACAATTAAAAGACATTGAAATATAAAAGGAAAAGCCTTTAGATGCAAAATAGACATTTCTCACCCTCAAGAATGTCTGAGACTTGAATTGCTTGATTAAATGTGAAGAAGCCATCTAAACCAGGGGTCAGCAAACTATGGCCCAAGAATGGTTTGTACATTTGGAGAAATGAGGAAGACATTGCATACATTTCTCTGAATTCTTCATCATTGTCATTCCTTATGAAATAGTAATATTGCATCATATTCCTATACCAAAATATGTTCAGCCATTCCCAAATCTTTGGGCACAAATTGTTTCCAACTTTTTATTATCACAAATATTGCTATGAACATTGTTGTATATCGAGTGGGTTTTTTTTCTTCCAAAACTCTGCTTGGGGTCCCAGTAATATACTGTTTGGGTCAAAGGGAATGAACAATTTTAGTCCCAATTCTCCTGCTCATCGGCATTTTACCTTTTCATACGCTGCTGGAAGCACATAAATTCACTGTTAGAAGTGTTAGCCTGGCATAATTCCAAATTGTTTTCCCGAACAGTTAAACAAATGATTAGCTCAGTCAGCAGTGAATTATGGTGCCTTTCTTCTCACAGTCTCTCCAGCGTGTTTTCCTGCCTTTGTTTTAAATTCACAGAATCACAGAATTCAAGAGTTGGAAGGGATCTCAACCTGTACACAAAAAGTATCACTACACTAATGTTTCTAACAAGTCTAGCCTCTGCTTGAAGACCTTCATATATGTCAGGTGATATTTTAGGACTGTTTTAATTTATATTTCTTTTATTATTTTTAACTTCATGCCTTTTTCCAAGTGATTATTGATAACATGATTTTCTTCTTTTGAAAACTGTTGACTTATATCTTTTGACCACTTACCATGACATTAATGTTAAACTGAGGTGCAGTTTTACTGAATTTTTTTGTGACTCATAATTTGCTGCAATGAAAAAGAAATAAAACCCTCATTAAATGGAATACCTCTCATATCATATTTATTTTATTAATATGTAAACTTATATTCATGGCATCAAAATCATAGCATCCTAATTTGTGTTTGTTCGTATACATAATTAGAAATAGATGTCTGTGGATTGGCAAATAGATAAACTAATTGTGGCATGTAAATGTTACAGAATTTTACTGTGACTAGGAAATAATGAATATGAAGAATTCAAAGAAGTATGAAAAGATGAAGTACAAAGTAGGCAGAACCAGGAAGAAAATATACACAATGACTGAAACAACGTAAATAGAAAGAACAACAATGACTAAAAGAAACTGAATACCGTGTAATTAGAATAACTAAAATTGTCCCTGAAGAAGTGAAAAAAATATGTTTCAAGAAGCTCTGTGGGATAGTGGACATAGTGCTGGATTTTGTTGGAGTCAAGAAGTCCCGAGTTCAAATTCTCAGACACTTATGAGGGGTATGATCCTGGACAAGTCAAGTAACCTCTCTCAGCCTCAGTTTCTTCATGTGTAAAATGGAAATAATGATATAATCCAACAATAATATAATCCAAACAATAATATAATCCAGATGGATCAAGTGAGACAATACATGTAAAAAGGTTATAAAACTGGAAGCTTTATATACATAGTCACCATTATCTCCCTACCTTATTCTTAGAAGTGGGGGACTATGGATACGGATCCTTGCATATACTGGATACTGTCAAACTCAGTTGATCAGTTAGTTTTGCCAGAATGCTTCTTTTCCCCTTCTCTCCCTTTTAAAAATTTTATGTTACATGAGATCCCTTACTGGGTAGAATAGGGAGGAATATTATTGGAAATAAAGGTGGTATAAAAATAAAAGATGCCAATAAAATTAATAAGATAAGATATGTAAATGAGTATAAAACCAAATGAAGGATGCAGAGTTACAACTGATGCAGGATGGCAGAGTATCTGCCCCAAGGTGCTGAATTTAAAGGAGTCTGGATGGCTCTTCAACTTGGCAGTAGAAACAAAAAAGCTTAACACCTAGTGGGTGAGAATAATTCCCATTAGTTAAAATGGAAAGCTGCCAGATAGACATTTCCTATGTTGAGTCATATTGTTGTTGAGTCATTTCGGTCATGTCCAATTCTTTGTGATCCCATTTGGGATTTTGGCAAAGATACTGGAATGGTTTGCTGTTTCCTTCTCCAGCTCATTTTACAATTGAGGAACTGGGGCAGTCATGGTTAAGTGACTTACCCAGGGTTACACAGCTAGTAAGTGTCTGAGGTCAGATTTGAACTCATGAAAATGAGTCCACTTGACTTTAGGACAAGCATTTTATACACTACACCACCTAGCTGTCTATGCAAGCAGTTAGTTTTATTCTGCACCATAAGAGATGTGTTCTTAGTGTCCTGGAGAGTATATAGACTTGTGAGTTCAGATGGAGGCATCCTCAGAACCCATAGACCTGAAAATAGCAATGCCCCACAGGCCACCAACAGTTATCCCAGCTTGGACTCTGAAGGCATGTGCCAGTTGGGACAGGTTAGTCAGCCTTGCTAAAACAAGGAGATATCCTGAGGGAGAAAGGAGGCAGCTTGTGCCAGATAGGTCAAATCATTGGTACTATTTTGACTACCACCACTCTTCCCTACCCCTGTGGAGACAGTTCTGAAGCCAGAGTCCAAGAACTCTGAGAACTGGAGTGTTCCCATCACCCCCCAGGCGGTAGTACAGGAAACTAGAAAAAAGAAGTTCTTTTGAAATTCTTTTTCCATCTGGCAAATTCGGCTTTTTAAGGCATTCTTCTACTCATTGACTTTTTGGGCCTCTTTTGCCATTTGAATTAGTCTATTTTTTAAGGTGTTAATTTCTTCAGTCAGGGTTGTTGACTCTCTTTTCATGATTTTCTTGCATTATTCTCATTTCTCTTCCCAATTTTTCCTCCACTTCTTTTACTTGATTTTCAAAATCCTTCTTGAACTCCTCCATAGCCTGTATCCAGTTCATATTTTTCTTAGAAGCTTTTGATGTAGGGGTTCTGACTTTGTTGTCTTCCTCCCGGTTCCATGCTTTGATCCTTTTTGTCCTCAAAAAAGGAATCTAAGATTTGATTGCTGTGCTTGCTTTGCTTCCTTTGCTTGCCCATGTTGCCACTCAGTTACTTGATTTTGAGCTCTGTGCCACAGTAGAACTCTGCTTTCAGAGAGGAGAGCTTTGTCTCAAATTGCTGGGGTTTTCACAGCTGCTGGAGCTATTCATTGGATGCCCTCTCTACAGTCCCCACAAACTCTGGCTCACTGGTCACACACCCCAGGACCTCCACTCCAGAAAGAGATCCAGATCCAGGCAGGTTAAAGCAAGAGCGATTACCTTTGGAATGGTCTCTTGGTCCCCCTACAATCTGCAGGCCAGGGGTTCTGAAGCACCCATGTGGAGGCAGATGCACAGCAGCAGTGCCTCTGCTGCTTCTTGCCTTCTCACCCTGGGGGCAGGGGCCAGACTGTGCTCTTGGTCCCCCTGTTCCCAGAGTCCACATTGACCTTTTACTTGTCTTTGGCATTTATGGATTGATAATTCTGGAAACCACCACAGCTGCTGGTGATCCACTCTCCTGTAGTCTGCTCCAGCCTTGGCTGGTTGGAGCTGACTGCCCTGGGTCTAAAACAGCAGGCTCATTTGGGACTGGGCTTGGCTCCCAGCATGTTGCGATGGACCCTTCCTGTCTGCCTGCCAGGTTGCCTTCAGTGGGAAATTTGTTTCTCTCTGTCACTTTGTGGGTTCTATAGCTCTAAAATTTGTTTAGAGTCATATTTTATAGGTATTTGAGGTGGTTATAAGGAGAACTCACAGAGTTTTCCTGCTTCTATGCCCCCATCTTTTCTCTGCCCCAAAATGTTCTTACTACCAAAGTCCTTAGCCCTGTAAAATGGTTCAACATTAGAAATAGACATATTTTAATGCAGATCAAAGCATGCTAGGTTTTTTTTTTTAACTTTTTTTTCCCCTTGGGGCTTTTGGTCTGTGTTTTCTAATGTTTTGCATAAATACACATGTATAACCTTTATCATGGTGCTTGCCTTCTCAATGATGGGGAGAGGAAGAAAGGTGGGAGAGAATTTTGAACTCAAAATTATAAAAAATGAAGGCTAAAAATTGTTTTTACCTATAATTGGGAAAAAAGTAAAATATTACTTTTTTAAAAAAAGATATTTTTGCCAATGTGTAACTCAAGCCCCAAATCCCATTGGGACTTTCTCCTCCTGTCCTGAGAGGAGGGGGCAGAATTGTTGGAAGCAGAAGAGAGGAGAGTGTCTCCAAGTTTTCTTTAGGCTCTGGAGTTGCTTTGGTGCTTCTTTAAGAGAAAAGATAGAAGAGGCCAACCCCATTTCAGATTGTTTAAGCAAGAAAGAGACTCTGGAAAGAAGCTAACATGAGAGGAGCTGGAAGTCTCTATCATGGCCCTATCCCCAGCTTGCTCTACTAGAGACTTCGGGGAGTTTCCCCTTTGAATGAGATCCAGGACCCTCTCTCTTGGTTGAGGTGAGTTACCTTGTCCCTAATGGGAGAGCTCCTTCACTCTGTGTTGTCTGGTACATATCTACCTATGTATACCTTCTCTGATATCTGTTTTGCTACCAATTTGGATAAATATATTTTCTTGGATAAATACTATATATGTTCTTTGTAGAACTGGTATTTTGTGGGAAAGGCATCAAGCCTTGAATATAAAGCTGGGGTCCTCCTTTTCCTCAATTAATGAGCAGTGATCATAAAGTTAGCCCAAACCTGTAAATCACATTCCCTTCACTAATAATTTTTAAGGGAGAAATTAGATATAATTCTAGCCCAGTACCCCATCTCTCTGATGAGAGCAGTGTTCAGTCTTCAAATCCCGACCTTCAGCTTCCCCTCCTGGCAGGAAATAAAGTCTTCTGTGGAGAAGGGTAGGGGAAGAAGAGTCTAGAGGGGTCTATTCTGGCACTTTTCAAGCTATACAATTACACCCCTACGCTGCATGTTAGGGGACAG
This sequence comes from Pseudochirops corinnae, assembly GCA_028646515.1. Taxonomy (NCBI): domain Eukaryota; kingdom Metazoa; phylum Chordata; class Mammalia; order Diprotodontia; family Pseudocheiridae; genus Pseudochirops; species Pseudochirops corinnae. The sequence goes on along the minus strand of CM053586.1, from coordinate 220,606,492 downwards.
CCTTAGCTACAAATGGAAATGACATTAAGGAAGATAATAAGCTATGGTAGCTAACATTTGCAGAGTACTTGCTATATGACTGAGCTAAGTGCTTTACAGTTATTATCTCATTGGATCCTCACAATAACCTGGGAAGTAAGTGCTATTATTATACTCATTTTACAGATGAGGAAACTGAGGCAAATGGAGGGCAAATGTTTTGCCCCTGGTCACAAAGCTAATAAATATCTGAAACCAGATTTAAACTCAAGGTCTTCCTTACTTAAGGTCCAGTGTTCTCCTCTCTGCACCATCTAACTGCCCATTACTATCAGCTTTGCTGCTGTACCCTAAGGACGACTTGGTCTTTCGGTCTGACTTAGAGCTGAAACCTCCTACATTTGTTGTTGTGAATTCCTTGAGAGCAGGAACTTTTTTTTAAAACTGTCTCCCCTTTGTGTAGAGCACTGATTTGAAGGTAGTAAGGGCTTAATAAATGCTTTTCATTCATTCTTTCAAGTCTAGAGGTTCATCTATGAGATTAAAAAAGCACGTTGTTTTAAACTCCTTAAAGAGTTTCACATCTCACTTCTATACGTTTCCATACTAGATAGCTAGGTGGTGGTGGGTGTAGATAGAGTGTTGAATCTGGAGTCAGGAAGACCTGAGTTCAAATCCAGCTTCAGACACATCTTGGCTGTATGATCCTGGGCAAGTCACAACCTCTGTCTGCCTCAGTTTCTTCAACTATCAAACGGGGATAATAATAGAACTTACCTTCCAGAATATTGTGAGGATCAAATTAGACAGTATTTGTAAAGTGCTTATTAGCACAGTGCCTGGTAAGTACATAGTAAACCCAATAAATTCTCGTTTGCTTCCTTCCTTTTTCTAAGCTACCTTCACTGTATAAGAAGGAGAGGAAAAGGAGAAAGTTTTCCATTTTACAACTCCGTTCTGAAGATAGATGGTGATTTGTCCAGTGTCAAAAAATGAAATAAGAGGAGTGAAAGAAGAACCCAAGGGTCTTGATTTAGTATTGTGCTGTTTTCTCTTTTTGTCAGGTCTTCAGTAAGATACCTAGTGTTATTTCTAGAGATAAAGATAGGGCTAGGTAACAGCCAGACTAGAGACTTTGGCAAGTTTCCCTTTGAGTAAGATCCAGAGCCCTCTCTCTTGACTGAGCTGAATTACCCTTTTTTTTTTTTTTTGCAAAGATTAAGTGATTTGCCCAGGTTCACACAGCTAGTAAGTGTCAGGTGTCTGAGCCAGGATTTAAAGTCAGGTCTTCCTGACTCCAGGGCCAGTGCGCTATCCACTGTACCACCTAGCTGCCCAGTGAGCTGAATTACTTTAATCCCAAAGGGAAAGCTCCTTCATTCTATATTGTCTGGTATATATTCTCCTATGTATACATTCTCTGATTTCTGTTTTACTGTTGACTTGGATAAATAGATGATAATACAATTAGACAGATTTGGAATTGACTGAATGACCAGTTACAGAGCAGTCATTAATGTTCCATCCTATCTTCTCGGAGAGATTGACTGCTCTATCATTCCCACTCTCGTGCTTGTCTTTAATCTCTTCATACAAACCTATGTCTGTTCCTCATTCTCTAAAACTCCTCACATGATAAGTCCATCCCCTCTAACTATTATCCCAAGTCTCTCCTGTCTTTTATAGCTTAACTGTTTGAGAAGGTCATCTACAATAGGCATCTCCATTTCTTCTTACCCACTTAATTCCCTACAGACTGGCTTCTGACTTCATCATTCAACCAAAACTGCGTCCTCCAAAGTTACTAACAATTTCTTAATTATAAAATCTAATGGCCTTTACTCAATCCTCATTTTTTCCCTTGTGTGATCTTTTTTAAAAAATTTATTTATTTGTTTACTTTTAGTTTACAAGAGTCAGTTCCACAATCCCTTGAGTTTCAAATTTTTTCTCCCGCCCTCTCTTCCTCCCCTCACCCCATGGTGACATGCAATCAAATATAGGATCTGCAAATACCTTCACATTAAACATCAGTCAGGTTGTAAAGAAGGACAATCCTTGTTTTCTTGACCTCTCTGCAGTTTCTGACACCATCAATAACCCTTTCTCCTTGATATACTCTTCTCTCTAGGTTTCTGTGACAGCTCTCCCTCCTGGTTTGCCTTCTACTTATCTGACTGTACCTTCTCAATTTCCTTTACTAAATCTTCAATCCACTCTGTGCCCGTTCACCATGGGTGTCCCAAGGGCTCTGCTCTAGTCTCTCTCCTCTTCTCCCTCTGTATTATTCCACATGGTGATCTCATTAGTTTCCAAGGATTCAGTTATCATCTCTATGCTAACAGTTTTCATATCAACGTATCCGGTCCCAACCTCTCTGCTGACCTTCAAGTCTCACATCTCCAACTGCCCATTAGGCTTTTCAAATTGGATGTCCCACAGACATCTTAAACTCAACTGAACTCATTTTTTCTCCCTTCCCAGACCTTTAACCTTTCTAAATTTCCCTATTAGTGCTGAGGGCACTACCTTCATTCCGTTCATCCAGGCTGGCAATCTTGGTGTAATCCTTACTTCCTCACTTTTATCCCCTTACATGCAAACTTTTGCCAATTCCTGTCAATTCTGCCTTTCTAGCATGTCTCTTTTGTATCGCCTTCTCTCCTCTGACATTGCTATCATCCTTGTGCAGGATTTTATCACCTCATGCCTAGACTATTTATAATAGCTTTCTGATTGGTCTTTCTGACTCAGGTCTCTCCCCACTCTAGTCCAGGGCTTCTTAAACTTTTTCCACTCACAACCCCTCCAGTGCTTCATAAACTGTGGGTCATGACCTCACAAATGACCTAGATGACTTGTGTTATATGCAATATTCCATACCTGTGGTCCTTCACCTCTATGAAGACATACGTATATAGGAAGTTATTTCTTATATTTCTTCTTGGAGCAAACTATAGTCATTATAGTTTCACAGAATGCATTTTAATTTTTGTAGTTCTTATTTTTTTCATTTCTATTGTTCCAGTCCTGTGTCTATTTTTTTCCCAATGTCTGCCTGCCTCGTTCTGCATCAATTCAGAATCCCAAGTTTCTCTGTTTTTGTCACGTTCATCACTTCTTACATCACAGTTATATTCCTTTATATTCATGTGCCACAGTTTATCCATTTCCAAACAATTGGCATCAGCTTTGTTTTAAGTAAGAAGATAATATTCTATATCTGTAGGGATGTGTGCAAAGTTCTAAATTCAAGTTAAAAAAATCACAGCCAGTAAGTGTCTGAAATCACATTTGAACTCGGGTCTTCCTGATTCTAGGCGCTGTGTTCTATCTACTATACCACATAGCTGGCCCATTTTGGTAGGGATACTCAGATATTCAAATATGTCTGTGATCTCATTTTTTCAAGAATTCCCTCCCACAGGGGTAGATAGGTGGTGCAGTGAATAGAGCACCAGCCCTGGACTCAGGTGGACCTGAGTTCAAATCCAGCCTCAGACACTTGACACATTTAATAGCCATGTGATCTTGGGTAAGTCACTTAACCCCAAATGCCCTGCCTTCCCCCATCCAAAAAGCAAAAAAAAATTAATTTTAAAAAGAACTTCCCACAGTGCAAAGCACAACTCATCCATGCCTATCTATTATGTGTGATTCTTGTCCATTATTTTTTAAAAGTTTATTACAGGAAGTCCACTCAGCATACTGAAGGACTTTACCTCTCTCCCAATATTGCAAGGATACCAGTAGAGCACTTTAGCCATCTACCTGTAATGTCTTATGTACAGGAAAAGTAATATAAGATATATGAAAAGTAATTTTGCAGGGAGACAGTACTAATAACTGTAGGCTTCTTGTAGGAGGTAACTTGAGCTGAGCTTAGAAGAAAATAGTTCTATGCATGAAGGAAAGGGAAGAGTAAGTTGACTCTCAAGTTTTAAAACTGAGTGACTGAACTCTTATCTAAACTGGTCAGAGGAGGAAAGAATTCACACATACAGTTGGGCACAGAAATACATTTCACTCCACAGGGAAATAAGTCAGAAAAGGTAGAAGGCAAAGTGGGGGAATAAAAGATAGGGTTTATAAAGAGAGGGTAGGAAGGTAAGAGAAGAAAAAGTATGAGAATAGGATGAATAGAAATACACAATTAACAATCATAACTGTGAATGTGAATGTGATGAATTTTCCCACAAAATGGAAGAGGATAATAGAATAAATTAGAAGCCAGAATTCAACAATATGTTTTTAACAAAAAATACACCTTAATAAGAAAGTTTATACAAAGAGTTAAAGTAAATGCTTTAGCCAAAGTGAAAAAAAAAGGCAGGGGTAGCAATAATTATCTCAGATAAAATGATAGGAAAACATACACTTGGTTAAAAGATAAAAATAAGGAAAATACATTTTGGTGAAAGGTATCATACATAGTGAGTTAATAGAAATATGAAACAATTGTGTACCAAATGGCATAGCATCTAAATTCCTAAAGGAAAAGTCAAATGAGTTCCTGGAAACTAGCCAGTAAAACTATAATAATGGGGAACCTCAATGTACCCATGTCAGAACTAGATAAATCTAACCAAAAAATAACAGAAAGAAATGAAGCATCTGAATAGATTCTTCAGAAAAGTTAGATAAAATAGATCTCTAGAAATTATTGAATGGGAATAGAAATGAATATATCTCTATCTCAGCTGTGTGTGTCACATTCACAAAAATTGACCATATATTAGGGCATAAAAACCTTACAAGCACATGCGGACAAGCATACATATTAAATACACCTTTCATAGACCACAATTCAATAAGAATTATATTCAGTACAGGGCTTCTGAAACAAAGATGAAGGATTATTTAGAAGCTAACTCAAGACATAAAGAATGAGTAGGTCAAAGAACAAATCATAGAAACAATCAATAATTGTTTTGAAAATAAGGACAACAATGAGACAACATGCCAAACCAATACTTAGGGGAAATTTTACATCTCTAAACATTCCATCAACAAAACAGGAAAAAAAAAAAGCAGATCAATGAACTGGGCATGCAACTAAAAAGACTAGAAAACAAATAAATTTTTAAAACTCCAATCAAACATTGAAATAGAAATCCTGAAAGTCAAAGAAGAAACTAATGAAATTTAAAGAAAAAACTCATAAATAAAACTAAGAAATTGTTTTTTTTTAAAGTAAAATAGATAAATCATTAGTTAATTTGGTTTTTTAAAGAAAGAAGAAAATAAAATTGCCAGCATCAAAAATGAAAAAGGGTGAATTAGCAACTAATGAACACAAAATAAAAGAAATTAAGAACTATTTTGCCTAGTTATATGCAAGTAAAACTGACAAATTAAATGAAATAGATGAATATTTACAAAAACATAAAATGCCCAGATTAACATATCATGAAAGACTTGGGGAGACTAGGTGGCACAGTGAATACAGCACTGGCCCTGGAATGAGGAGGACCTGAGTTCAAATGCGGCCTCAGACACTTAACACTTACTAGCCGTGTGAACTTGGGCAAGTCACTTAACCCCAATTGCCCTGCCTTTCCCCTCCAAAAAAAAAAATATCAGGAAAGAGGGGACTCAACCCAGTCTTAAGGGGGGAAAACAAACCAAACACACCATAAATGAACTTCCAAAGGGGAAAAAACCCCAAAGAAGATGAAATTACATGTGAATTTTACTAAACATTTAAAAAACAATTGAATCCAATACTACGTAAACTGTATTTTTTTTTAAAAAGGCAAAGAAGAGGTCCTACCAAATTCCTTCTATCACACAAATATCATCTTGATGCCTAAACCAGGGAAAGTAAAAATAGAGAAATAAAACTACAGACCAATATCTCTAATACACATTGATGCAGAAATTTTAAATACAATATTAACAAGAGGACTATAGAAAAGTATATACAAAATTAAACATTATAACCAGGATGGATCTATAGTAGTAATGCAAGGCTGGTTCAGTATTAAGAAAACTACACACAAAATTGACCATATTAAATGAAAGAACAACAAAAATGGTATAATTACATAAATAGATAAAGAGAAACTTTTGACATGATACAACATCTATTGATGTTAAAATTCTGGAAAGCATAGGAATAAATTGGATCTTTTGGCAGAGCAAAGATGGCAAAGTAAAAGCTCAAGTAAAAAAGTAAACTCACTTAAGCTTTCCCTCAAACTCTTCCAGATACCTGTAAAAAATTACTCTAAATAAATTTTAGAGCAGCAGAACCCACAAAAAGACAGAGTGAAACAAATTTCTGGCACAAGATAACCTGGATGGTCAACAGGAAAGATCTGTTGTGCCAAGTTGGGAGAGGAGCACAGTCCAACTGACAGACTGGGCCCCCAGCAAATCTGGAACAGGTCTCAGGGGACCACTGAAATGGTTTCCAGACTTCTCAACCCCCAAATGCCAAACACAACTTAGAAGTTCAGTGGGAAAGGTCTGTTGGATCTGGGTGAGAGAGGAGAGCAGACCAACCCCAACTCCAGTGCAGCCCAGAGGCAGTGGCCAGTGGCAGTGGTGGCAGCAGCAGCTGGGTGCAGTGATTGCTTCCAGAACTCTTAGCCCACAGATGGTAAGAGGATCTAACAAGTGATCAGAGGGGGATTGCAAGGATCTCTTTGCTGGTACTGAGGCAAGATTCTGTTGTTTTGCTCATACTTTGATCTGGGTCACAGTCCTGGGGCAAGGGAGAACATTGGCATAGCAGACCTTATGGCAGCAATGGAGAAAGAACCCTCTTCACAGTTCCAGGGCAGAAAAGAGTGCTTGTGGTCACTTACTAGCAGACCACAAGCCAAGAAAGGAGTAAACGCCCCTCCTTAGATCATACCAACTTAGTAGAACTGAAAATTTACAGGTCCCTAGAAATATCTCTGAAAATAGCTGCACAAAACCCCTGAAGCTTGGGACAGTACACCCTCTACACTGAACCATAGCCCTACCTTAACAAAGAGTTAAAAAGTGAAATAATTGACTGGGAAAATGAGCAAACAATGTAAAAAAACTCATACTATAGATTCTTAACTTTGGTGACAAGGAAGATCAAAACATATACTCAGAAAAAGACAACAAAGTCAAAGCTCCTATATCCAAAGCCTCCAAGAAAAATATGAATTGGTCTCAGACCATGGAAGAGCTCAAAAAGGATTTTGAAAATTAAGTAAGAGAAGTAGAGGAAAAATTGAAAAGAGAAATGAGAACGCAAAAAAAAAAATCATGAAAGACAAGTCAACAGCTTCCTGAAGGAGACCCCCCAAAACACTGAAGAAAATAGCACCTTAAAAAATAGAGTAGACCAAATGGCAAAAGAGGCCCAAAAAGCCAATGAGGAGAAGAATGCCTTAAAAAGCAGAATCAACCAAATGGAAAAGGAGATCCAAAAGCTCACCAAAGAAAATAATTCCTTAAAAATTAGAATGGAGCAAATGGAAGCTAATGACTCTATGAGAAGTCAAGAAATTGTGAAACAGAACCAAAAGACTGAAAAAATAGAAGACAATATGAAATATATCATTGGAAAAACAACTGACTTGAAAAACAGATCCAGGAAAAATAATTTAAAAAATTTTGGACTATCTGAAAACCATGATCAAAAAAAGAGCCTAGACATCATCTTTCAAGAAATTAGCAAGGAAAACTGCCCTGATATTCTAGAACCAGAGGGGAAAATAGAAATTAAAATAATCCACCAATCACCTCCTGAAAAAGATCCCAAAAGGAAAACTTCCAGGAATAGTATAGTCAAATTCAAGAGTTCCCAGGTCAAGGAGAAAATACTGCAAACATCCAGAAAGAAATAATTCAAGTATTATGGAAACACAATCAGGATAACAAAGATTTAGTGGCTTCTACCTTAAGTGATTATAAGGGTTGGAATATGATATTCTGGAAGTCAAAGGAGCTAGGATTAAAACCAAGAATCACCTACCCGGCAAAACTGAGTGTAATCAGTGAGGGGAAAAATTGATATTCAATAAAAATTTGACTTTCAAATACAAGACTCAAGAGAAGCATGAAAAGGTAAACAGGAAAGAGAAATCATAAGGGACTTATTAAAATTGAACTGTTTACATTCTCACATGTAAAGATGATATTTGTAACTCATGAGACTTTTCTCATTATTAGGATAGTTGGAGGGAGAGGGAGAGAGAGCACGCACAGGGTGAGTTGAATATGAATATGATATCTAAAAAATAAAATTAAGGGGTGAGAGAGGAATGTCCTGAGAGAAGGAGAAAGGGAGAGGTAGAATGGAGTAAGTTATCTCACATAAAAGAGGCAAGAAAAAGAGGGGAAGAAGGGGGAGGTGAGAGGAAATGAGTGAACCTTATTCTCATAGGATTTGGCTTAAGGAGGGAACATACACAATTAATTGAGTATGGAAATCTATCTCACCCTACTGGAAAGTAAGGGAGAAGGGTTGTAGAAGGAAGAGCAGATTAGGGGAGAGGGTAATCAGAAGCAAACACTTGAAGAAGGACAGAGTCAAAGGAGAGAATAGAATAAATGGGGAGGGAAGGGGAGATAGGATGGAGGGAAATATAGTTAGTCTTTCACAACATGTTGATTATGGAAGTGTTTTACATGGCCACACATGTACAACCTATATTGAATTGCTTGCCTTCTCAATGAGGGAGGAAGGGAGAGAATTTGGAACTCAAAGTTTTAGAGAATGAATGTTAAAAATTGTTTTTACACACAACTAGGAAATGAGATATACAGGCAATGGAGTATAGAAATCTAGCTTACCCTACAGGAAAATAGAAGGGAAATGGATGGGGGGGGGGGGTGATAGAAGGGAGGGCAAATTGGGGGAAGGGGCAATCAGAATGCATGCTGTCATGGGTTGGGGGGAGGGGAGAGAAGAGGAGAAAATTTGGAACTCAAAATCTTGTGTAAGTGAATGTTGAAAACTAAAATAGATAAATTGAAATGTGATGAAAAAAATTAATTGGATCTCTCTTTACTATGAAAAATAGTATCTATCTAAAACCAAGAGCCAGTTTTATCTCTGGTGGTGATAAACTAGAGGTATTTACAGTATTATCAAGGTTAAAACAAGAAATACCAGGGGTGTGCTAGTAAATGTTTAACAAGTGGCTCTCTGAAGGAAAAAAGCATACACGGCACACTTCTAAGTTTAACCTGCTTTATTAACATTTTTCCAATAATTTTCTTAAGTCTAGACAATTAAAAAAATACACCAAACCCTGATTTCTAGTGTTTGTCTATTTCTGAGGTATAAATATTCACACTGAAAATTTAACAACTAGCTATCAGTAGTATATCACCATTACTATTAATTCTAATGCTAGAAATTCTAGCTAAAGCAATAAAAAAAATTAGCAAATAAGCATAGGCATAGACAAAACAAAATTATAAATTTTTGTAGATGATATAATGGTTTGCTTAGAGAACTTTAGAGAGTCAACTAAAAAGCTAACTAGAACTATTTACAACTTCAGTAAAGTTACAAGACATAAAATAAACCCATATAAATAATAGTCATTTCTGTATATTAGCAACAAAATCTAACAGGAAAAAACTCCATTTTAAATTACTACATAAAGTGTAAAATACTTGGTAGTCTTCCTGCCAAGACACACAGAGAAAATATATAAATACATTTATGAAACACTCTTCACACAAATAAAAACAGATCTAAATACCTGGAGAATGTTATTTTTTCATAGCAAGCTGAGACAATATAATAAAAATGACATTTAAGTATGCTTACTTATTCAAAACAGGAGTGTATGGGTGTTCAAGCAGGGCTAGCATTTCTGGTATAAGGGCTTGCCAAGCTCCTTTCAAGGCTGCTCATCCTCCCAACCTTCACCAGTGGCTCTAAGAAGCTGTAGTATGCAAATGGCCACATCCCAGTAAAACTGTCTCAGAAGACAGGCTAAACCAGGTTAACGGTAACGAACGGGCCTCAAACCCATCGATGAGTTAGGGGGATGTCTATGCCAAGCATGTGAAGATTTCCCAGGCAGAATGGGTGCATGAGAACAATTTGTTCCAATGGCTATGAAGGCGGCTGAAACCGGTCATCTGGAACCCTTAGAGCTTGGTTGGACATTGAAGACTCCAAAGTCATCCATCGCATCTAGGGCCATTGCCAGTAGACTTGACTTTTGTCTTGCCATTGGACTTGGATGACTCTGGAAGTAAAAGTGAAGCTGATGACTTTGTGCAGTTCTGCCTCATTTAAATCCAATTCACTAGCAAGTCAAGATATCAACTGTGATGTCATTGGTCCTCTGAAAACAAAGGACAAACAACAACCTACTCAAAGCCGTGTCAGTCAAACTACCAAAGAATTACTTTACAGATCTAGAAAAATAATAAGAAAATTCATCTGTAGGCATAAAAGATTAAGAATAGCTAGGGAATTAATGAAAAAAAAAAGGCAGTAAGGAGGCCTAGCAGTACCAAATCTCAGACTATGTTATAAAACAGTAGTCATCAAAACAATTTGGTACTGGATAAGAAATAGAGAGAGGTTGATCAGGATAGAGATTAGGTACCCAATATATAAAAGTGAATGAGCACAGTAGCCTAATGTTTGATGAACCCAAAGATTATAGCTACTGGAGCAAGAACTTACTGTTGTACAAAAACTTCTGGGAAAGCCAGAAAGTTGTCTGGTTCAAACTAGGTGTAGGCCAACATCTCACATCATATACCAAGACAAATAGGCACACAATTCTTACATAAAAGGTGATAAAGATCGATGGAAGAATCCATGACCAAATAAGAGATAGAGAAGATCACAGAAGGTAAAATGGGCAATTTTGATTATATAAAATTTAAAAAAAGTTTTGTACAAATAAAACCAATACAACTAAAATTAGAGAAGTAGGTAAATGAGGAAAAAAAATCTTTGCAGCAAGTTTCTCTCATAAAGGTTGCATTTCTAAGATATGAAGGCAATTGATTTATATTTATGAGAATGAGTCATTCTCCAATTGATAAACTGTCATATAGGCAGCTTTCAGAGGAAGAAATCAAAGCTATCAATAGCCATATAAAATGCTGTAAATCACTAAAAATTAGAGATATGCAAATTAAAACAACTCTGAGGTTCCATTTCATACCCATCAGATTGGCAAAACTGATAGAAAATGAGAATGACAAATAGTAGACAGGCTGTGAGAAAACAGGTACATCAGTGCTTTGTTGGTAGAGCCATGGAGTGATCCAGCCTTCCTGGAAAGCTAAGTTTAGAACTGTTTCCCCAAAGCTATTAAACTATGCATACCCTTTGACCTAGTAATATTAGTATTACCTGGTCTATACCCCCAGGAGGTCAAAGAAAGAGGAAAAGGTCCCACATATACTAAAATATCCATAGCAGCTCTTTTTGTGGTGGCAAAGAATTGGAAATTGATGGGATGTCTATCAGTTTGGGAATGGCTTGCTCAGAGTGAATAATCATTCAATGTATTGTTTTAGCCGCTTTCTAAATTTTTTAAAATTAGTTTTACATTAGTAATCAGAGATAGTGGTCTATAGTCATTTCTCTTTCATTAGTGTCTCTCAGGTTTAAGTATCAGGATTATAATTGTCTCAGAGAAAGAGTGTTACAGGATCTCTTCTTTCCCTACTTTTTTTGAAACAATTTAGGTAATATTAAGATTTATTGTTCTTCAAATGTTTGATATTTCACTTGTGAATCCATCTGCCCTTTATTTTCCTTGAGAATTTCTTTATAGCTTGTTCAGTTTATTGGGGGGAGGGAGCAGGACTACTGGGCTACTGGGTTCTTTAAACTTTTATCTCTTGTACTGTTAATTTGTGTATTTTGCATTTTTACAAATACTCTTCCATTTCACTTAAGTTATCTTTTTGTTTGGCATAAAATAGAAAAGGAATTTCTAATAATTTCTTTTGTTTTCTCATTTGTTTTGAATTGTTTTTCACTTTTTATGTGGGCAATTTGGTTTTTTCTCTCCTTTTTGATCATATGAGCTAATGGTTTATCTATTATGTTAGTTTTTTTAAACAGCTCTAAGTTTTATCAATTCAGTTTTTTGTTTATCTCTTCTTTCATTTCAGACTTTTTATATTTGTGACTACTTACGGCTTTTGATGTATTACTTTTTATATTACGTTGATCAGTTTCTTCTCTTTTTTTATTAATGAAAATACTTAAAGATGTATGTTTTTCCTTACAGATTTTTTCTTTATTAAAAAAATTAATAGATTGTCTTGTTATCATTTCGTTTGATGAAATTATATGTTATATCTATGTTTTTTTACCTAGAAATTCTTTAGGATTAAATTATTTAGTCTCTAAGTTTAAATTCTTTCTTTAAATGTCTATCATTGACTATAATTTTTATTTCAGTGTGGTCAGTAAAGAATATGTTTGATGTTTCTGCCTTTCTGAATTTGTTTATGAGGTTTTTATGCAGTAACACATTTTCAGTTTTGGCAAAGGTGCCAACTAAGTTGTGCCATGCACAACTAAGAATGTATATTTTTTTCTATTTCCATTCAGTAATTGTCAGGGCTCTATCAGATTTGACTTTTCTAAAATTCTAAAAAAAAAAAAAAGTCCTTAATTTCTTCCTTGATTATCTCTTTTGTTAGATTTATCTAGTTCTGATAGGGATGAATTGAGGTCCTCAACCATTATAGTTTTGCTATTTATTTCACCTTGTAAATCAATTAACTTTTTCCTTTAAGTACTTATATTCTATGCAATTTGGTACTCATTTATTTGATGCTTATTAACATTGGTGATTTCATATCTATGGTGCCTTTAAGTATAATGTAGGGGGAAAGACTGGAAAAATCATAAAAAGATATTATAATGGTAAATACAAACTTAATTATCATTATTGTGAAAATGAATGGAAAGAACTCACTTATTTACTCCTCTTCACGCCCCTCAGATTGGCAAAAGTGACAAAGAGAAAAATAGCAAATGTGGGAAGATAAACCTGTTGGTTGATCTGTGAAATCTGGAAAACAATTTGGAACTATGCCCAAGAATTCAATAACTGTATATACCTTTTGATCCAGAAATAATACTTTTAAGTATGTACCTGAAGGGGGTCTGGGACAGAGAGAGGACCTATATGCATAGGAATGTTTACAAGAAAGTAGCATTTTTTTGTGGCAAAGAACTAGGTGTCCATCAATTGGGAAATGACTGAACAAATTGTAGCAAATCGTGGTATGTGAATACAATGGAGCTTTGTTTTGCCAGTTGAAATAAGAAATATGACAGTTTCAGAGAACTATGCAAAGATTTATATAAATTGATGCAGAGTGAAGTGAATAGAATCAGAATAATTTATGTGATGACCAAAATAATATGAAAATAAATATTTCTGAAAGACTTCTGAAATGTGACTAAAACATCAGTCATCACTTCAAAGATTGATGATAAAGCACATTTTCTACCACCTTAATCTTTTAGTTTCTCTATTTTTCCCCAGAATTTTTCTTAAGTGGATAATAATCGATAAATACTTAAACATGACAGATAATCTCCTGTTAAAGATAACAGAAATTGTAATAGGTTATCTGTTTTGTAAGGTAGGATTTTAATCTGTTTGCATTGCTTTAAGTAGGGAATGACTGTAAAGGTAGAGTCTTTTCCCCAGTGTGGCCTCAGTGAAGTAGCAAGAGAAACACAGAAACCACGCAGATTGGTTGGAGTGAAGGGTAGTCATGAGGCCTGAACTGTTCTGTCCTCTCTTGTCCTCTAGCATCCATCCCTAAGCCCACATATCCATGAGGCAAGGTCCACTTTCCTATGAGAAGAAGAATGCAGCGGAAAGAACCTAAATCTGAGAGTCAAAACACCAGGGTTTGCATCTCAGGTACTCTGCTTACTACCTGCATGACCTTAGATATGTCATAGGCTTATAGGGTTATAGGATTTAAAGATAAAAAGCACCTTGGAGTGCATCAACCCCCTCAGTTTCAGAGAATGAAACAGGCCCAGAGAAATTAAATAACTTCTTTGAATTACAGGGATACTTTGCCACTCTACTCTCTACTGGGGCGGTTATGAAGATCCAGTGAGATTATGTCCTGGATTGCTCTGTTACCTATAAAATGCTCTATAAGTGTGAGTGCCATTATTATTGGCAGGCACCCACATCACTGGTGTTTTCATAAGTGTGCAACTCCACCTTTCACTTTACTACAATCTGTGGTTACTTCTCAAAGCTTCTGCATTCCTAGTTAGTTACTCAGCCACTCTGACTGTCTCTCCAGTTAGCTGTTCCATAGAGGAAGTGTTTCCAAATTCGTTGGCTAGGAGGGCTGCCATTTTTCTTTTTCAATCCAAGAAGAAACATTTGGTGTGTTTTCTCTCTGCCTACACTTGTTTCCTCTCTCGGTTTATTAGCCAGAATTGCGGTTGTAAATGTTCACTTATCCCCCAATGCTTTTTAAGAGAAAAAGAAATGGAACCGCATTCCACTCTCCCTGTAAAAACGGATTGATTCCTCATCTTTCTTCTCCTGCCAACTTGAAATTTGGCAGTTTCTAGCAACTGACTTCCTATATGCCTTTACCCCTTTATGAAATGTTTTTACACAGTCAACTCTCAATTATCCATGCATTTTTAAAATTAAATTAAATTTTTAAGTTTTATAGTTGCCTTTTGTGTTTATAACAGTTATTTCCCTGCCACACTCTCATGAACCCTTCATTGAAACAAAAACATTAAAAATTGCCAATCAACATAGCTACCTCCTCTGACAGTGTCTACTGCATTCCATAACAGTGACCCTGCCAGAGCAGTATCTAGAATAGGGCAGTCAGGGCTTTACCCTAGGGTGGAATCTTTAGAAGATGTCAACAGCACCTTTATGGGGCACCTTCTTCCCCTGTATATCCTTGTTCTTCTTTGCCTTTTAGCCTTCGCTGTCAGACTTGTTCTGTTTTGGCCAGAGGGCAGAACAATAGCAATGTGTGAAAGCCTTGTGGTATCTCCAGAGTGTGTTTCCTCTGCCTGATCAGTTGCATTTCAGGTAAATTCTACTCCCTGTTGATCGCTCCTCCCACGTGAAAATGCTTTTGACAGCTCTGGTCCCCATCTCTTTAATGAAAGGATGAATATATATTTGCTCATCAGTTATCAGAGACTGAGTTAATTCTATAGAATGTTCAAGCTGGGAGGTACTTTAGAACAACTACAGTCTCTCACGCTGTGGAGAAAGAAACACTCTGCCTCTGTAGGCTACGATTGGCTAGAACACATGAGAAGCTCAAGATTCTGGACTCCATTCTTTAGTCAGACCACAAGTTGAATCTCATGACTGTATGGCCATTTTGCCAAATGCAGGTAATAGAAGCGGTAGGTTTCAAACTGGTGGGAGAGAATGAGTAATCAGTCTGCTTCCATAGCAAGAGCAGAGGGTGGTACCATTCCTTCTACCCTTAAAAGCCTTGGGGACAGTTGAAAATCTACAACTGCACCTTTGGTTAATAAACACGGAAAGGACTCAAGTCTTAAGTAGAAAAGGATGATGGTCAAATATTTTTCCTTCCTTTTGGATGAAAATCTGTGATAGGATAATTGTGGTAGAAAAATCTGTCTTAGGATAATTGATGTTCTCCATCACTGCTATTGTATGCTTTTGTGCCAAGCTTTTGATCTGTTTCCCAAACTCTTCATCAAATTCTTCTTTCTGTTGCAGTGGTCTATAATATACTCCACTAGCAAAAAATCAATTCTGTTTCTTCCTCCTTTGACTATCACCCAAATACTTTTTGTCTGGGCTTCCTTGCCCTCCATAATTTGGGATTTCCTCGCATGAATATCCCTTCTTAACATACAGTGTTCCCCCCTCCTTCCCATTTATTTTTGAGCAGGAGAGCAGCACAGTCATATGTTATGTTTTAGGGATAGGTTTCTTCCTATCAAATCTCAGCAATAGATATGACATTAAATTTGCTTCCTTGTGTTAGGACATACAAATTTCTTGTGCTTTTTGCCTAAATTTTGGGCCTGGATAAGAGATTTACTATGAATGTTATTCAGTATAAATAAAATTTCAGAGGGTTGTTATACTTTAGCATGGTCTGTAAATGTAGGGTATAAACTAAAAAAGGGGAGAACTATAACTAGGAAGGCAATGAAATTTACTTGGCAGTGAGAATACTTGTACTTTTTCAGCAGGTAAAAACAACTGGACTTGGCACTTAGTTGGCAAAAATAATGAGGTAAAATGCAAAGTACCAGATGTTGGCTTCTTTCCCTGGTTATATTCAACCCTGCTTTGCTCCCAGCTGGTCTGGTAGATAAATATGGTGAATGAATGTCTGCCATGGGAACAGGTATCATGGCATATGTCCCCTTCAGGGCCTATGTTTCATGGCCTAATGTGTCTCTCCCACCCAGTTCCAAAGTCTCTCCCTGAGGTCTCCCCTCCTCAACTGTGTTTGCTCTAGGAGCCATAATTTGTGGAAGGGGAGCCACTGCTATAGAGCCATGGGGAGCCAGGACTCAAAAGAGTTGCCATTGTCTTTAAGAGTTGGGGAGTTCAAATGAGGCACCCAAATGACAGATGTCTTGACATGGTTCCCCCATTGGACCATTTTCAGAGAATTATCAAGTCAAATAAAGACTTTGATTCTGTTAAATCCCCATTTTGACTGAAAATAAAGGAGATCAGTAAACTAACAAGCAAAAAACCAAAATATATGCTTAATAATTTCCAAAAGAAGTGTAGGGAAGTGAAATCAAGAAGGATATTTTGATTAGAGGTGGAAAGGGGAGAATAAGCAATTCAAATCAATTCAACAAACATTTATTAAGGCTTACCTTTGCTGAAGGTACTAAGAAAAAAACAAAAACCATCCCTTAGCTCTAAGAATTTATATTCTAATTAAGATCATTGATGAAGTACTAGAAGGCACCTTAGCAACCATTTCCTCCCACAGCCTCATTTTACATGTAATGGTGTTCACTTCCACATGTGCAGACTCTATCAGCTTGCTAAAGTAAGACTTCAGGTGGAAGATTCTAAGGAGCTACTTCCTGGAGAATTGTGATGACCTGTGAGGGAAATACACTGGTTCTGGTTGGCCTTCCACAGAGTTGGAAGGAACCTTTCTTCCACTGGCTGCATAACCAGAACTGATGGGCTTCTCCTTTCAGTGGTGTGGTGGAGACAAAAACCAGATTGTAGGGGAATGTGAAAAGGTGAGTGTTAAGGAAGTAGAGGTGGCAATGTAGTCTAGCCTTTCTGGAAGTTTGGCACCTTAAACAAAGAGAGATATAGGTCAATAGCATGGGGAGTAGCAGTGTCAATGGAATGATATCACTCATCATCTTAAAAAATGGACAAGTCATTTAATTCCTCCGTGCTCTAAGTAACTCTCTTAAGACTTTATGTTGCAGGTCAACACCTTTTCTGTGACATAATGTCTTAAGACAGTTGCTTAGAGCACTGAGTTAAGTGACTTATCCACGTTCATAGAGTCAGCATGTGTCAGATACAGAACTTAACCCAAGTCTTCCTGATTCCAAGGCCAACTCTCAATCCACTATGTCACACTGCTTTTTAGAATGGAACATTAATTTGCCAGCTGTTTTTAAGATGGATTTGAAAGGGAAGAGACTAGAAATAAAAAGATTCATTAGGCTATTGTAATAGTCCAGAGGAAAGGATAGGACGGTGGTAGCCATGTGAGTGGAGAGGATGAATCGGTCATCAAAAAAGCACTTATTTGATATAGGTTCTACATATACATTCATATGAAACATATTTTCACAATAGTCATGTTGTAAAGAAGAATTAGATCTAATGGGATAAACCAAAGAAGTAAGATACAAAACAAAATAAAAAAAGAGAGAGAGCAAATAGTATGCTTTGATCTGCATTCAGACTCCGTAGTTCTTTCTCTGGATGTAGATAGCATTTTCTATCATGAGCCTTTTGGAGTTATCTTAGAACTTTGCAGTGCTGAGAAGAGCCAAGTGTATCAAAGTTTGTCACTGCAAAATGTGCCTGTTACTGTGTACAATGTTCTCCTGGTTCTGCTCACCTCTGTCAGTATCAGTTCATATTAGTCTTTCCAGGTTTTTCTGAAGTCTGTCTGCTCATCATTTCTTTTAGCACAATAGTATTCCATTACATTCATATACCACAACTTGTTCAGCCATTCCCCAGTTGATGGGCATCCCCTTAATTTCCAGTTCTTGGCCACCACAAAAAGAGTTGCTATAAATACTTTTGCACATATGGGTCCTTTTCCCATTTTTATGATCTCCTTGGGATACAGCCATAGAAGTGGTATTACTGGGCCAAAGGGTATGCACATTTTTATAGCCTTTTGAGCATAGTTCCAAGTTGCTCTTCAAAATGGTTGGATCAGTTCAACTACACCAACAATGCATTAGTATTCCAATTTTCCCACATCTTCTCCAGCATTTATAATTTTCCTGTTTTATCATGTTAGCCACTCTGATAGGTATAATGTGATACCTAAGAGTTGTTTTGATTTGCATTTTTCTAATCAATAGTGATTTAGACCATTTTATCATATAATTATAGATAGCTTTAATTTCTTCATCTGAAAACTGCCTATTCATATCCTTTGACTATTTATCAATTGGGGAATGATTTTCCTTATATTTTACTGAAAAAAAAATTGAGACCTTTTGCCATTAGCTCCCTCTTTTCCCCTCTTCCTCATTTCACATCACTCAGGTACCTTCTGCCACTATCTTTTCATCCATCCCATCTCACATGCAAAGGTTACCCTTTTCCCCACCAAGGCTAACTTCTATAATTATAAATGATCCCATTCCATCCCATCTTCTCCAGCTTGTCTCCTTTGTCTTCCCTATTCACGTTTGTCTTCAATCTCTCCCTTTCTACTGGATGCTTAACTACTGTTTACAAAGATGTTTAGGTCTCTCCCATCCTCAAAAAGCCTTCATTTTATCAGTCTGTCCCTGCTAGGGGCAGCTAGGTAACCCAGTAGAGAGAACTCTAGGTCTGGTGTCAAGAAGACCCAAGTTC
Source organism: Pseudochirops corinnae (assembly GCA_028646515.1). NCBI lineage: Eukaryota > Metazoa > Chordata > Mammalia > Diprotodontia > Pseudocheiridae > Pseudochirops > Pseudochirops corinnae. The sequence goes on along the minus strand of CM053586.1, from coordinate 220,587,479 downwards.
AAATGTAGCTTCATTCACTTATGAGTTGTGTGACCCTGAACAAGTAACTTCATTTCTGTTTGCCAGTTTCCTTATCTGTAAATAAATTGGTACAACAACCCCTCACAGGGTTCTGTGAGAAGCAAATGATATAATAATTATAATGCACTTAACACAGTGCATGGTACATAGTGTTATAGAAACAGTAGCAATTATTATTAATTAATGCTAGGTATTGTCCCATATCACTCCTCCTTTTTATGGCTAGCCTCTTTGAGAAGGCTATTTGTAATCGATGTCTCTGCTTCTTTTTCTTCTCACTCTCTTCTTAACTCTCTACAATCTTTTTTTTCTTTTTTGGAGGGGAGAGGTCAGGGCAGTTGGGGTTAAGTGACTTGCCCAAGGTCACACAGCTAGTAAGTGTTAAGTGTCTGAGGCTGGATTTGAACTCGGGTCCTCCTGACTCCAGGGCCAGTGCTCTATTCGTTGTGCCACCTACCCACCCCCAAAAGTTATCAATCAACTCTTTTTTTTTTTGGAGGGGGGGAAAGGCAGGGCAATTGGGGTTAAGTGACTTGCCCAAGGTCACACGGCTAGTAAGTATTAATTCTCTATAATCTTGCTTCTGACTTTATCATTCGACTAAATCTGTTCTCAACGAAGCTATCAATGATCTTTTAATTGCCATGTCTAATGACCTTTTCTTAATTCCCCATCCTTCTTGATTTCTCTGTAACCTCTGACATTGTCAATAACCCTCTTCTCCTTGGATATTCTCTTTATTATCTCCTGGTTTTCCACATGGCTATCTGACCACTCCTTTTCAGTCTTCTTTGCTGGATCATTAGCTATGTCATGCCCATTGATGGTGGGTGTGCCACAGAGATCTGTTCTGGTCACTTTTCTCTTCTCCTTCTATACTGGGTTACTTGGTAATCACCAGCTCCCATGGCTTCAAATACGGTCTCAATGCTGATGATTCTCAGATTCACTTATCTAGCCCTAGTTTCGTTTCTAGACTTATATCTCCAACTGCCTATTAGCCATCTTAAAATGAATGTCCAGTAGACATCTTAAATTCAACATATCCCAAACTGAACTTGTTATCTCCCTTCTCCCCCAAACCTTGCTCACTTCAGGGTCTCCCTAGTACTATTGAGGGTACAACTATCCTTCCAGGCACCTAGGTAGGCAACCTAGGTGTCATACTCCATTCTGCACTCTCTTAGCCTTTATATCCAATTTGTTGTTAAGCCCTGTCAGTTTATTTATCTTCATAACATCTCTTGAATATGCCCCCTTCTGTCCTCTGGCACTGACATTATTGAGGCATTGGGACCCCAAAATTCAAGGGCAAGTGACACAGGTCCTGCCTCGAATGGATTCCATCCAAGCCTTCTTTTAGCCAAAGGCAAGGTTTATTAGAGCACCTGTAAGTGTGAGCAAGATTTTAAGAACGCGACTTATTATGACACTTGTCAAGCAGGCCAGACTGAATCTGAGCACCTTAATGGAGGCAAGATGGAACTTTTATACAGAAGACTGTGGGAACAGAGAAAGGGGTCTAGATGGAATTATGGAGGGGCTGTCTAGGGTGAGGCCAGGTACAGACAATGAGGGGCACAAAGAAAGGGCAGTTAAAAGGAATATTAGGCCGATACCTCAGACAAATGCCAGACACTTGGTACTGTGGTAAAATTCAAGGAAAGTTGGGGGGGAAAAGGGGACTTTCCCAGTACCCGGACCGTCAACACCACTCTGGTATAGCCCCTCATCACCTCATACCTGGACTATTCCAATAGCCTGACAATTGGTCTCTCTGCCTCAAGTCTGTCCTACACTTAGCTGTCAAATTAATCTCTCTAAAGCTCTGATCAAACCTTCTGGATCACAAGTAAGATCTTCTTTTTGGTATTCAAAGCCCTTTAAAACTTGGCTGCATTTTACCTTTCCAGTCTTCTCACACCTTCCCCCCTCCCACTGCTCCATCCAGAGGTACAATCCTCCTTATTGTTCCTCTTAGAAGACACTCCACCTTACGCCTCTGGGCATTTTCACTGAATGTCTCTCATACCTGGAATTCTCTCCCTTCTCATGTCTGCCTCCAAGCTTCCTTTAATTTCTCAGTTAAAATCCAGCCCTCTGTGAGAAGCCTTTCCCAATCCCCCTTCTTTCTTCTGCTGATTATCTATCTCTTGCACATTTCTTATTTGTACCCAGCTATTTTCATGTTGTCTCCCCCACTAGACTGTTGAGTTCTTTGAGAGAAGGGATTGTTTTTTTTGTGAATGCTTAAAAAGTGTTTCTTTTTGTTGTTGTGGGCCAGTCCTGAACTGTGGCCACTCCAACAATTTCGATTCAATGTTTGAAATGCAATAAGAAAAATTTAATAGAATTGAGATAAAAACACTATTCTCTTTTCTTCCAGTCAACACAGCAGAAGCAGCTAAATCAGGAAGGTATTCCCAGGAGGACAGTAAGAGCACAGGTGAAGCTTTTCACCCAATTTCCCCCAAGACTGAGCCTCTTAAACTTCTAGGAGCAAGGAGAAAGTCAAATGGTCTCCTTCCCCCTCCTCTGTGAAATGAAGACATATGCCCCTGCTCTTAGCTATGGATAGGTGTGGTTGGTTGGTTATTGTTCTTAGCTCTTGAAGGGGACCAAAATGACATCACTATGTTGGGGTCAAAATACAGTGTGTTCAGCTGTGGCTGATCAGGCCAATACAAGCATGGAAGTGAAGAGGTTACCCACAAAGAGGGTTAGGATTGCCTGAGACCCCAAAATACCAACACACTGGGTCCTGCCAAAAGAATTCGACTCAAGTCCTCTCAGCCAAAGAAAAGTAAAGTTTATTAAAAGTTCGCCATATTGAGTAGACTTGTGGGAGGAATCTAGGGGTGGTCTACAGGAGGAGTTTGGGGATGGTCTTCAGGAGGAGTCAGATGAGGTTGGACTCCAGTCATGAGTTTGGGGAGGGTCTTCAGGGGTTGAGATGGGGTTGGACTCCAGTAATGAGTGATTAAAGGTGGGAAGTTGCTGGAGGCTACCTGGAGACCATAGACAATGGTGGGCCAGGCCAGTTCTAGGGTGGGAACGGGAGCATCAAGGGTGGGAAACTGTTGGAACAAGGGAGGGCTAAAGACTTGGGCAGAGCCACAACTTAAGGCCCATGACCTCAGGCAAATGCCTTCCCTTGGGAAGATTCAAGGAGAGCTCAAGGGGAGGTCCCAGAGCCTATACCTCAAAGATTCAAGGAGAGCTCAAGGGGGCTCCGAAAGCCTGCACTTCATCAGAAGGCTCTACCAAACCTCGGGCACAAAGAGTCTGTCTGTACATTTGGAGTGGAGATGTCTCATAGGCATGGTAGCAACTTCCCAGTGTCTCACTCATCACTCACACAAAAATCAGTAGAGCTCCAACTACAGAAGGTAAGGAGATTGGAGCAACAAGAATAGAGAATCCCACTCCATCTAGGAGTTTATCTGTGAATGGAAGAAGACATAAGATAACTTGAGGGGATGACTTAGAAAGCTTGACTGGAGCTATATTGTGAAGGATTGTAAATGCCCAACAAAGGCATTTGTATTTCACGATAGCTAAAAAAGGTAGCCAGCCACAGAAGGTTCTTGATCAGGAGAATGACATGATCTGAACTACATTACATTTAGGATTGTAAATCTGCCGTGCTATGGAGGATGAATTGGAAAGTGCAGATACCAGTGGAGAACAATTAGGAGATAATTTCTATAGTTCAGGTGAGGAGAAATGAAGGTCTAAATTAGGATAATAGTTATATGAGTGGAGAGAAGGAGAAGACAGCAAAGATTCTGTGTAGATAAAATCTGTAAGACCTTGAAACTGATTTGATAAGAGAAGTGAGAGGGAAGAACGGAGAATGACTCTTAGGTTATCAACCAGGGTGATTGAAAAGATGCTCTTGTCCTCAGCAGAAATAGCAAAGTTAGGAAGAGGGGAGAACTTGGGGGAAAGATAATATGTCCTCTTTTGGACATCTTGAGTTTGAGAAGCCTGTAGAATATCCAGATATACCCTACTGATGAGGTGCATGCTCTGGGAGCCCCCTTGAAGTAAATATTCCCAGGGAAGGCATTTGCCTGAGGTTATGGGCCTTAAACTGTGGTTCTGCCCAAGTTCCAAAGTTCTGCCCTCCTTTGTTCCAATAGTTTCCCACCCTTGATGCTCCTGTTCCCACCCTAGAACTGGCCTGGCCCACCATTGTCTATGGTCTCCAGGTAGCCTCCAGCAACTTCCCACCTTTAATCACTCATTACTGGAGTCCAACCCCATCTAGACCCCTGAAGACCCTCCCCAAACTCATGACTGGAGTCCAACCTCATCTGACTCCTCCTAAAGACCCTCCCCAAACTCTTCCTCCAGACCACCCCTAGATTCCTCTCACAACCTTTCTGTATATAGGATCCCGTCTTTGCTCCATGTGGTGTGAGAGCACCACAGAATGACCTAGCACAGACTTATTCTGGACTGTTGCCCAATGCAAACCTTACAGATACCTAGGTTACTTAAGAGTCTACTCAATATGGCGAACTTTTAATGAACTTTACTTTTCTTTGGCTGAGAAGACTTGAGTCAAATTCCTTCAGCAGGACCCGGCATGTTGGTGTTTTGGGGTCTCCTGAGCAACCCTAACTCTCTTTATGGGAAACCTCTTCACTACCAGATATACCCTACCCATACCATACCTTCCTGATTTTGGAACCTACCAGGAACCAACCTTTTACAGTGACTGAAGTGTTGTGGGAGAAGTATTCTTATGTGTGAACTTTCTTCCAGGATCTTTCTGGAACAATGTGGAGCATCTGAAAACATGCTACTCAAGGAAAAGGAGAAAGAGTTTTCTAGAGAACTAGAAGAGAGAGGAGAGGAGAGGGGAGGGGAGGGAAAGTTTGGAATAATCTTTGTGGGAAGTGTGATAACCAAAGAAGAGCACAAGGATTGCCAAGGTCAGTGAGGGACCAGTTGAGACTAGATAACATAAATTTGCAGCAGATCCTGTTAGCCCAGATGCCTTATTTCATCCAGCAATGTTCAGGACCACTCCCTACTTCCTTGACCATCTTCTAAATAGCTTTGCCTGCTGTCTTTCAGCTCTGACCAGAGACTGTGTCTCAGAGTTTTTAAACATTTCATCTCTGGAACTTCTGCCCTCAGGCTCTCCTGATTGATGCCTGCTTTCCCTGACCCACTTTTTCAGGGAGGCCTCAGCCATGCTTTCCTTTACTCCCAATTCTCCAGCCATCTTCTGGACAATTATCCCCCTGTCTGCTATGCAATACCCATCTCCTCTCCTTCTCTCCTTCCCTCTTCCTTCTCATTTTGGAACCAAGGATCAAATGAATGCTATTGTTTGTGGAAAGAGTGTGTCGATCTGATTCACCTACAGTTCCACTCACCATCCCTGGAGCTTTCCAAAATGCTCAGATTCTTAAAATCAATTATTCAATTAATTATTCCCGTGTGTATTGTCTCTCCCTATTATAATACAAGGAGAGCTACAAGGTGCAGTGGATAGAGCACTTCACCTGGAGTCAGGAAAACCTGAGTTCAAATCCAGCCTCAGACACTTACTACCTACACTCAAGCAGGTTACTTGATTTTTACCTCGATTTTTTCATCTGGCAAATGAGCTGGAAAAGGAAATGGCAAACCAAGAAAACCTTAAAATGGGGTCCTGAAGAGTTGGTTATGACTGAAATGCTTAAACAACAAAAAATTACAATATCAATTCCTTGATGGTGGAAACTATCTTTGCTTTTATATTTCTGCCACACTTGATACATAATAAATCTTAAATGCCTTTTCATTCATTCATAATGTAGCCCTGCCTTTTAAGATGAATGAAAGCAGAAAGACAGGTGACGGTCATTGCCTAGACTTGGGATTTGGCAAAGCATGAATGCAGATTGGATTGGGGGCAAGGGATTCAAGACTAGAGGGCTGCATAGATTGAACAGATCAACCATAGGAAATGACTATGAAGTGAGGTCAGAGCAGGGGTGATGGACCAGGAGAACACAATGAATTAGGGGTACTACATTAAATTGAAAAGTTTCTATACAAACAAAGCCAATGCAACCAAGATTAAGAAGGAAGTGGGAAACTGGGAAAGAGTTTTTACAACCAGTGTCTCTGATAAAGGCCTCATTTCTAAAATATACAGGGAATTAAGTAAAATCTATAAAATGGCCAAAGGATATGTACAGAGTTTTCAGAGGAAGAAATTAAAGATATCTATAATCATATAAAAAAATGCTCTAAATCACTATTTGAAGAGGGTAAGAAAAGCTGGGTGTTTGAGGGACCCCAAATGGATCCCTTGAGGGTTCTAGTGTGGAAAGAATTTCGAAGGACTCAAGCAATCTTGTGAAGCAGGATTGTAAAAGTTTATTGTTAAGCTTTACATTGGGTGGGGGGTGGGCCCCCCCCCACCAGGACAGGGTCCTTAGGGAGCCTACAAGTCTGTAGGAGTTAGAGGTACAGGTTATAAAGTGATAAAATCATAAATCAAGTATCAATTATGCTAACTAGGTGAGTAAGGGTGGGATTAGGAAGGAGTTAAGTAGTGGTCAGTACTTAAAGAGACATGCACTTTTCATATCTACTATGCAGGCATATTGCCCATAATTCACTGGGAAAAAAGCCCATGGCGGGGTGGGGGTGGGGCTTCATGGAGGTGTGGTTTTTACCTTGAAATGTCACTTGGTCAGCTAACAGTCAAGGCTGACTGAGAGGTGTCCAGTCTGTTACCCATCAATGTTCTGTTTGACAAGATGGATGTTGGGAAGCTAGACTAATTGGGGATCCAGGATGTGCCTAATTGGTGAGGAGTTAGCTTACTGATAGTGCATTGAAGGATTCATAGGTGCACCTGGCCACTAGGACAAGGGAGCTATACATTTCTCTAAGCTAAAGTGATTGTTTAGATGGTTTAGTGAAGGATTCATAGGTATGTCTTGTTATTGTACCAAGCAGGGATAAACAGTGCTGGCCTAGGGAAGAGGCAGAGTTAATGCTTTATGGCTGGGGGAAGTGTGATTTTACAACTTGATTACACAAGCTGATATTACAAACATAGGTACCCAAACAGGAATGTGATTTTACAAACTGAAGTTACAACTGGATGTTGCAAACATAGGTACCCCAACACTCCATCATATCGATTAGAGAAATGCAAATCAAAACAGCTCTGAGGTACTACATCTCACCAGTCAGATTGGCTAAGATGACAAAACAGGAAAATCATAAATGCGGGAGAGGATGTGGAAAAATTGGAACACTACTGCATTGTTGGTGGAGTTGTGAACTGATCCAACCATTCTGGAGAGCAATCTGGAACTATGCCCAAAGGGCTATTAAAAAAAGCACATACCCTTTGACCCAACAATACCACTACTAAGCCTGTATCCCAAAGAGATCATACAAGTGGGGAAAGGACCTTGACAACCTGTATGTACAAAAATATTTATAGCAGCTCTATTTGTGGTGGCAAAGAATTGGAAATCAAGTGGATGCCCATCAATTGGGGAATGGCTAAACAAGTTGTGGTATATGAATGTAATGGAATACTATTGTGCTATAAGAAATGAGGAGCAAACGGACTTCATAATAAATTGGAGAGGCTTAATATAAACTGATGCTGAGTGAGGAGAGCAGAACCAGGAGAACTTTGTACACAATTACAGACACATCAGTATGTGTGACAACTAACTTTGATAGACTGGGCTCCTCTCAGCAATGCAAGGTTATAAAACTACAAAAGACTCATGAAAGAAAGGGATATCCACATCCAGAGAAAGAACTACAGAGTCTGCAGATTGAAGCAAACTATTTGCTCTCTCTCGTTTCTGTTTTGTTTTGTTTTGTCCCTCCTTTCTCATTGTTCACCCCGTTGGTCATAATCCTTCTGTCTGGGGAGAGTGAAAACTTCTCAGGCAGTTTTGGATTAACTTCCCCCCCTCCAATACTGCTGTTGATCAGCAGCGAGCTCTTTCTAATTTCCTGCCTTTGTGGGGCCCTCCTCCTGGCCAGGGGGAGTCAGGGACAGCCCAGGCTCACTCCTCCTCCCTTGCTTTGGGACCCTTGCCCCCCCCCCCCCTCCCACTTTTCCCTTGCTGTCAACCAGCATCCTTGTTCTTTGTAAGTTTATTTCCCAGCCACGGAGAGATAGTTGTGGGCTTCCTTGTGACTTGCCATTGGGGAAGATTTTGGCACAGAGACTTAAGTCTACCTTTCAGCCAATGGGAGAGGAAACAGTCAGGGAAGGGGGCTTGACTGCATTAGGGTATAAATTCTTGTTCTGTCTTTCATAACATGTCTCTTTCTCATGATCAGTCATGGGGAAGATTGCCCTCTTCTCCCAGGGAAGAGAATAAACTCCTGTTTTTATCCTAAGACATTTCCGAATTTTTAATTAAATTTTGGATGGTGTTTTTCATCCCAAACACTTTACAGCATGACTGATTTTCAACGTGAAAGTATTTGTAGAACCTGTATTTGATTACATGCCGCCATGGAGGGGAGGGAGGAGGGCAGGGAGGGGTCGAAAATATGAAACTCAAGGGATTGTGGAAGTGAGTGTGGTAAACTAAAAGTAAATAAATAAATTTAAATAAAAAATATAAACTTACTACTTGGACTGAAAGGAAGCTTGAGTGGTCGAATTCTTTTGAGGCAGACCTGTACCCTTTTGCCCTTGAATTTCAGGGTTCCTAAGATCCCTAGACCACAACACCTTCACTTTACAGATGAGAAGAATAAGTCCCACTGAGTATAAATAATTTGCTCAATGTCCCACAGGTTGCAAACAGCTGAGCCAGGATTGGAACTCAGATTTTCCTGACTCCGGATCTGGAACTAAGTCATGGAAATTGAAGGAACTGATGAAGTAGAGGTGTTCTAGAGGATACTGATATTACAATTCTTGTGTATGCAAAACAGAGTTTGGGAGTGGAAAAAAGAGATCATAAGCCCAAAACTGGGCTTCTTAATGAAAAGGGAAGAATGACCCAGAACCTGATAAGTGACTGTGATAGAGATCTGGACTGTGTGATATATACAGAGAGGTAGCAGTGTCTTGGTGGCAAAGGGACAATCTGGAAATGGCAATGAAAAGCGAGAAATATGCCTACTCCTTTTCAAACAATCTGTTTTCAGGGCATGAGAGGAGCACCCAATGATAGAGAGTAGTGAAAGTTGAAGTGTTCTTCAAAGGAAGTGGGGTTTCTGTTGGCATCAGAGAATAATAGAAGCATGAAGTGGAAAGATCTAGGCTTTAGGGGACTGAGTTAACAATAGAAGGCATGGTGGGGATGGTAAAGCAGAAGAGGATATGGACTATGGAGAAAGGAGGGCTGGGGCTGATTGGGATGAGAGTAGGAGAAGAGAAAGGAATTAGTTTTCACCTCAGTTTATTAGTTATTTGAAATGAATACATATTTTAAAATTTTATCAGTTTTAATTTCTAATACAGCTTTTTGGAACCCTCATTAATTTTTAAGTCTGTAAAAGGATCCTGAGATCAGAAAGTTTTGAGAACCAGAACTTTAGGGCGATTAATTTGAGTTCAGGCATTTTCCACCTTCTTCTATTTACCTTTGGGAATCTTAAGCAAAAGACAAAGGTGTGAATGTAGTCTATGCCCTGGAGCACGGTTCATAGGCTGACCTTTTCATATGCACTTAAGGTATTCGCCTCCTCTTCAAGGTAAAAGCATCTATTTTACAGAAAGCTTTCCTCTTTACATTCTTTGTCTCTTTTAGCACTGGCCTATCCTCCCTTTTTCTGAAGTCTTTCTGGGGAGCTCTTTCTTACAAGAAGATGAATAAACCACAATCTCAGTCATTTGGGCCTTTGTCATTTATTTTCTCGTATCCTTTCATGTCAATATTTTCTTCTCCTAACCTTTCATGTGTATGTATTTTAGAGTCATCCCAAGCTAAGACTGTCAAGTCTTGGAAGACTAGGACCACAGGATCTTTTTTCTTTTTTTTTTCATCCTCTCCAATTCCTAGAATAGAGCTTTACTTTCCATCAATATTTGTTGTTTTATTAAGGGTTAGGAGATAATTATATCTTTACATCCCCAAAGCTTAGCAGAGTGCCTGGCTTATAATAGTCACTTAAATGCTTGTTGATTGATTGATCCAGGAAGGCTTAATGGGAAGGATGAGACATTTGCTAGGCACTGAAAAATGGGAAAATATGAATAATTGGAGGAGGGGGAGAAAGAAGTAAGGAATTCTGTGTAGGGACTCTGGCATAAACAAAAGCACTGAGGCAGAGATTAGCATTTCAGGGAAGTGAATCATCTAATTGGATGCATGTTGGGGAGTAGTGAGGATAATGTTGGATGGGTAGAATAGATTCAAATTATAGAGAGGCCCAAGAACCTGGTTGAGGTGTTTTAAATGGAAGTATATAATGAATTAGGGGAGAGTACATGATCAAGGCAATAATTTAGAAAGATTAGTCTTGTATTGAGCAGGAAGAGACTGGAAGCAGGGAAATAGAGTATAGTAATTTATGTGTGAGGAGTTTACTAGATTGTAATGTCCTTGAGAGTCGAGACTGTCATCTTTCATTTTTATACCCTCAATACTTTAGTATACTAATTTACATATAGCAGGAAAAAGGTTTTTGGATGGAGCCCCTGTAGCAGATTTATAAGTTTAAGGGTGAAACTGATTGACTTAATCAAGCCACCCCTCCCCACTTAAAGTAAGCAGTAAGATACCCTGGTATCTAATGAGGTAAGAACAAGTCAAAATCAATCTTGGGCTTTAGATTAGGTGTAAAAAGTCCTTGAAACTGGAGTGATATTGTACATGGAACATTGCAGAAGAAGACTATTTGGATGAGCTAGAAAGCTTGGTCATGCCCTAAGAGCCATCTTCAGTAATGTTCAAATCTGTTGAGTACTTGAGTCTTTTCAGAGATTTGAGCCAGTATGGTATTGTGACTAAGGAAAAGCTTATAGGGACAGAATGGAGGATGATGGTAAAGAGAGGTGTAGGCTGAAATCTTTGTTCCACTTCTCTCTAGCCAGAGAAAGAGCTTTGAAGAGTCCAGGGGATTTTGGATTTCCCACCATCCCATCAGTGTCCTAGTGGTACTCCCAGACCAGCTGGTGTCAGTGTCTGCATTGAGAACCAAGGACAGATTGGATGTAGATTCATAACTCCATAAGGAGCCCAACAAAGAAGCTATATGATGCCCTACAATGGATAGTAAAAGACTCCTAGGAGCCAGGAACTGTTAGTTACCCCTTTGCCACATGTGCTCTCTAAACTTGAACCCCCTTTCCCTGGACTCCGTATATGGTTGTGGAAGACTGCGTCACAGACTTTGGGACAAGAGATGTTTCATGACAACAGTTCTTAAAGTACTATCTTAGTAACTACCACTCTAAAAAATATTTGAGTCTGGCTTACTAAATGGCAATTGACTCATAATCATGGGGAAAACCCTGGAATGAGGGCTTGAGACCTAAGTATCACCAATGAAAACTATTGCCCTTCAGAAGTATCCCTGGTACCCCGAAGGGGAGATGTAGTCAGCTTAATTTTGGGAGAGTGAACCCAGAAGACTGATACATGGGAAGACATAGGCAACAACTGTACAAGATCATGGACCTAGAGCCAGAAAGTAAGTCAATGAGTGTTTAATGCCTACTCTGTGCCAGGCATTTTGCTGAGCACCAAGGATACAAAGAAAAGATATTAGATGATCCCTGCCCTCTAAGAGCTCACAAATTAATGGGAGAAGACAACACATTAAAAAGAAGCTAAGAAGGGAGAGAATGAGGGTCACCTGTTCTTGGTATGAAGTCCTGCAGCAGGGGTGGGAAATAATGAGGAATGCCCTGGGAGCCCTCCTCCCACTCTCCACCCTCTCCAACCACAGGGACAGAGGGATCCCAGAGGCAGGGGGTGCTGAGGAGGTGTGAGGTTCAGAGTTAATGTCATATTGTAGGATGATGAGTTCCCAAAAAAGATGAAGAGCAGGAGAGTAGCCACTTAGTCCAATTCCCTTAGTTTATAGATAAACTGTCACCTGTGGCATAGTGGATAGAGTGGACCTGGAGTCAGGAAGACCTGAGTTCAAATCTAACCTGCATGACTTACCTTCTGTTTGCCTCAGTTTCCTCATGTATAAAGTGGAGATAATAATAGCACCTACTTCCCAGAGTTGTTATAAGGATAAAGGAGATGATATATGTCAAGATCTTAGCACAGTTCCTGACATATAGTAGGTGCTGTATAAATGTTAGCTATTATTATTAGAAAGAAACTGAGGCCCATCAATGTAAAAGGACTGTCCGAGGTCACACAGTTCAAGTCGGACAAGGATTAGAAACCAGGCTGGCTGACTTCAGAGCCAGTGCCCTTTCAGCTGCACTGCCATTCACAAGAGATGGTTGAATTGCAATCTGCACCACTGGATGGTTCTTCCACATCTAAATGACCCACCTGTGTTGAGATTACAGCTCGACTGAATTATCCAAGACTGAATTTGGGGTGATGACATTGGGAGAATGTGTATATTTTAACATTTCTGATATAATCTGGTTTGTAAGATTCAATATGAAAATGTACTTAGATTCTATAAGAGCTTATTTCCTGTGGAATCCTCTTTTCCCCAGGGAAGGAAGGGAGGGAGAAAAAAAAAAAGAAGTGAGGAACGAGGAAGGAAAGAGAGAAGTATATGGTTACTAGGCCTCAGAAAAATGACCTAGGAAGACTCTAATACAGCAGTTCTCAACCTTCCTAATGCCACGACCCTTTAATACAGTTCCTCATGTTGTGGTGACCCCCAACCATAAAATTATTTTCGTTGCTACTTCATAACTGTAATTTTGCTACTGTTATGAATCGTAACTTAAATATCTGATATGTAGGATGTAACCCACAGGTTGAGAACCGCTGCTCTAATATATCTTTTTTTTTTTGGAGAGGGGAAGGCAAGGCAATTGGGCTTAAGTGATTTGCCCAAGGTCACAGGGCCAGTTAACTATGTTAAGTGTCTGAGGCTGGATTTGAACTCAGGTCCTCCTGACTCTAAGGCTGGAGCTCTATTCACTGTGCCACCTAGCTGACCACATAAGAAGACTCTAAATCTTACTTATCACGGGGAGGGGGAGGGAGGGGGGTAAAAAAAAAGTAAGGGCCCCTTTCCCTTTACCAACTTCTCAACATTACCTTTATGCTTCCTTAAAGATAGCTAAGGTTGTTTTTTTTTCCGCCTTTTATGACCAATTGGCTTTGCTCAGAGAACAACTGTTGGAAGCCATAAATCAAGTACTCTTTCAGCCCTCCGTACCACCTCAGCAATATGTGCTTCCTTCAGTCACATGAAAAACTAAGTGAGAGATTGTAGGAGTCTAGCCCAGCACCAGAGAAATCACTTGAAACACATGTCCTGCTGCTGGTCATGAGCCTCCAAAATATATGATCCCACACTGAGAGCCAGAATGGGCCTTATTGATCATCTAGCCCCTCCCTCTTGTTTTGTAGATGGAGAAACTGGAGCATGATTTACCTCCTAATTTCACCATCAAGCACCCTGTAGAGATGGGAGCCAAATACAGGTCTGATTCAACACAGTTTCATACATTCGGCTTTGCAAACACCACGGAATGGGTGATTTTCTTTTTTTATAAAAGTTACTTGGAAAACATTGTCTCGTTTAGCAGATTTCTTTTATTATGCCTTTTGTTTTTGCCTCAAGATCTGTTGGAGGATACTCTGTCATGAGCATTCTTAGGAACAGAGCCTCTTATGAAATGTGTCTGGTCACCAGTGCAGCATATGATCAAAGACATGGTGACTAGCATGGTCTTTAGAAATCCGCCACGTCTGAGAGGCCTGACTGCTCATGGCTGGGACTTTTTATGCCTTTAGGTGACCAGGAAGCTATGTCAGAATCAAGTTCCAGGGATAGCTGTGTCTCTGTTTAGGGAAAGCTAATCCCTAAGGATTAGAGTAGGAGGAGGGGGCCAGGCTTCCCCATGTTGTGGGTGGGGGGAAAAAGCTGCATCAGGGAAAATCTGGGAGCTGCTAAATATTAGGCCTTTCACATGATCATTCTTCCATAGTTACTCCCTAACTTCAAATGAGAACTCCCTTGTACTAAAGAAACAGTAAAACAAAACCAATTAACACAATGGCCTTGTCTAATAAGTTATGTATAAAGGAGACGGGGAATTTTCTAAACAATCTAATAATAAAGTGTGAAGAGGTTTCTCAGTCAACCTGAAATTAGAAGACATTGACCACTGCATGAGGGCAACTGATAACTGGCTGGCCCAGGACCAGCTGTGCCCCAGTGGACCCTTTAAAAGCAAGTCAGCGATAAAGAAAAAGTTCACAAGCCAGTAGGCTATGAAGGAAGAAGTCATCTCTTGAGACTTCACTTTTTACTTTTTCCTAATATCTCTCCCACAGTTCAGCAGAGGTTGGGGGGTGGGGGGGTGGTAGTAGAGATTTTTTTTCTCTTATTCCCCCACCATCAAGCAGTGGTATCTTGCAGAGAGAAGTCAGCAAAAACATAGTAAGAGATAGGTGTTTGATCAACCTCACAATTCAGCTGCAGAGTCTAGTGAAGTTAGTGAGAAGAGTTGGGAAGAATCTAGTGCCTAGAGGTGGGATCCTGCACAAATCCCAGAGCGGATCTCTACACTGAAACTCTTGTTGGTCCTATGGTAAAAGCCCAGACCTGAAGTGGTGGAGAGTAAGGCCAGGAGGCATCTAGCTCTGCTTGGCAGAGTGCCACTAAGAGTAGCAATTGCCAATCATCAGAGACTCTTCCTGATAAGAAGTAAGCCCACGGAACTCCTGAGTCAGCAGAGATGCTTGTGTTCAGGGAGGAGCAGTGCAATGACATCCCAAACAGATGCAGGATCCTAGAGCTCAGGAATTGTCTGTTGCCTTGGTCACCTATGTACTCTATACGTGACTCTTTGGTCATGTGGTCTATGTTTGTTGACATTTCCCAAGGATGTTGTGTGCATTTGTGGGAGAATTTGATGGGGAGTTATGTGAGGAAGATGTTTTAGAATTACTTTGCTTACTGTGCCATTTTTTTTTTTTACTATGCCATTTCAGTTAATATCTTTGCTATGAGCTAATTGTGTCCTCTGGTCAACTTTTTTTTTTTTAATCTTACAGCTCTTCTGGTTGACCATTAAGGATCATATATCAGTAGTGGTTTATGAGCTATGTATGTAGAAGCGCAAACCCATAGATTACTTTTAACCTAGCGTAGGTGGCCTGGATGGGAATAAAGGGTCTGACAGTTCCGGGCTAGCTCCACAGGGGTCACTACATATGCATCATTTCACATGTTTAGTCCCCAGTGATAAAGGAGAAAGGTACTTCCATATCTCTTCTCCAGCGCCAAAATTGGTCAGTATAAGTACTCAGAGTTGAGTTTCATTTTAATGTTCTTTTTGTAGTAAGTATGTATACATTGTTTTCTTGGTTTTGCTGACTTTGGTCCATACAACCTTCACCTTTGTAAAAGGATAGTCAATCCCGTACCCTCTTTTCTCTTTCTCCTACATAATACGATATAATATTAGGACAATACTTTAGCCTGAAGTTCTTGGCCCCACCTGAATAGATATAGATATAGATATAGAGACAGATAGACAGATGGATGGATGAATAATCAGCATATACTTAATCAGTGTCCTTGTCTGAAATCCTTTTCAAAGGACAAAGTTCAACAAAGTACTGTTTTTCCATAAGGTAAAATTCCAGTGGTGACTGAATGAAGACCAATGCCCTTGATTAAGACACTTAAGCCCCAAACCTTTCCCCATCCTTAACTGGATTAAGTTAAAGATCAGACTCAGAGAAATAAGAAGTCTTCCATTCAATTCTTAGAAATCTTTGGAGTTCCCCTTTGACTAGGCAGAAAGTAGAGTCCCTGATGGTAGTTGCCAAAGATGAATTGAATAGTTTTAGGAAAATTATTCTTCAGGATGTGTCAAAAGCTAAGTGCATATTGTGCTGTTTGGTGAGTCAAAACTGTTAACTAAACTTTTACCTGAACTTTGTTCTCTGGGTAATGCCACCCTCACTATACAATAAGAGTAGCTCACTTTTTCTTGTTCAATCATGTCTAACTATTTGTGACCCCATTTGGGGTTTTTTTTTGGTAGTGGTTTGCCATATACAAACAAGATGAACCGGATAAATTGAAGACAATTCAAGGAGGAAGAAACTCTTAGTTTTCTAATCTGGGCCATGAGGAAGTGCTTCTTGTAGAAGGAGGGATTTAGAGGTAAGATTTAAAGGAAGGCAAGGAAGCCTGGAGGCAGAGGTGAGGAGGGAGAGCAGTTGAGGCCTGGGGCTTAGTCAGTAAAAAGATTTTTGGATTTTAAAGTCTTTCATGGTCTGACCTTTTCCTGTTTCTCCAATGCTCTTACACTTTATTCCTCTCTACATAGCCTAAGATCCATCAATATTATCCTTTTTGTTGTTACATATCCTGAATTTATGCCTTTTCACTGACTAAGCCGCAGGTCTCAACTGCTCTCCCTCCTCACCTCTGCCTCCAGGCTTCCCTGCCTTCCTTCAGATCTTACCTCTAAATCCCTCCTTCTACAAGAAGCACTTCCTGATGGCCCAGATTAGAAAACTAAGAGTTCCTTCCTCCTTGAATTGTCTTCAATTTATCTGGTTCATCTTGTTTGTATATACTTGCTTGCATATTGTTTTACTTGAAAGCCTGGATTATTTTCTTTTTATTCCTTTTTTTAAATCCCCAGAGTTTAGAACAGTGCTTGGCAAACAATAGGTGCTTAATAAATGCTTCTTGACTTGGTCACAGGAGAAGGCAACCAGGAGCTCAGGCTCACTTGTGCAAGCACACATTCTTGTTGCTAAGTGGCTGAAATGCAAGTCACCATTGTCACTGGTTGGGGAAGGGGGGGTGGCCCGTACATACATAAGGGAGAGAAATCCCCCCCCCATTGGACGTCCAAGTTGAAGTACTCAAAAAATAAGAGATGCTGTTTCTCCTGTTTCTTTTATAGCTTACTTTGTGGGCTGTTCTTCCTGGCTTGGTTATGAATTATCTTTACTGACTGGACATGAAGACCAAGAGGCCAATGTAGGGTTAGTTGCTGGATCATGCACATCCTTGAGCAAGGGCCCAGAGTACATATCCAGTTCCCTGTGGAGTGCTCTAGACCACCCTTACGATACTTGTTCAGTCATGTCTGACTCTTTGTGATCCCATTTGGGGTTTTCTTGGCAAAGGTACTGGAGTGGTTTGTCATTTCCTTCTCCAGCTCATTTTACAGATGAGGAAACTGAGGCAAAGAGGGTTAAGTGACTTGCCCAGGATTACACAGCTAGGAAGTGACTGAGGTCACTTAGGTCCTCCTGACTCCAGGCCCAGCACTATATCCACAGCATCACCTAGCTGCCTTGTAGCTCACTTAGAAACATATAAAAGGCCTGATATACCTATTCATGTCTCTGTGGTTTCATTTATTTACTTAATGATCTGTTGTTATATTCCAAGAAAAGTTGCCATGAGGGATGAGACAAATACCTGTTCCTTCTCTTTCTCTACCACTTATTCCCTACTTATTTATTCCCTTAATTTAGAGGACTAAAAATGAGTACATTTATGAAGCCTTTAAAAAATATCTATTTTATTGATTTTTTTTTTATATTACTGTTACTTCCTAATTTTTTCTACTCACCTGCCCCAGAAATCCTCTCTTGAAACAAAGTATAGCTAAACTAAGCAAACACATTGACCATGTTTGACAGAAAATGTCTCATTCTGGACCTATAGTCTTCCAGCTCTCTGCTCAGAAGAGAAATGCTTATTCCAATCCTCTAAAGCCAAGATTGATCCCTACAATTGTAAAGTGAGTAAATGTTCTGTGCCATCTGATATGCTAAGAAGAAGATAGAGTCATAAAGGTCTGGCACATGTGTAGACCCCATTGGCTTAGTCAGCTGATGCAATTCCCCAACATGGAGAACCTGGGAACTTGTTTCCAGGGGAGTTGTAATGATGTGTAAAGTGAAAATGTCTTGGAGAGACTGAGTACTCTTAGACATTGGTTCCAGTTGGCTAACCACAGAAGAGTTTTTTTTTTTCTCCTGGCTGCATATCTGGAACTATTTGCAACCTTAAGAAGGCCTGAGTCAATTTTGGCCATCTCTTTGCTCCATTTGCATCTGGGATAGCTCAGTAGTAATGTCACAGTGTCTACTGAGCGGCCATATGGTGAAGGGAAAAGTCTTTGGGTTTTTGCCTTCTGAGGCCACAGGATCCTGAGAAATGGGGCCTCCTTGGTCTTTTCATTTGGCCTTTTCAGTTCCAGGTGAAGAGAATTTCAAAGGTTGGAAAGATGAGTCACAGGAATCTGAGAGTCAAAATCTAGGCTGGGTTTTGCAATCAGATCAGTATCAAAGCCCTGAAGAGCAAGGAGTGATTTTGGGGAATGACTCCTGCCCAGTGGAAGGACTCCTGTAGCAGTTATGCTATCATTGGATTTGAACTTGCTGGGACCAACCTTATGTAGGGATTGATCCAAGTCTTGTGCCTACTTTCCTAGAGACTAAATTAGTATAGTATCTCAGAAGACTGGATGAAACATTCGTATATATGTTCTTGATATAGCTTTATTTTTTTTTTTTTTTGCTTTTTGGAGGGCAATTGGGGTTAAGTGACTTGCCCAAAGTCACACGGCTAGTTAGTGTGTCAAGTGTCTGAAGCCAGATTTGAACTCAGGTCCTCCTGACTCCAGGGCTGGTGCTCTATTCACTGCACCACCTACCCACCCCTTGATATAGCTTTAAAGTAAATATTCTTTGTGTTATATCCTTTGAAGTAAATAGTTAGTGTTGAGTGGTTAAATAAACTGGCCTAACAGTCAACTCATCCCTAACTCATGGAGGGAACATAGTCACTAGGGGCTCAAGCTAATGACATTGGGGAAAAATGCCTCAATTCCTTAGGATACCCTAAAACTCTGGGGAACAGATACAGTCTGGCTCTTAGGAAATGGGGCCAGAGTGTAACTGGTTATAATAAAGCACTTATTAGGTACTTACTATATGATAAGCACTAGGGATATAAACAGAAGTAAGCAAGTTAGTCCCTGCCTTTAAGGAGCTTATATTTTAACAGAGGAAGATATGCATAAAGAAGAGTTGGAAAGAAAGAACTGTTTGGGTGAGGTAGAATAAATACAGTTTAGTGGGCTGGAAAGAGGCATGAGGCTCTATAGTTCCCAACAAGATAATGCTTACCTATTAGAGCCAAAGGTTTCAGGAATGTAGTCCAGGTTACTGGCTGAATAATGAAAAGTAAGTTAATTATGCTAAAAAAAAAAAGAGAGAGAGACAGGGGTTGAAGACTGGTCTTCTACTGCACTCCCTACTACTTTAATCTATCCTTCATACTGTGGTCAGATGAATGAAATACTTGAAAATATTCTGATTTCATCGATGAGGTTACTCCTTCCACTGCAGCAAACCATAACCCTTCCTCATATTAAATAGTCTCATGAGCTGCTGTGCCCCAGATCATCATCATTAGGTAGCTAACCTCCTGGTGACAAGCCTATTTGGATTTAGGTACACTAGCCTTCGGAAACATGCTTTCCAGCTTAGAAGGACCTGCCAGAGTTTGTACTCTAAAATCCTATAATTTCAATACTAGAATGCTGTTTGTCCTTCATTCTCGAAGGGGACCATGACATCAGGAAGCTAATGCCATGACATGCAAGTGAATTGGATTTAAGTGAAGGAGTGTAAAGCCAAGCACAAGCCGCTTTCCAGAAGAATGCTACTGTGAACAGCTTTCAAGGTTCTGATTACATAGTATAGTGAACACTATTTATTCAGTAACAAATCAGAGCAAAACATTCACAAAAAATCAAGATACAGCATTCCCAATATTACAACTTATTACAGAAAATCAAAATACAGCATTCACAATGACTTGTGATAAAATGGCCACATAGTTTTCACCACAGTGGTCACATAGTTTTGAACAAAGTATAATCATTTAGTCAGTCAATCACTTAGTAACTCAATCATTCAATCAGCTCAATCATTCAATCATCCTTAAGGGTCACAAAATACAAAAGTCAAAGTTCTCTACTAGTGGGGCACACTAAGTTACAATATCAGTCACTATTCCGCATTCTCTTAAGGGGTAGTGTAAAATACACAGGCCATCTACCCCTCAGTCACAAATAAATTACAATTTCAAAGTCATAAGTAAGTTACAACTTCCGTCAGTTACTACTCAGTATCCACGGAGAGATCCCTTCATCTTGACCTGAGGTAGGCTCTCAGATTCCCTGGATTCCCTTCTGTGGTCCCAGCTCCTACTTGGATTCACCAAACTCTCACCTGAGTTCAAAAGCAGACAGCTCCCAGCTCCTTGTCCAGCTCTCTGTGCAGTCCCTGTTCCACACTGAAGCTCACAGTCCACCTTAAATCCTTCATAGTTTCTATCCTTGGGAAGTCAAGCTTAACAAAGCCACAAACAGACAAAATACTGACATCACAGTCATGCTTCCTCAGTCTTTTGCAACTCCAGCTCATCCTCAAAAATCCTCAGCAGCTTGGCTGGCCCTTGGACTCAGCAGCTCCTCAGCAGCTTCTCAGCAGCTCCAGATGGCCCTTGGACTCAGCAGAAGTTTCAGCTGGTTCCCAGAATCAAAATCACTTCATCCAGATTCTCAAAATAAAAATCATTCTTTCCAGCCTGGGACTCTCTTCCTCAGCCTACAGAACCTGGCTCCAAGAAGATCTGTCTGACCCAGCAGGGGCTTCTCTTTATATACACACATGGCATTAGCTCCTTCCTGTTTCAGCCATTTCCTGTTTTAACATCTTCTTGTTCCGTCAGCAACTGTGGTTCATACCTTCTGTTTCTTTAACAGAGGCTCGATTAATTACTAAATGCTAGTGTTACCTTTGCCAATACAAAGGGATCTTCAGATTCAAATTACATTACCATTACAGGGAGGATTGTGCAAAGTCACCAGCCTCACTTTCTCCTCCAGAGCCATCTGGGTCTAGTGGCTAGATATGGATCAGGACAACCTGAGATGGTCTAGGAAGCAGTGGGGGACCTTGGCCTTTTCAAGCTAAGGTCTTAACAGATCTCAGTTTGACTGAGGTAGCACCCTTTCAGTGACTGAGGCAAAGAATGTCTTCTTTAAAAAAATAGGTCTGGGAGGGGAAGACCCTCAGCCTTTCTGGCTAAAACAGAAACAATTGTTATTTACATTCATTCTGAGCCAATCAGGGTCCAAATCGTGACCAAGTAGGGCTTGGTCTAGGCTTAAGGCTAGTCCTTAAGAGAAAAAACTAAGAAAGACAGGAAGGAAGGGAGGAAGGGTAGGAGGCAGAGAGGAAGTTCTTTCTTATGAGAACAGAACAGGTAAGCTTGGGCAAATGCTTTTCTATAGTTGACCATATCGTTACAGTCAAGTGAAGTGAATAAGCATTTCTTAACTGCTTACTATGTACCAGACACTGTGCTAAACACTGGGGATACAAATGAAGGCAAAAATAGTCCTGGCTCTCAAGGAGCTTACAGCCTAAGGAGGGAGCCAATACACATACAACCGGAAATAAGAAGGAAGACACTAGCATTAAGGAGGACCCATCTCATAGTTGACTGAAATGTACAGAAAATACAAGATCCCACTATGTTTATTGTTCATTTTTTTAAAAAGGGATCAATTTCTACAGTAGACCGTTTTGAGAGAAGATTCTGTCCAATGTGTCTGCCATGTACATCAATCCAAAATTGCACGATATATGGAGCCATAGAAATAATTTTTAAAAATTTTCGGATTATTGATATTTAGGGTGGCACAAAATAAGGAGAGGTAGATTGCAGTGCCTCCTTGCTCAGGACCTATCTGACTCCCATTGAACTTTGGTCTGGACCCACAACCTTGAGTTCTGAAATCAGGGTGCAGGGAAAATATTCTAGGCTATACTCACATAGTTTAGCATGATAGCCATAAGCCTAACACTCACACATCCAGGAGAATTGATGAGGTCTGCTATAAAGTTCCCTCTGTCCTTTTCACCTTCGAACTCTAAGCTATCCTGTTTCCATCATTACTACCCTTCTATAACTCCACACAAAATGAATTTCATGATGCAAAACACAAGTGAAGCTATGGCAGACCTGCCCCATTCTGAAACAATTACTAGCTGTGTAACCTTGGGCTAGTCACTTAATGTTTTTAAGATTCAATTTATTCATTTGTTTAAGGATGACATAGTGCTGATTTTCTTTAAGCACCAGAATACTACTGAACATCCTCAAATGAGATCCTCAAAAATTGAACAAAAATCCACACGGGGAAAACCAAATGGATGAAAAATGCCAATTGTTTAGACACACTAGATGGGCATTCAGTTCGATAGGCAGCCCACTGAATTAGTCTGTCAGTATACATCTCTTATAGAGGTAGATGATTCTGGATAGACAATGAGCTGGGAGCTGAATAGGAGGAAGCGAGTAAACTGGATTGCATTTGGAATATTACCTAGTGTTTTCAACAATCTAGAACTGTTTCCTGAAACCACCACTTATCTTTTTATTTTACCTTTATAGGTTTATTTTTATATATCACAGTCATTGCCTTTAATCCCCCACATGTTCTCCAGGGCTAAGATTAGTCATTACAATTAATCAGTTTGACTGCCTCCTAATATAATCCAACTTTTTGCTTTGATTTGGCACACTTATTTTTTTCACACCTGCAAAATCACAGGTCTTCCTCAACCAGCACAGGTCTGCTTTGTAACTTAGTCTTGGAGATCTGCCTGTAGCACTGAGAGGTCAAGGGTGCTGCCCAGCGTGAGAGAGCCAATTAGATGTCAGAAGCAGGGCTTGAACCCAGGCTCTCTGGCCTTTTAAGGCCAACTCTGTTCACTGTGCAAGGCTGCCCTTCTAATTCATCTTTTCACAACATTCTTCTAGTGATGCTAGATACATAGTTAAGTGCTTAATAAAATACTTGTTGCATTGAACCAAACCATTCCATGACTCCAATTACCTACTGGATAAAGATCAAACTTCTTTGTCCTTTAAGGCCTTCTACAATCTAGTGCCAGCCTCATCTTTCACTCCTTCCTTTCACATATTCTGCCCTCCCCTTAAACTAGACTCTTTGATGACCCTATATATGTCCTGTACTTTCCCACTTCCAAATCCTTCCTGTTCCCTTTGGTTAGAGATGTCTTCTACCTACCTCCCAGAACCCTAGGGGGCTAAATTCCTGAGTCTCCTTTAAAGCCCAGTTCATATTCCACCTCTTAAGTCTTTCCTGATCCCTCTGCTTGGTATTAAACATTTCATCCTTGGCCCTTGCTTAGTTCTGGACTGGTATTCTTATGCACCCACTTAAAAGTTTTATTAAGATATTCATAGATGCTTTCTCTTTTTTTACACTATGGAATTTCCCAATAGTCTCTCTTTCCCCCAAGAGTTCTCTGTGGTCACAAATAAAAAATGTTTTATTCACTTTTGCATTATTTTATACTATAATCATTCATATAGTCTTGTCCTCCTTAACCCTCCCATGTATGCTTTAGCAACATTATCTCACCTAAACTTTGCATCTCTTCCCATACCTACCATGTGGCAGAAACTTTTTACAAAGTCTGATTGAATGGGTTCCAATCTTAGCTACTTTTAATTCATTGGATGACCCTGAGGAAAGCCCTTCCCTTCTCTGTGGCTCTGGAGTAAAGACTAGATTACTAGAGTATGGTTCTAGCATTCTTTGATTTTCCCTATCTCAAGAGAGTGGTTGTAGAGCTCAAATAACACAAAGCTCAAATGTTAACTCACTATATAACTGCTATCCTCCTAACTATTGGATGAAGAAGGCCATAGGATTTTTACCTGTAAAGTATCTTAAGAGACTGTTGAGTGTAACTCTTTTGTCTTACAGAGGATCTTAACAATTAGACTCTTTTAAAGGTAGGATGAATTTCTCATCACTTGTGGGCTTCAAGGAGATTGGTTCAACTGTAGCAGGCAAAGCTTGGTCTCTCCAATTTACAAATGAAGCAAAAACAAAATGAAAGAATTGTGACTTGTACAGTGGACAGCTTTGGGGGCTCTATGTACTAGCTGTGGTTGGACTTCCAGGTCCTCCCAACTCTGACTGTGGTTTGATGAAATGGAAGGCCAGAGCAGAGCCAGGATTTGAATCTGTCTTCAGGTTCTAATTCACTACTCTTTCCACTCTTACCAGGCAGTATATGTTTATAATCCCATTTTACAGATCAGGAAACAGACCCAGAGATGCTATATAGCCTGTATGACTTTGGGCCGGTCACAACCTTCCTGGGTCATGAGGGAGTTGGACTAAATGATCTTTAAGTTTTTTTTCACATTTCCCTCACTAGTAGAGCTTGCAATTCATTTCTCAATGTCACTTTCTCATCTTACACTAGTCCACATCCTTTCATAAATTCTCACTCTTTGGCCAGCTCTACCTCCACATCACTAAAGGATGACTCTACCCTGAGGCCTGCATGCTGACTGGTCCAGTCTCAAGTAGCCCAGCTGGCCACCCTTCTCCCTCTCTGAACTGTTCCTCCTCCATACTAGCTACTTTGCTGCCCCTGTGTAGGTACCCTTTCCCTCTTCCCAGCTCACCCTCCTGTTTTGTCTTCCCATAAATTCCCTGAAAGGCAGGACGATCTTGGGTTTTTTGTGTTTTTATCCCCTACACTCAACTCATCTGCCACTAGGATACACACACACACACACACACACACACACACACACACACACACAGTACCAATAATTTGTGAGCAAGGAGTAGCAAAAAGATACCATTAAGGGAAAGGAATAAGAAAACGAAGTGTTTTTATTGATATCCAATCTTCCACATCTCTGCATATGCACAGGCAAAAATGTGCTTTCCCACATCTGAGTTGCATTGTCTCTGCTATCTTTGTCCTGTCTTAATTCAGATGTCATTTCTTCCATGACCATGCTCCTCCAATTCAGTACTCTTTCCCTCCAGAAATTACCCTGGATTTACTTACTTGTCTTTCCCCAAAAGAATCTAAGTTGGAGAGTGCTTTTTTTCCCTCTGTTTCCTGAACTTCTAGCCTCTGGCTTTGCATACAGAAGGTGCTTTAAAACGTGTATTAAATTGAACCAAATGTAGTGAAAGTGAGAGATAACTGATGGACAGCCCAATTCTTACATTGGTATCCTCAACTGGTAGGGCTGAAGGGAAACTTTAAAGTTCTTAAAAAAAAATTTTTTTTTGAAGGGGGAAGGCAGGGCAATTGGGGTCAAGTGACTTGCCCAAGGTCACACAGCTAGGGTTTTTTTGTGTGTGTGTGTGTGTGTGTGTGTGTGTGTGTGTGTGTGTTAAGTGTCTGAGGGCAGATTTGAACTCAAGTCTTCCTGATTCCAGGACCCGGGCTCTATTGACTACACCGCCTAGCCACCCCTAAAGTTCTAATACAACTTACTTTACAGAGGAGGGAACTTCTGAAGTCACCTAGCTGCTAAGTCAAAGATCAAGATTTGAACCCTTGTTTTCTGACACCAATCCCCAGGACCTAGCACGTTTTATGACACTGTCTAGGATTCTTTTTCTCATGCCCCATTGCTTTTCACTTGACTGCCCCTCCCCCCCCCCAAAAAGGCTTCCAGGACATCGGAAGACCTTCCAGGCAGTTCTTAGGCTATGCTGGTAAGTTCCACCTTTGTGAGGACTCTGCTCTGTAACAGGAGAGCATTGAGAAGGGAATGGCCCAATGAGCCTGACCCACAGGAATGTGGGGGAGCATTCGAACGTGGCTACATACTTCACTTACAAGACACACAGGGATGTGATGCTAGAGAACTTAATGAAATTGGTCTATCTGGGTTTTACAGTTTCCAAACCAAGTGTGTTCTAACAACTAAATCTAATGTGCCAGAGGAAAAAGTCCAAAGAAGTATTGTCTTGCCAAAGTAGCCTACTTGATATACCCTGACACATTTCTAGCTTCCTCTGGGGACTTATGTACATGTAGGGGATGTAAATTGAAGGCTCAAATATTCTACTTTCTCATGACCTCTTGGAATAACTGCCTGCTTCAGCTTAATTTCATGGCCCACTCCCCAAATACTTTTTATATAAACACGTTATATTCTGTGTACATATTCTTCTCCTCCCCTTATATTGAAGCCTCAAATGCTCTACTACCTAATAACCTCTTGGAAATACGTAATTCACAGCTTAATTTAAGGTACCTTTCCTTATTCCTCTAGATGTTTGTATCCTACTCCCTAAATATTTTATTTATACACATTTTGCGTATTTTTTTTTCTCCCTCCCCTTGAGGTTGGGGCCGAATCATCCTCGTTTTTGAATTCCCAGGTCCTAAAAGTGTCAGCACTGACTGATTTTAATTAATCTTTAATATGGTGAATTCTTGCTCCGGGAGCAAGTAATTTTAAGTATCTTAAATGCTCTGATTTTATACACACATATACACACCCCAACGCTGGAAGAAATCTGTGATTTCTTCTGCAGTGGGGCAACACCCTTCATGTACTGATAAGCACTAGGGCCGAACCTCAAATGTGCAGACCTAAGAGAGCAGCTCTAAGTTACACAGCTAATAAATTTAAGAATTAGGATTTGAACTCATAAGTACATTTATTATAAGGTTTATAGCCAGGGCCATTCAAGTAAACACCTTGATGAATTTCCACTTCCTCGCGGTTCTCTCTCCACTTTTCCCGGGTAAGTATGCAGTGAACCTACCTCGTCATTACACAACACGTGCCCCAACCCTCCCCCTCCCCCAACTCCGGGCCACCCACTGGCAGCAGCAGACCGGGCCTCAAGCCCGCGCCTAAATCAGTCAGGAAAGAGGCCCAGCGCCCGCGCCCGCGCTCGGGGCCTAGACCGACCTCACGAAGCCCAGATCATGGGCTGGGTGGGGGCGTCCTAAGCTCCGAGTTGGGCGCTAACAAGCCGGCCCGCCTCTTTCCTCAGGTATCCCATGGTGCCCTGCGGCCCCGAAGGCCGCTCAGAGCCTCCCGCCTTTCAGACCGAAGCGACCCCAAACTCCTCTTCTCAGTTCTCCAGAGTGCCCGGCCTCAGTTCATCCAATCGACTCCCAGCACCGCGTCCAATCAGAACCCTCCGGGGCTTTCCCTTCTATTTCCCCCTCCTCAACCCCCAGCCAATGCTAGAACAGCACCCTCATGAGGCGGGGCCAATCGGCGGGCGGCTCCGGGCAACCTCTTTCCCGTCCCCCCCACGCCAATCCGCGCGTCCTTCCCGGCCGCCAGCCCATCCAACCGGAGCTTCGCAGTCAGCGGGCGAATAGGCACGCGAAGGCCCTCCTGGCTCAGCTTGCTGGCCAATCGAGAAATCCGCGTGGCCTCGGCGGGGGCCAATCGGACTGGAGCGCGGTGCCGCCGCGACGAGTTCCGGCCCGGATATCCCTCCGCCTCTTCTCTCGCTCCCTCTCCCCGCCTGCGAGCCGCCGTTCACTCACTGACTCTCTCCCATTCTCTCTTCCTTCTTTCTCCCTCCGCCGCCCCAGCACCAGCCGCGCTCCGACTTGCCCCCGGGGTCCCTCCCCTGCCGCCACCACTGCCTCAGGCGGAGGAGCCAGAGCTCTCGATACATCAGCACAGCAGGAAAAGGAAGAGGAGGTGGAGAAGAGAGGCAGGCAGGCAAGAACGCGGGCAGGGAAGCAGAAGCGACCAGTAGGAGGGAGCCGGTGAATGGGCTTGTGGTGACCCCCGCCCCCCCACCCCAACCCTCCCTTCCCACCCGGCCCCCCAACCCCCCGTCCCCCATCACAGCCATCACCGCTACTGCGGGAGTCTGAGAAGCCGGAGCCGCCCGAGGAGGAGCCCGAACCCCCGTCGCCGCCATGGAGCTAATCACCATCCTCGAAAAGACCGTGTCGCCCGGTATGAGACCAGGGTCGGGGCTGGGGCCGGGGGCCGAGGCCGGGAGATGGAACTAGGGGATGGGGCCGAGGTGATCTGACTAGGGGAGGGGAAGCCCCCTCTTCCCCCTCTTCGTGGTTCCCCTGACCCCTTTCCTTTCCCCTCTCCACAGATCGGATTGAACTGGAAGCGGCGCAGAAGTTCCTGGAGCGGGCAGCTGTAGAGAACCTGGTGCGTTTTGCGCCTGGCCCCCTCCCATCCCCCCAGGCTAGGGCCTTCCCGCCCTCCCCGGGGCCCAGGCCTAGGGAACCCACCCCGCCCCATCTCGCCCCCCCTCCCCCTTCTCCCTCCCTTCCCCCCTTCTCGGACCAACCTAACCCCGCCATCGGGAAGCCGGTGGGTGTGTCCCGCCCCAGGCCCCGGCAGCCGGCCAATGGAGAGGCGCGCCGGGCGATGGCTGCCCAATCACCGCCCGGCCTGAGGGCGGCGGTGCAGCGGGAGGGAGGGGAAGTTAGGTTGCGCGGCGCTGCGTGTTCAGTAAGGGTGGGGGTTGGGGCGCCGGGGCCTAGGGACCATGTGGAAGCCCTAGGAGCCCGGCCAATCGCCCCGCCTAAGGGCCTGCTTCTCCTTTCCTGTAACCTTTCTCATTTTCTGTCCACTTCATTGAGCTGGTCTTTTCCAATCCCTGTCTCCATAGTCTGGCCTGGTACCCCCAAATCTCCTTCCACCTAATGCCAATATTTTGCCCCCTCCTTGAGTGTGGGTCTTCTGCTGCCATCATGGAGCTAGATGGGCATAGAGTTTTAATTGGTCAGGGAGTTGGTCTTAGGCTAGGCAGTATGGCCCACCAATGAGGAGATGAGGCCTATTTCCTGTTGCAGTTTCAGAGGAAGTATTTTGCTATTCTTATTTTTCAAATTTTAAGGATTAGGAAAAATTATGCAGTTCCCCGTTTGATAGGGAGCTGTTTCTCTGGATGAAAATTAGGGTGGATTGAATGAAACAGCCCATATGCCAATCATGTTTCCTTTTGGTGTTTTTCTGATGAAATTGAGATTGAGATGTCCATGGTATAATATCGTTTTTTAAATGGCTGAAGAACCATAAAATATTGTAAAAATGTATTTTTACCACTTACACTAGGCATAGGATAAACGTTACACCAAAAGAAAATATTATAGATGATTTCTTTTTGGTCCTTGTCTTTAAGTGATTTAGTCTTGTGGTTTTAAAGGTCAGTCTTAGTTGACAGTACAACTTTAGCTACAATTAGGGTATTTTATTCCTTAGCTTGCCTGTGTGTGCCCTTCATGTTTTGCAGGCAAGACTTTTTACTGATATAAATGAACCCTACTTGTGTTATATTTCTGTGAAGGATTGTAAGAAATCTGTTTTGACTTGTTACTTAATAATGTCTTGCTGTTGAGAAGATTAATTCTTGCATTTCAGAATTTGCATCTCAAATTTCAGAGACTGGCTCTGTCCGTTTGTGGATTAGCCAGTGAACTTTGGGAGTAGAGTTGAGAGACTTTGGGGGAGGGTATGTTCTGTTTGTTAAATAATACATATTTGCATTTGTAAGTAGTTGCGGCTTGATGGAGTTTCCTGCAGATTTCTGGCTTCAGTAGAGTGCTCAGCTTCAGAATAGTTAGAAAATCAAGAAGCAACTGATAAACATAAATTAGTAAATGACAGTAGTTTGTTGAAGTATTGCCTTACAATTTTTCACTTCCTATTTTCGAAATAGAATCCTGTTTTCTCTTAGTTCTAAAAGTTTGGTTCTTGTTGCCCAGTTTCGTATCTTTTTCCTTGCACTCTCATCCTTCCTATCTTTAATTTTATTTCCCTTTAATGCTTCTGGCTTATTTTACCTTTACAGGCCTTTGAGTAGGGTACAAAGAGTGTTTCTGAAGCATTATTTTACTTTGAGTTTACAAATAAGTAATCACAAAATTTCAGAATTAGAAGAAACTTAAGTGGCTAGTTACTCTTTTAATAATGTACTTGACAAATGGTCATCTAGCCTTTGCTTGAAGACCTTTAGTGAGTGGGAACTCATTACTTCTAGAGGCAACCCATTCTTCATTTGTAGAATTTTACCTTGTTAAGAAACTTTTCTTTATATCAAGCCTAAATTTGTTTCTTCTACTGGTTGCTCCTACGTCTTACCTTTTCCCTGGTGCAAAAATAAAGCTGACTTTGAAGGAAAAGGCCCAGGGGTTGGGAATCCTGACTCTTCTAAACTAGCCATGTGACTATGGGCAAATCACTTTGCTTATCTCATCTCTTGTATATAATGGGCAAGATAAAGGATTTCCCAGGCCCGAGGAGTTCTAAGATTTACTGAGTCAAGAATCTTGTCCATTTTGGATGAACATTCCTAGAAGACAGTTGTGAACTTATTCCCTTCCTTCATCTGTCCATAGAAGAAATCTATTGACTGACAGATCAACAAATTAGCTTTGAATTTGGACAGGTTAAATGTGGCGATGAAGACAATGTACAAATGACATCAGCTGGTAATGAAAAACTATCCTACTTTTATTTATTTGGGTATAGGAGTTGGAGAGAAGAAGGATGGTGAATACAGAGTATTCCAAAAGTCTTAGTGCATGTTATTGGAGTATGAGCAAAACAAGTAGAGTTTTGAAGTTGATATTTTAAAATTTTTATAAGGACCTTTTGCTTATTCCCCCTGGAGTTGTTAACCAAGCTGGCCTTAATCTGGGAAATTCCTAGAGGCTGTTTCCATTTACAAATATTATTCTTCTCCTAACCAGCCCACTTTCCTTGTGGAACTGTCCAGAGTGCTGGCAAATCCAGGAAATAGCCAGGTTGCCAGAGTTGCGGCTGGGCTACAGATCAAGAACTCTTTGACATCTAAAGATCCAGACATCAAGGCCCAGTATCAACAGAGATGGCTTGCTATCGATGCCAATGCTCGAAGAGAGGTGAAGAACTATGTAAGTAACTGACATACAAAGTGGTTTTTTTGGCCTCTGTGGGAAGGGGAGTACTAAGCATTTTTCACAAATTCTCCAGGTAGTAGAGCTCACAAGGTGAGAGATTACTTAAAGCACTGGCTCCTTTTTAGATCTTATTTAATGTCTTTGTTTTTGGTTCAGATTCCCACCGTTTGTTATAGAATTGTTCTTTCCTTTTGAATAACAGTGTCAAATACTAAAGCACAATAGTTTTGCAGATTTACTGTTAAAAGTTGTTAAGTCTCATGTTTACTGATTGAATTTGGGAGACAAGCCTTGTCCTGTAACCTTCAGGTTATGTCAGTAAGAGTCATTCCTAGGTGATTTTGATGAACTCCTTTGGGGGAAGGGGACTGTGGTTGACCCCAGAAAGGCCTTTCAAATCTGATTTTGTGAACTGGGAATGTCAAACTTTTTCAGTGGATGTATTGGCTCAGGGTGATCTGAATCAGATGGCTTTTTAGAAATGGTTGGGTTTTGTTTTTCCCATCTTCCCAAAAGGACTTTTGGAGGGAGGGTATTTTAATACTTTAGGAAAATAGAATTTCACATTCTAGAGCTTGTTTGGAATTTTCCAATTGGTCTTGATACATGCAACCCAATAACTGAAGGATGGAGATCCAGATTACTTTTTCATTTTTTCTCCCTCTCTGGACAAGCCACTAATCAAAGGCACTGCTGCTTTTATTTTCCACTGGACTAATTAGTGTTAACAATACATTTTGGAGGAAGTAGGATTTGATAATGAAATAAAAGGTATTTTCCCTTGTGCTTAGTGTTCCCTTGTTAAGTTCCAGCCATGGAACATTCCAGGTGATGCCCATTTGAGGGGGGACCCAGGGAGTATATTATTCAAGTCACTTCCTTAAAGTTCTCACCTGTTATTTCTTGGCATGGGGTCCCAGCCTTAGGTAAGTCAGTATCACTCTGGTACCTTTCCTCTGCTTTGATAAAATTCATGACACATAGGGATGGGGCATGGGGGGAGAGATCCAGGGTTTTCTTAAGTTTGTTATCATCAGTCTTTGGAATATGAAAACAAGATTGTCGTCTTTGGCCATGATTTCTTTTTAACCCCTTAACAATTTAACAAGTATTATTTTTTATTACTAGAAATGCTAAGGAATATAATGCTGTTTCTTCCTTCCTTTTCATCTTCAGACAATTACAAACTAAATAATAGATAAGAATTAGATTTTTAAATGTGAGATAAAATTTGGGACACATCACTTATAGCATTCAGAATTCAGATGAGAATGATCTGGTACAGATATTGTTTGATCCTCTTTTTGTATATCAGAATGAAATTTATGCCTTTGGCCTTATGATTATTGTAATGCGAAGTAGTATTAGTGATAGAGAGTTCTTATTATATTTATATATACAAACATTTTTCTCAAATTCAAATTTTTGACTTATGTTTAATAACCTTGTTGTGTCTATGGGCATTTTGTTAGAATCCAAGACCTGTTGGTAGTTGACAATCAGAAGGCTTAGTTGAATGATGTAGGATCTTAATGCATTTGTGCTTTTATAGCCCTGAAATCACATTAGGTAGCATTGGTTAGTACTTCCTCTTAGTGTAGTGGTTCTCAACCTTCCTAATGCTACAACCCTTTAATACTTGTATGTGGACATATCTGCATGTGGGTGGACCCGCCTGGAGATGGATAGAGGAGTGGTGTCTATTCCTAAGAATTGGAAATACGTGTTTTCCAATGGTCTTAGGTGAACCCTGTGACCTCTGTGAAAGGGTTTTTTGATCCCCAAAGGGGTCTCGACCCACAGGTTGAGGGCCACTGTCTTAGTGGATTGCTGCTTTGAACTAGCATATATCGTGGGTAGCAAAGTAGTGTGATATAGTAGAGGGGATACTGAATTGAGAGTCAAGAAAACTGAGTTCTAGAACTGAGTTTGGGCAAGTCATTTAATCTCTCTGCTTCAGTTTCCTAGTTTGTAAAATGGTTTGGACTGGATAATCGCTAAGATACCGTTAATGTAAAAAAAATCCTATGATACCACGGGTATCTTTTGTGAATTAGAAATTAGTTGCCTCAGTCAAACTGAGACCTGTTAAACACCTTAGCTTAAAAAGGCCAAAGTCTCCCACTGCATCCAGGGCCATCTCCAATCATATTGATCTGTATCATGCAGCTGGACCCAGATGGCTCTGGAGGAGAAAGTGAGACTGGTGACTTTGCACAGCCCTCCCTCACTGTAATCCAATTCACTTGCATGTCATGGCATCACTTCCCTGATGTCATGGTCCTCTTTGAGAATGAAGAACAAACAACAGTTTGTTATTGGTCATTGGTGGTGTGTTTAATAAAAAAAAAAAATCTTATAGATGGAGTTGAGGGTGGGGGGAGAGAAAGAAAAGATTGGAAATACATTGAGAATACAAAGCAAGATACCAGGTGACCTAGTCAGCAGAGCTGTCCTGAAAAATCTGGCACTTTTCCACTTGTCCTCTGACCAGCACTAAGAACAGTTAACTGTTTGTCTTTTGGGTGGCCTGGTGATTTCATTGACAGAATTAGCTCTAATGGTAATGATTAACCCCCAGGCCCACTGACGTTATTAGTTCCTACCTTGTCACTTTGTGTCTTCATACACTCCTGTGCTTTCTCCTTTTAATAAATTTGTAAAGTAACCATTTACAGAAGTCCTGTTTGACAGTGGGAATAATTCTGGACATCTGCAGTGGGAGAGTGTAATCTTTTGGGCAAGTACAAATAACTCTTTCCTTGCAAACAAATTGGGGGATTAGTACTTAAATTTTAAGGTTTATGCTCTTTTAGCAACTTATTCAACACAGGATCATAGATGTAGAGAAGGGAGAAATCTTAGAGATCTTCTGATCCTTTTATAGATGAGGAAACTGAGGTTCAGAGAGCAACTTCTCTAGTGTCACACCTAGAGAGTAAATGACGGCCAAGAGGTAAACTCAGTATAACTAAATCCAGTGCTCTTTATCATACTGCTTCCTAGGTTACTGGGTTATTAGTGAACAAACCATAGAGAAAATAGTGGATTTTTTTTCCCCCCATCCTCCAAATAGCAAGTGTTTCTCTGCACTAGTGGTTTGACTCCTTATCTAGACACCTGGCAGTCAGTTTTCTCCCCTGCATCCTGCTGTTTTACTTTCACCAGATTTTGGAATTCTGGCCATCAGACTCACACCGCAGTCGTGGAGCCTGGCAGTAAGACCTGCTAGCACTGCCTTGAAACTTTCTAATACCATTCTATCCTTGTCCATGTGGGCCCCTGGAATATTACCATCAGCATTTTCAGTTGAGGCTAAGGGTCATTGATATGGGACCGATGGAAGCAGATCCCTCGATGCTCTTTCCACTCAGACAAGACTACAAGATAGATGAACCCTGCCTTTTTCTAGCCATTTGTCTTGCATGCCTTGTAGTTGGATAGTCAAAAGGCATCACTCTTCTTTAAGAATGGTCATAAGATAGCCTTAATAACTATCTCTCTTAAATGTCTTTAAAGCAATCTCAGAATTGTTCTTTTTGTCCTTTTGTGAAGGTCTTGCAGACTTTGGGTACAGAAACCTATCGGCCAAGCTCTGCTTCACAGTGTGTAGCTGGTATTGCCTGTGCAGAGATCCCAGTAAACCAGTGGCCTGAACTCATTCCTCAGCTGGTAGCTAATGTCACAAACCCTAACAGCACGGAGCACATGAAAGAGTCAACATTGGAAGCAATTGGTTATATCTGCCAAGACATTGTAAGTATCTGCTTAAGTAGGCACTGCCCATACCTCTTCCTTTTTGTTTCAGAGGCTAGATGATATTTAAATGATGTTTGTAAAGGTAAAGCAAAAAAACTCTAAATGATTGGGGGTAAAGGTGGGGATATGGTGGTCATAGAGGTTGCTGTCAGCTTACACTTATTTCTTTAAAGCTGCCTTAAGGAAAAGAGTTATCTATCCTCTATCACAAGAGAGAACTAAGTGTCTAAAATGCAGGTGTCTTAGTGATAGTTTCTAAACATTTGTCATTATGTTGCCCAAACACTGAACTAAAAGGCGTTTAAGGATGAGAAATTTGGAATGGTCTTTGCTCATCTTTTTTAATATTTTCTACCTTGTTCCTCTCCCAGGTACTTGGAGCATTCAAATACCAAGTTTAATGTTTGTTTTTTTCTTAGAACGGGTTTTTAGAACTTGTTTGTTTTTTAAAAAATCTATGTATTTTATTTATTTTAAAAGTTTTTTTAAATTCAGAAGTATTTAAAAAATTCTGAGAAATCCATAAGTCACCAGACTGCCAAAGAGGTCCCTAATACCAAAAAAGGTTAGGAATTCATACTAATCTTAAATTACACTGTCTCCACATGATTTTTGACAGCAGTTGATTCTTGAAACTACTGCATTTGATGTTTTCTTTACTGCAGAATCCCAGCAACCTTCATAATGACTTTATTTTTCTGTACTTCTACAGGATTACTATGAATGGAATCTTTTCTAGTTGACCTATGTCTGAATTAATTACTAGATTCACACACAATCATTTCTTAAGTGATCCTAATAAGGCACATTTAGAGCTGGAAGGGAGTTGGACATCAGACTTTCTTGCCCAACTCCCTCATTTTATAGATAGACAAGATTCAGTGCAGGATGTTGATGTAGATCTGATAGCACCTTTGTCTTAATACCTGACCTAATAAAATGAAGAAGTCAGTAGGAGTTAACTGTCCCTTAAACTCTGAATGATAAAACCAGGTGGTAATTTTCAGCCCTCTGGTACTTCATTTGTTAGATGGCCTGGAAAGAGCACTGAAATGCCAACCTCATTTACACTAGAATACTCATGTGACTGTACCAGTAGGAGCATAAATGATCAAATATTACTTCCATGATTTTCACTGAAAACCATAGTGATCTTGGAGGAGTAGAGTATTCGTTGGTCTGCAGTACTGTGCCCATTATTTAAATAGATCTGTACAGTGCAGGTTGCAATCCAGTGTTCTCACAAAGTAGTCTTTTCACTCAGTGTTTCTGTGGGCCTTCCTCTAGAAATTTTTTCATAACTGTAGTTAGCCATTTCTCTTTTCTCATGTAATCCGCTCTCTCTTATTTCTGATAACGTTTCTTGGGTTTATCCCTTATGTTCCATCATACATCTTAATCATCATTGGAGACACACGTATATATACACATGCTGAATTATCTTTGGACCCTCCATGTAACCTCTTTAGTATACCCACAACCTTAATTTGAGATGGGGGAGAGAGGGGTTGAGGGAGATTAATTGTGATATTTCAATATTTGTAACCATGCCATATCTCTGGGATAATATTTGTCTTTAGAAGATGGGTTTTTGTACTCTTCTCTAAATGAGAGATTATTAGGAATACAGAAGGAAAGGGAACCTTAGGGAGGTAGTCAGAGACCAAGGAAAAACATTTTCTAATGCACCTCACAATGAAACGAATTCCATAACTACATTACTATAGCATTTGTTACTAGCATAACTCAGACTTTATTTCTTATTTCAGGATCCAGAGCAGCTGCAGGATAAATCCAATGAGATTCTGACAGCCATAATCCAGGGGATGAGGAAAGAAGAACCTAGTAATAATGTGAAGCTAGCAGCTACCAATGCACTCCTGAACTCATTAGAGTTCACCAAAGCAAATTTTGACAAAGAGGTGAGATTGTTTTGGCAAAGCGGTATGGACCGGGGACAAGGAAACAAAGGGTGGTCCCTCAGTGGTCTATAATCAAAGAAAATGCATCATGCTGGTTTCCTTGTGCATTGATTGCTATCCTGGAGTTTTGCATTTGTCTTAATGTAAAAGAGATCATGGAAGAAGTGGGTGTAGTATTTGCTACATCTCTGGTCCCTGCATCAGTTTCATCTAGATGAGGCTGCACACAGCTGGAGGTAACTTAGCCTAATATAGGAGGGTCCAGTCTTGAGTTTTTCTCATAACACCCTCCTATAATTTCTCATTTTAGTTCAATAGAATTAGAGTTGAATCACCTCAGGAAACATGTTTACTAAAGCTACTTCAGAAACTATGGCAGTCAAATCCATAATCATCTCTTGATTGGAAATAACTTACTTTGTTTTGTTTTGGTCTTTGAAGAGGCATGGGAAATCTAAACAAACTCAATTTTTAAATTGTCAGAAGGGCAGGGAGACTTTTCTTTTGGATCTTGGAGGTACTACTAAAAGTATGCTATGCTCTTCTCTCTTGTGCCACTACATCTAATTTGTCTGCTGTTGTTGGTCTTGTTCCTGCCTCCTGCCAATTGCTATCTCTCAGGGTATAAATTTGTGCCTCTGAAGCACAGATTTTGATAATATATTTCAGTTTTGAAAAGTACATTTTTTAGCACAATTGTAGGGAAATTCAGAGTTGTGCTAAAGTCATGTAGACTTCTTTAAAACCCAAGTCTTTTTTCCAGACCAGATGACTCATTTTTAAAAATTGTTCTTTTCTTCCATTAGAGCATGGCCTTCTTAGGTCTTGTTAGTGATTAGATTAGCAACCTTATGTCAGGTCCCAAGCTTAAATTTCTTAGAAGCCTATATAGGATACCTATTCCAGGACTAGTGAATTGATTTTTATGTTGGGTCATATACCCATAGGAAGTGAGGTGTTCATTTTGGAGAGGGCCCTTCCATGTTTGTTTCATGCCTTTCTTAATTTTCTTCAAATGTTTTCTTCCTTGCAGTCTGAAAGGCACTTTATTATGCAAGTAGTCTGCGAAGCAACCCAGTGTCCAGATACAAGGGTAAGTATAAGATCAGGTTGAACATCTCAGACTGTCTTTGTAGCATTGCTACATCTGCTTACTGTGCTTAAGATTCTGGTGTTGGATTGAGTGAATACAAAGTAATAGGGCAGCTATTTTAAATTTTGATAGGAATTTTTTGTCTGAGGTCTGTAAAATTACTAAAATATAGGGCTTGTCCTTTAAAAAGATTAAAGAGAATTACCTTCTGTTTGGGTAATTGCTCTGCCAGGATTGCTTTGAATTTTAGCCCCTACAAGATATATGTGTTTGCTGCTACTTTTTTTCTTTTTTGAAAATTAGTTTTCTTGATATACCACCCCTCCCCCCATCCCCACGTTGGACTTTGTAAAAAGGAAAAATTTATTGAAGTACTACTAATTTAAAATCCTGCCTCAGGGATAAGCAGCCTATCCACACTTGTGTTTCACCATTGAATTTGAATAATAGCATGGGATTGATTGTTGTACCTCAGATAGGAGAAAAAAAAGACCTGGTTGAGGAAGAAGATAAAAAGGAAGACCTTTATGGTATGGTGGAGAGTGATAGTATAGTTATTAGCCCTTACCTCAGTTGCATTTGTGCCTCAGAATGTGAAGTTACCTCTTTTGTCGCTTGGCTCTGAGATGTTAATAACTTCCTGTTCCCTTCCTTCTTAGGTTCGAGTAGCTGCTTTACAAAATTTGGTGAAGATAATGTCCCTCTATTATCAGTACATGGAAACATACATGGGTCCTGCACTCTTTGCTGTAAGTATTTGTTAGATGATTTTGAGCTTAACCCAGATGACAAAACCTGTTACAGTTTGTGAGATACAACTTATAAAAGGCCTGTGCCCAGATCTGGTTGTATTATTGGTCTTCTTAAACTCTTCTGCTTCGAATTCAAGGCAGCTAGGTGATATAGTGACTTGGAGTTAGGAAGATGTGAGTTCAAATCAGGCCTCAGACGCTTAATTCACTGTTGACCCTGGGCAAGTCACCTCTGTCTGCCTAAGCACTCAACTTTAAAATGGGAATAACAGTAGTGCCTACTGCCCAGAGGGTTAAGGTGGTCTTATAAGATAATATTTGTAAAAGTGCATAGCATAGTGCCTGGCACATAGTAGGTATGGTATCCATGTTTATTCCTTTAAACAATGAAGTTGTAAATAAAGTGACATTGCTGTCACTTTCCAGCTCTCCTATGAAGAAGTACAGTGAAACAAAACAAATCAGCATGTTAACTGTCTTTGACAATATGTCTCATTCTGTATCTGTAGTCTATCACCCTTCTGCCAAGAGAAAACAAGCACATTTCATCTTTGGCCTCTGTGTTTATGAAAGTCTGCTATTTC
This sequence comes from Pseudochirops corinnae, assembly GCA_028646515.1. NCBI lineage: Eukaryota > Metazoa > Chordata > Mammalia > Diprotodontia > Pseudocheiridae > Pseudochirops > Pseudochirops corinnae. The sequence continues at coordinate 220,548,434 of CM053586.1, read as the reverse complement.
TTGGTTTTTTACTTTAGTTTTTGTCGTCATTTTTGGACCTTCTTGTCTCTCAGATCCCATCTCTTAAAGCCCAACCTTTTCCATGTCACCTTTTCCATGAAGCTTTAGTTGATCCTCTTAGTCAGAATATGATTTTTTAAAAAATATCTATTTGAGGTACCATGGAATAATGGGATAGAGTGCTGGCCTTGGAGTCAGGAAGACCTAGATATGCCACCACATTTTATAGCTCTGTGACCCTTGGCAAGTAATTTTATTTCTGTGCCTATTCTCTCATGAGAGGGAATGGCCTTTACTGCTCTAAAAATATGATCCTCTTGTGATGGTTAGTTGTATGTCACATCACCCTCCTTTCCAATTTTGTTCTGTCTAAATTTGAGTGTTTGTTCTACACACAGTAAGTACCTTTGAAGTCAAGGAAGTTCCTTGAGCCAGAGCTTTCCTTAAGATTAGCTATAGTCATAATGGTGAAAGTTTGAAGTAATGTTTTTATGAATCACTTAATTACTTAGTTTATGTTTTCATGGAGGGTAGGAGAGAACTACCAAATGAATTAATTGGGGGTGGGCACATTTCTTTTTTTTTTTTTTTTGAAGATCACAATTGAAGCAATGAAAAGTGACATCGATGAAGTAGCTCTTCAGGGAATAGAATTCTGGTCCAACGTGTGTGATGAGGAAATGGATTTGGCCATTGAAGCATCAGAGGTGAGCCAGGGTGTGAATGGGAGAAGTGGGATTTTGACTGGGGAGGTTGGTTAGGCTAGCAGAGAACAAATCCAAATCCCTTTTAGACTTCTCCAATGAAGTATAGAAACCTTGAATTGAACACCAGGGGGCAGTAGACCAGCACTGTTGCAAATCTGGAAGAAAGTATTTTTGTTTTGCCAGTAGTGAAGTTGATAAAAGAGAAAGGCACTTGTTCTACTTCAGCTCATTTGATCATAAGTTTATTTCTAAAACCTCAGCTTCTCCAGGTGCTTCAGTTATTCCATATATAAACATGGAGCGATATCAGCTTTGCTTAAAAGTCAGCCTGTATGTAACAACTAAGAGGGCAGCTAGGTGGTACAGTGGATAGAGTGCCAGTTCAAATCTGGTCTCAGACATTTACTAGCTGTGAGATCCTGGACAAGTCACTTAACTGTTGGCCTATTTCCTCATTTGTACAATGAGCTGGAGAAGGAACTGGCAAACCACACTCGAGTTGGGGTAATGAAGTCAGATATGACTGAACAACAAAAGAAGGTAACTAATGTGAGTTGAACCAATGAGAAAAGAAATGTTCTTTTATTATAATTTCATTAAAAAGATTCAAATTGAGAACCTCTTAAACAGAGATTTTTAGCCTTTTTTTGTCATAGACCCCCCTGGTAATCTGGTGAAGTCAACCTCTCCTCAGAATAATGCTTTCAAACAAATACATAAAAAATAAATAGACTTACGAAAGAAAAAAAATTATATTGGAATGTAGTTACCAGTTTTTTTTAAAGTTAACGCATTCTTGCTCATAAGGGGAGAAATATTCTAGATTTCCATTACCACTAGTTTGTTTTACACATAATGACAACATAATGTAACTCACATTTAAATAGTGCTCTAAATGTATATGGCATTTTTTCCTTATAAGCTTGTGAGAAAGTAGTATTCTGTTTTGTAGATGAAGAATTCTTTATATTAAAGTTGACTCTGGATCCAGATTTTCTTACTCTCTTGTTTAGGGTTTTTTTTACACTATACTTCCACTGTACATCATTCTTCCTCTTGCTAGACAGCATTTTGCAATATAGATGCAATTCTTGATAGTTTGTGTTGTTTGAGGAGTAGCCTCTTATAGTGCTGTTAGGGTGCCTTGGAGCTTACAAGCATTTTGCAACCTCCCAGTCCCCCCAAGAATGATTTAACTACCTACCAACAGGAGATAGGCTGCTAAACGGCCTATTTGATAGTAATATGGTAAAAATATGTGAAATACTAGCATCCCTGTTTTCCCCAATTTCTCTCCTGTGTATACATTTTGCGTTACAAACTGATTTCTCAAAACCTCCCTAACTGGGTTTTTTTGATGCATCTTCCCCACAGGCAGCGGAACAGGGACGACCCCCAGAGCATACCAGCAAGTTTTATGCCAAGGGAGCACTACAGTATCTGGTCCCGATCCTCACACAGACACTAACAAAACAGGTGAGTTTGCTCTAAAATTCGGACTGTGACATGAAGCCATATAAATGGTGCTTGGCTTGCTGCAAGTCCCACTCTGAAGGATGATATGGTTTTAATGCAAGAAGTTGGCATGTCTTCAAAAGCTTGATGTTCTTACAGATGACTCAGGAACAGCTGAGCTGGCTCTGGGAGATCCCTTAGGCTTTCTGAGTTGTTTTTGAAGGCAAATTGGGTCTGAACACTTTAAGTGGGGATGGGGGTTGGTCACCAGAGATGAGATGATATGCATTAATTACTGAGTTTTCCTAGATGCCTTATCACTGGGTTCTAGGAGCTTAGGGAGCAAAAATACAAGGACAGAGATTCACTTTGGTTACTTGTCTTACTGGAGGGACATAGTAATAACAAAAGTCTCTTAATATTCAGAGGATTTTGCTACATGCCATTTTGATAGAACATGCATTATGTTTTAAAATGTTGGTAAAGTTAGAAACTAATTTCTTCAACTCAGTGTGAATCTGCTTATATCAGTAATTATTCTGCTACATCTTTGAGTTTGAAATGGAAAAAAAAGACTTTCACTTCCTTTTTTTCTGAAACCTTAGATAGTGAGACTCTAATGACAGGCCTAATTTTCTAAGTTTTTTTTCTGTAACAAGTTTCTATTGTTAATCTTTTTTTTTAAATTTGTTTTCTTTCTTTGCTTTTTGGAGGGGGGGGCGGGCAGGCAATTGGGGTTTAGTGTCTGAGGCTTGATTTGAACTCAGGTCCTCTTGACTCCAGGGCCGGTGCTCTATTCACTGAGCCACCTAGCCGCCCCTAGACTTTTTCTTTGGGCTATTCAGTGATATCTCATTTTTGAGTCTTATGATGGAGAAAAATTTCTTTAGCCTCATATGTCTTTTTCTACCCAAAATACTAGTATAACCAAAGAAAACTGAACCCTGATGGGTGTGATGCTGGAGATTCTGGTGATACTGTAGAATTCCTCCCTGCGTGTAAGAAAATTTATGTAGAATTTCACACACACACACACACACACACGGAGTTGTTGAGCTAGTAGGGGGAACCTAATTCAACCTCTTCCTTTTATAGATGAGGGAAGTGAGGCCTGAGGAGGTTTAATAGCGTGTTCAAGGTCACAGAGGTAGTAATTGTCAGAGATGGGATTTGAACTTAACTAGGATTTCAGAGCCATTTTTCTTTTGTGCCAAAATTGCTCTTCTAATGTTAAAATTCTCTAAAGAAGAATAGCAGTGCCATCTACTCTGTAAAAAACCTAACTTATGTAGATATGCTATTAATTTTGCTAGCTATTTTTCCTTTAGTTCTTGATTTATGTCTGATTTTGTTGGTCCTTTTCTTATTGAATGACATTAAGCTCCTTGGGTATACTCCTGAAACTGAGTAGGGAATCAATTTCTTATCACAGTGTACAAATTGCATGGTCTTTCTAGCTAGGGGATATATGGGCTCAATTCCAGCTGGTGGTGTTGGAAAGTTGGAGGGACCCAAGTTTTTGTGTACCACGTTTAAGTGACCCAAGCCTAAGATTATAGAATGAAGTCAGTGAATTTCTTTAAAGTTCACTTGCCCCTAGTAGTAGTAATTGAACCTACTAGCCTTTCTGAGGTTGGGTCAAGGATGATTGAGAATAACCTTTTAAAGTAGAGTATTTTGACTAGTACAATATTTTGTAGGATGAAAACGATGATGATGATGACTGGAATCCCTGTAAAGCAGCAGGGGTTTGCCTCATGCTTCTAGCTACTTGCTGTGAAGATGACATTGTCCCTCACGTCTTACCCTTCATAAAAGAACACATTAAGAACCCCGATTGGCGATACCGGGATGCAGCTGTCATGGCTTTCGGCTGCATCTTGGAAGGACCGGAACCCAATCAGCTTAAACCACTAGTTATCCAGGTAAGACCAAGATAAATGTTTTGGAGTATCATTCCTCTTTTAACTTGTTGCTTAGGGACTTAGAAAAGAATTATTTTGAAGCAAGAACTAATTCATGCAGACTATTTAGCTGCTAAGAGCTATTCACAAAATGATAAAGTATGGGCTCCTTCCACAGGAAGTTCATTTTGGCACAGTGGTGAACACTGGGCATGGAAAAGTGGTAGAAATAAAAGAACTACAAGAAACTTGAGAAGGTCTAACCCTACCTAGTTTGATACAGCTTAATTTCTGCCTTTTAGTCCTAGTTCTGGAATACTATGGCCCCATTCAGAAGTTTCAATTCCTCTTTCACATGACCTTTCAGGTAGGGTCATGAAGACAGCTATTGTTTCTTTACCATCTACTTAACCTCCAAGCCTTCAGACTAAACAATAACTACTCCTTTAACTGTTCTTCCACGATTCTTAAGTGTGTACCAATTTGTTGATGTCCCTTCTAAAATGAGAAAGCCCAGAACTTGACTTTGATAATCTAGAAGTGGTCTAACTGGGAGAGAATATAATAGACTATCTTATTCTTCAATTACAGATATAATAATTTCTGTTGATAGTGCTTAAGTAAAATCTTGTTATTTTTTAGAAAGATTTTTATTGATTTTTTAAATGTTGATTATTTTCTGATTACTTTCACCAGTTAAATCCCTTAGAATCACGAGGGCTTCCAGTAAAGCTATAGAAAATATTAACAGTTGCCCAACATAGCATCCATGCTTGGGAATATGTGGCAGCCATTTGTATCTAATCCTACCACCTATGCTGATAGAAAAGTGTATTTTGGCATCTATTCCTTAGTACTGAGATTAATCATTGTCATTGGGACACTTTTTGTTAATTTTGTGGCAGTCATTTGTGTATTAGGCTTAATTAGTCACTCCCTCAATCATTGGGTACCCATTTTGTTTCCGGTGTTTCAGTACCGTAAAACGCTGCTATGAATATTGTTGTAGTGTATGTGGGGTCATTTTTTTTTAACCTCATGGGGCATGTACCTAGTAGGGGGTTGGCTTTCTCAGGAATCAGTTCTGTCCTCTGGCATATTAATTTTATGTCTTCTGTAATAGCATTTGCAAACTTAGTTACCATGAATTTGCCTGAGCCATGTTTTGGTTTAAAATGCCATTTTTAGCAGTGAATTGCTTTCTGGAATGGGTGAACATGTTTTTTAGCTCCTTCCTTGCCTGACAATGCTGTGTTGTCTTTCAGGCAATGCCCACTCTCATAGAATTAATGAAAGATCCCAGTGTGGTGGTTCGGGACACTACTGCCTGGACCGTGGGCAGAATCTGTGAGCTGCTCCCTGAGGCTGCCATCAATGATGTCTACCTTGCTCCTCTACTGCAATGTCTGATCGAGGGCCTGAGTGCTGAGCCCAGAGTGGCTTCCAACGTGTGCTGGGTGAGAGGTTGGCTTTTCAGGGAGGAGGGAGGAAGGACAGTAGTGGGGGGGCACTAGATTGCCTGGCCCATTGGCAAAAGAGCAGAAGTTGGGGAAGAAAGATGGAGTTTTACAAGAATGCTTTTTTGTGAACACCTACGTTCTCATTTCTTCAATTAACATGTGGGAGAAATGCCTCAGCTGATGGGAGCTGTTGACTCATGGTGAACCATTAAGAACAGTCATGCTACCCCAGCATGAGAACTATTTGGAACCAGGCATCTATTTTGAGTTTCTTGGGAACTCAAAATAATGACTGAGGGGTATGAGGAGTTGCTCGTTACAAAGCTTCTAAGGATAGAGGGAGCAAGAAGGAAGGTAGCTATGAACATGGAATATAGTTAGCCTTTTGTTTCCTGGGGGTAATTCTAGAATGAACTTCATACAAGGAGACTTTGTACTTTGGAGGTAATAGGGCTCAGACAGTTTTTCTGAATGGAAGGAAAAGTGGTGATAGCCAGAGCCTTGGTCTAGAGATTTGTTTGAAGTCAGGTACCATAGACTGTCAGCTATTAGCAGGGCAACCACAGGAATGCTTCCTGGCCTTCTCTTTTTGAAATTTGGAGAAGTGGCAAGTCGTCAGTGGCATTTGGAGTAGAGATTCAAAGAATTACTCCCCAATGTCAGTTGAAAAGTGCTACTAGTTGAGTTATCTCGAAAACATGGTTATGACTGAGCTAGTGACTGTTCTCTGACACTAAGGCTTGAGGTGTCTTTGGATTTCAGGCTTTCTCTAGTCTGGCTGAAGCTGCTTATGAAGCTGCAGATGTAGCTGATGATCAGGAAGAGCCAGCTACCTACTGTTTATCTACTTCATTTGAACTCATAGTCCAGAAGCTCCTAGAGACCACAGACAGGTAACTGGTATTCTCTTTAGATGGTATCTTTTGTATTTCAGCCCCTAAGACTTTCTGTGGTAGAAGTATACATGTTGAGCTTGAAGGAGAAAGCCATAGACATATTTCCTTGTACTACTAGAGGGTGATCACTTTGGTTAATTTCATGAATCTCAGTGTATTCAATAAATATATATCTTAAACATATAAATGAATTATCTTTTACAATGCATTAGGACCAATGTTGAATGTGTTTACTACAGTTATTTATGTAAAAACCTAGGGAATCAATATGAGGTATATGTGAAGCTGCCTATTTTGCTGATGATCATTAAGAACCAATTGCTTACTGCTTCTCTTTGTTTTGAACTCTCCATTATTACTTTTTTAAAATATCTACTACATGGTGCCTTCTAATATAGATCCAGATAGTCATCTTGAATCTGTTACTTACCCCACTTCCCACTTCTGAGAACGAAATAGATTTCTGACCAGTTGGAATTGTGAAAATGTGTTTTCTTAGAGAAACGATGTTATAAATGATGTTACAAAAGCCATTTATAGCAGTGTTACAACTAAGCTTTCAGAGTACAATCTGTATATGAGGTAAAGGTTCTTTTTAAATTTTTCCTTGATTTATGAAACTTGGGTTTTTCTATGATAGTTTGTCTAGGGCCAAGTTAGAAATGAACTCAAGAGTATTTGAGTTTAGCTAATTAAGGTTTGTTGAGTGCCCAAAGGCAGGTATAAGACACTTAGAGTAGCAAGGATTTCAGTGATCAGATAAATGATCCACCTTCTTCCTTCAATCTTGTTTGTTTCTGGTGCCATTATGAGTAGTGGGTGTTTGGTTTTTTTAAAATAAATTTTATGTTTATTTTTAGTTTACAACATTCATTTCCACAAGATTTTGAGTTACAGATTTTCTCCCCATCTGTCCCCTATCTACCACCCCAAAACAGCGATCCTACTGAATACCCCTTCCCCTAATCTGCTCTCTTATACCGTCCCTCATCCCCACTCTGACTTTCCAGTAGGGCAATATGGATCTCCATATCCCAGTGCTTGTCTATCTTATTTCCCAGTTGTATGGAAAAATAACAACAGCAATAATAATAATAATAAAAACATTTGATTTTAAAACTTTGAATTCTTTCCCTTCTTCCCTCATCATCCACCCTCACTGGGAAGATAAACAATTCAGTATAGGCTGTACACGTGTAGTTACGTGCAAAACATTTCCATAGTGGATATATTGTGAAAGAGTGACTATATTTCCCTCCATCCTATCCTGCCCCCCCGCCCCCACTTGTTCTGTTTTCTACTTTGACTCTGTCCCTTTTCAAAAAAGTGTTTGCTTTTAACTACCCTCCCCCCCTGGATCTGCTGTACCTTCTATCATTTCCTCCTCTTTTCCCCTTCCCCCCTATTTTCCTGTAGGGTAATAAGATACCCAATTAAGTGTGTAGCAGTGGGTATTTCTTATCTTCTGAAATCTTTGGGGAAACAAATTGTAGAATTTTAGAATATTAGATAATGAAGTCCTTTGTATTGTATGTAGTAGGGATTTTAATTTGCATGATTGAATCTAATCAAACAGAGCCCCCAGAGAGGTGATGTGACACAAATCCTGGCACTAAAAACCTGGGACTCTTTACTCCTAGATCAGTGCCTTTTCCTCAGATGCTTACTCCTAACTCATTATTTCTGATAGAATTTTAGTTTGTTTCTCAAAGGACCATTTGGAAGATTTGGCTAGGTCTAAAGGCCATAATGAATAGTCTTTTTTTTTTTTCCCAACACTCATTTACTTTATTTTTTTTTTAATTTTTTTTTATTTACTCATTTACTTTTAATTTACAAGATTCAGTTCCACAATCACTTGAGTTTCAGTTTTTCTCCCCTCCCTT
>CM053586.1:220456559-220540026 GCA_028646515.1 Pseudochirops corinnae | reverse complement strand
TTTGGCCAAACCCAGGTCAGGTCTGTTTCTCCATTATTTCCTGGAATCATTTTCAGTGGAAAAATAGGTCACAAAAACTGCTATCTCATCTCAAACCTTATATCATTCCTTATTCAAAGGAGTAGAGGGAGAGCCTTTGAACTTGGTTAAGAACCAGAAGGCTATAATCCATTTTGTTCTTGACCAGACCTGATGGACACCAGAACAACCTAAGGAGTGCTGCATATGAAGCCCTGATGGAAATAGTGAAAAACAGTGCCAAGGACTGTTATCCTGCAGTCCAGAAAACGACTCTGGTCATCATGGAACGACTGCAGCAAGTGTTGCAGATGGAGGTGAGACTCAGGGAACCAGTAGTGGCTAGAGTGGAGACGGTGAGACTTCACCATGCTTCTAGTGCCTTTTTTGCTTAATCTTTATTTATTAATTCCCCAAGGGTGTCTTCATGGCAGAGCTACACTTTGAGGACTAGAGCTCTGGGGGTTCCTGGGAAGTTGGTAGATGGCACCAAGCTGATCTATAAGGAAGGGTCCTGAGTCATCCCATGGTGACTTTCCTTTTCTCTCTTTATCCAGTCTCACATCCAGAGCACATCAGACAGAATCCAATTCAACGACCTTCAGTCTTTGCTCTGTGCTACTCTTCAGGTATGGACTTGACCTTTCTCACTGCAGACAGGAGGGGAAGGCAGGAAGGGAAAGGAAAAAGAGAGCTGCTGTCTTGGGATGACAAGTTCATGCACCACACAGAGCAGAGCTGTGTTGATGAAGCTGATCTGAAGACATTCATTGGACGCAGGCATTCCTCTTTCTGCCTTGTGACTGATTAGGAGGCTAGAATTCATCAAAACTAGATCATACCCTAAAAGACATTTGCTTTTTTGGGTGCATTTATGGGCAAGCCAAGCCTATCCATAGATGCTTCCGCGTCACCTTTTCTTTTTGCTAAAAATTCAAGCTAGTGTTTCAGCTATTATCATTTGAAATAACACTGGCTTTGTCTTTCTGCTATAAAACTTGACAATCAGTGACTGAAACACCGAGCCCAGTGTTAGCATGAGGCTTTTTTTTCTGGGCCATTTATTCTCCGAAGTTCAGATCACCTGCTAGAAATCAAGAAACAACTAGAAAGCAAAATAATTTTCAAGGGGTAACTGTTGGTGCTGTCTGACATCAAACAGACAAATGAGAAACATTCAGAAATCTACTGATGTCTGTCTTTTGGGGAACATAGGAAAGCTCAGGGCTGGGGAAAGAGGTTAAAGAAGTTAAGCTCTGCTTCTATAAGTAATAGATGAATGGTGGTAATGGAGATTGGAGTGGTAAGCGTTTCGTTGTTTGGGTAGGAACTGCATTGTGGTTCCACTTAACCTATAAAGCCAAAAATCATTGTCACACAAGAGTTTAGCAATAAGGATTTGCTATAGCTAGCTTTAATTTCAGGCATAAATAAAATGCAGAGAGAATGCTTTTCCTTACCAGGACAGATAAAACCTTGTTTGTTTTCCAACACAAGAATAAGATAAAGATTAAAATGAAGAATGTTTTAGTGGAGATGGTCTGCATTGACCAAACACTTTAAACATCACTGCGGGTTGGGTTAAAAAAAATATCTAAGGGTTTCATTTGATGAGATGAGTATGTTTTTCTGATGAGTCAAAAAATTACCTGTGGCCTTTTATGTGGTCAAGCTTGGAGGTCAGTTGGCACTAAAAGCTCTTATCCATTTCATAGAATGTTCTCCGAAAAGTGCAGCACCAGGATGCTTTGCAGATTTCTGATGTGGTCATGGCATCCTTGCTGAGGATGTTCCAGAGCACAGCTGGGTCTGGGGGGGTTCAAGAAGATGCCCTGATGGCCGTGAGCACATTGGTGGAAGGTCAGTGAGCCGACTGTGATCAGTCAATATGCATGCCTTGAGTTAGATTTGAAGGATTTTTTTTTTTTAATTTTAGAATTTTGACTTTTTCCCTTAATCTGTTTTTACTGGTAGATATATAAAGTCAACCCCAAAGTCCAGCTTTGCTTAAGAGTAAATTTAAATGACTGTTTAATTTTACAACTGTACTACTGGGAGTCATCAGGGAACTAATTTGAGGTCAGGGTATAAGATGGCATTGGCAGCCTGCATTAGGTCGGCATAGTACTCTTAATAACCAGGAACTTTTTTCCTCAAAGTCTTCATAAGGGATTGGCTCCCATCATCCTAAAATTTGCCTGTCACAATGGGCAAACTGGGGCAGAAGGATCTAGGGTGAATATTCTTCTCTAGCTCTTACTGTTGTCAAAGTTGTGTTGTAGAATTGAGGTGGCACATAGTGGTTGATATGGAGCAGAACCCTGAAGTTAGTTCTAGAAATAAATTACTTTTTTGATTTATTTCATGTCTGAATTCAAACAATAAAAGATTATTAAGAACTCCATTAAAGATTATTTAAAAAACAAGGAATAGTTTTGGGGATACCTTTTAGTGAGTCTTACTGGGAATGTTCTATTTCTAAGACCATTATCACCCTGAGGGACCATCTTCTGGAGGACCAGGTCTATTTCTGACATAAGAAAATAATATGGTGGAATATCCTCGGAACATGTCAAAACCCCCGAAAGAGAGAGAGTTTCGTTTTGGATTCTGAAAGTAGCTTATTGGAAGGTGAAGGCCAGTGTTACTCTCTTGGATATAGTTTGTTTCAAAACCTTGGGGGATTGCCTGAGGACCCTGTTAGAAGCTGGTCTCCAGAGAGCCCTAGATGAGGAGGTGGACAAGAGGCAGAATTGCTGGCTCAGCCGATCCAAAAATTAACCATGACGTTTCCTGAGGGCCATGCCACTTTGTTGTCCAGTATACAGTAAGATGCTGTACTATGGAGAGTTGGCATCTTCAGGGCATTTAAACAGAATGCCAAAATTCCCTTCTGGGGGATTCTAGGAATTTGACTTGTCCTCTTAAAACAGCTTGTTAATATCTTTGTATTTAAGTCCTATTAACTAGTTCATTTTAATTTGCAACTATCTGTATACTGTTCTGTTAACATTTTTTTTTTTAAACTTCACTTTCTCAGGAAGGTCTACTTACCTCTCTATACCTACTGCTTTCTTCTCAGTCCTGGTATAAGCTAACAGATTTTGTTTCTGTGCAGTGTTGGGTGGTGAATTCCTGAAATACATGGATGCCTTTAAACCCTTCTTGGGCATTGGTTTGAAGAATTACGCAGAGTACCAGGTGGGACATATCTCTTAATAACAACATAATACACTGAACTTTTGTGTGCCTGGTGGAATGCACTAGGTACAAATTATCACTTCCTTCCTTCTCCCTATTCCCAAACCACAATAGCAAAATAATTGAACTCAATTATATTTTCAAACTATTCCTTATATCTGTAATTGTTATTGTTCTTCCATTAAACCAGAATTGGCACTTCCTTGTCCTGGTACAACTACATCCCTAGCAATATTGGACTTGTCATCTTCTCAGAACCACTTTTGTTTAATTCCAATAATGCTTGGTGGATTGGAGATTTCCTTTCGTGCTGACATCTTCCATTCTCCATCACCCATAGTCCTATTTGTATTTCTTTCTACCACTTTAGTTTCAAGACATTTATCTTTTTAAGGAGAATAATTTCTTGACTTTGGATTCTCTGAGCTTTTACTGATAAAGCAACAGGGGTGTTTCAGTTCTATAAGCAGTCTCCTATGCAGGTCCAATTATTTTCATTTCTTCCTCTGTAGGTTTGTTTGGCAGCTGTGGGTCTGGTGGGAGACTTGTGCCGGGCCCTACAGTCCAACATTTTACCTTTCTGTGATGAGGTGATGCAGCTGCTATTGGAAAACTTGGGAGTAAGTATTAGCAGTCCATCAATAAGCTCTTATTAATCACTTTCTGTGTGTTAGGCAGTGACATAAATGAAGTAGTCCCTGCCTTAGCTTACGGTTTCACAAGTGTATGCAAAGTATATACAGACTAATTTGAGGAAAGGGCAGTGTCAGGAAAGTCCTTATTTAGCACCTTTTAGGGGAAACTAAGAATTCTGAGAGACAGTGTTGAGGCAGGAATTCCATTCTAGGATTGGGAGGTAGGCTGGAGATGGTACCGATAGCTGTTGAAAAGGTACAGAGCCAGGAGATGCTATGGAGGAAGAACAAGGTAGCTCTTATGGCTGGATAATTGTGTGAAGGAGAAGTGTATATAAACTTGGAATGGTAGATTGGGAAGTAGTCTGTGAAAGGCTTTAAATGCTAAATGAAGGGATTTGTATTTGATTCCAGAGGTAATATGGAGCCCTTGGAAGGAAACGACATAGTTCCTTTGGAGGATGGATTGGAGAGAAGAGAATGGTGTCATGGGGTAGAATGACAAAATTTGACAACTGATTAGATGGAGGGAAAGTGAGGAATTGAGGATGACTGAGGTTTTGAACTGAGTGTCTAGAAAGATGGTTGGTACCTTTGACAAAGATGGATGGAAGTTTGGAAGCATAAGTTGGTGGGCAAAGAAAAATAGAAACTGTTACTGAATGTAGCGAAATTGAGGTCCCCGTGAAATCACCAGTTTGAAATGTCTAGTAGGCAGTTGGTGATGATGGGACTAGAGTTGAAGGGAGGGAGAAGGTTAGGACCAAACTAGCCCGATAGTATCCAGAGATGTAGAGATGCAGTTAAACCAATTATGGCAAAAATTGTATTTCAGAAGCATCATGTTCCCCAAAATTGTTGGCTGTGGGTAGGGACTTGTAAAGAAGCAATGAGTATAAAATTTCACAAATGTACCCATTGAACTTTTAGTCTAGGTATTTAAAATTGACCTAAGTTATAAACTGCAGTTGTTAGGAAAATTCTTGACAAAGCAAATAAAAATTTAGATAAATTGGAACCTTTTCTCAGCTAGATTTATAGATTCTGACTTTTAATTTTTTCTTTCTTGTTCATCAGAATGAAAATGTCCACAGGTCTGTCAAGCCGCAGATTCTGTCAGTATTTGGTGATATTGCCCTTGCCATTGGGGGAGAGTTTAAGAAGTACCTTGAGGTGGTATTGAATACCCTCCAGCAGGCCTCCCAAGCCCAGGTGGACAAGGTAATCAAGTCATAGTTGTGTCTCCAAGCCAGGGCCAGGGAGAGGGTGCTTTGGATGTGTCAGAAAGAGATGACCTGCCTGGTGATGTCTGTTGTTTATCTCCTATAGTCGGACTACGACATGGTGGATTATCTGAATGAGTTAAGGGAAGGGTGCTTGGAAGCCTACACCGGAATCATCCAGGGATTAAAGGGAGACCAGGAGAATGTGCACCGTTGAGTATACATTATAATTTACTTGGTCCGTTGGCCAGTGTCTACAGTTGGGACAAAAAAGATCTGCTTAGAATTTGCATTTTTGGGGCTTTCTTTGTATGGTGTCCATACGCTAATGAAAAGGAAAGATTTGGGGGAGATAGGGAAAGGGGACTTTGGGGAGGGGGGTCTTGTTTGTTTTTTCCTTCCTCTCCTTCCTATGTCTGCCTCTCACCCTTTGTCTCAGAATGAGGGATGGACATTGTTGTTAAATAATTGCCCCAAGACAACTGTAGAGAAAATTTGATGTAGGAAATGGTAGGATCTTGACAGGGGTCAGCCTTTGCTTCAGTCATGAAGGAAAGAGTAGCAGTTTAGCTCTAACATAATTGGCTATGAAGAGGGAGAACCTCACTTGGAGAATATACTCTTGTTTCTTGTATCTGGGACACCCCCCTCTGACTTAACAGGAGTTTGTGCTGAGCTGCTTTTTTATTGAACATCACCTGAAAAGCAGCCCTGGCTGCCTTTTTGTATTGCTTTTTTGGGCATTCTCCTGTTAGAAGAGAAATATTTGAGATAAAAAAATCCTCATCTTAGGAAATGCATATTGTAGCATGTCTCAGTATGTTAGTTCATCCTAGCAAAGCCTTGCTTGGCAACTGGCCACCTTTCACTTCCCTGCTTGGAGGGCTCTAATACACTTAGAATGTGGAAAGGAGCTTTGAGCTTGTCCTAATTGAGGAAAAAATCCAGCAAAACTTGTTTTTGTTTAATTATAGCGGATGTGATGCTGGTACAGCCCCGAGTAGAATTTATTCTTTCCTTCATCGATCACATTGCTGGAGATGAGGATCACACAGATGTTGTAGTAGCTTGTGCTGCTGGACTGATAGGGTAAGTTTTACTTTATAGCTTTTTTTGGGGGGGAAAGGGGAAGGCAAGTAATTGGAGTTAAGTGACTTGCCTAAGGTAATACAGCTAGTAAGTGTGTCAAGTATCAGGCTGAATTTGAACTCTGATCCTCCTGACTCCAGGACTGGTACTCTATTCACTGAGTCACCTAGCTGCCCCCTGTTTATCTTATTAGGATAATTCAAGGGTAGTGGTTTCATGAGTATACAGAAATGTTTAGACCTTATTTCTCCATTCACCACTGAATCTCATTAAGTAAATCTTCCAAGGAAGACCAAATTTGTTAAGCCCTAGTTATTTCCTTCTATAAAGACACAGCCAACATGAATTGAGGAGTTCCATGTTTGGTTTCTTAAAGGAAATATTCAGCCCAGTTTTTGATTTCTCCTTCGTGTTTATTCTGCTTAGAGACTTATGTACAGCTTTTGGGAAGGATGTACTGAAATTAGTAGAGGCCAGACCCCTGATCCATGAACTGTTAACTGAAGGACGAAGATCCAAGACGAACAAAACAAAAACCCTTGCTACCTGGGCAACAAAAGAACTGAGGAAATTGAAGAACCAAGCTTGGTAAGATCTCCGTTTACTCTGCATCATCAACACCTAAGTAGGTGTTTCTTGACTTCAGTGGCAAGAACTCTGTTTTAAAATAATTGTTTTCCTTTGGTGTTTGGGCGTTTTCCTATCTGTGTGTCTTAGTCATGAACTACTGCAAAACTAGCTAAAACCCTTGATGATCTTTAGTGATAACGGACAGGATACAGCTTAGACAAATGGAAAATTATCTAGATTTCAAACTTCAGGGTGAGATAGAGACTGTCCTGATGCTGCCCATTTGGGGTTCTTTCAAGCCAGTTTTTGTGGCCTTCTACCATTCCAAAATAGCCCAGTCTCCCTGAATGTCCCTCCACTTTAAAAAGATGTTTTTTTTAAAGTCTTGTCTTTTACACTGCAACTACTTCCCAGCACCTCCATCTTCCTCACCCTCTTCACAGTAACACTAATCTCTCCAAAACAACAAAAAGCTTAAAGAAAACTTCCTGATGTAGCAGTTGATTATGCTGACATTGTTCTCTTACAGACCCTGCTCCCTTTCTGACTATGACCTTTTTGACACCCCTGGACCTTTATTATTAAAATACCCTTGATATTGGGACTTGGAGCTAGGGAAATTGGCTACTTCAGTCTTCTTTGAATAGTAATTTATGTCTTTTTCCCAACCACTCAAAAATTATTCACCAATACTTCACACTCAGCAAAATTAGCTAGTTTGATGTGAATTTTCTTTTATTTTCCCCACCTTTCATTTGGTGTAGTTCTTAATGAATTGGGCAAAAGAGTAGACTAGGCAGAAGTGAAAGAGAACTAGCTGCAAAATAGTTGTTGGTCTAGCTTGGAGCAACACCAAGTTAGAAGAACCTTGTGGAATTGGAGAGGACTGAATTTCTTTTCATTGCACATCATGAGTGTGCTACATTTAGATATGGGAGAAGGCTGTGTGTGTTCATTCTTTTCCTCTATTTTCAGATCTTGTTACCATTGGGATGACACCCGAGACCCCCACTGGAAATCTCCAATCTTTTGAAAAACCCGGAAGTGAGGAGTGTGCACGGATGCTGAATGTTTGGGAATGAGAGGATGAGTGAGTGAGGCTTGAAAACACACCACATTGAAAATCCTGCCACGGCAGCAGCAGCAGCAGCCAACAGCAGCGCTGTTAGTGAGCTAAGCACTGACTTCCGTAGAAAACCATAACATCGGCCGTCTTGGAAAAGAGAAAAGTGACGGGATTTATGTGCTTTAAAGAGATAGAGCGAGAGAGAGAGCTATCTCTTCCCAAGAGAGGCTAGAACTAGCTTTTCTGTCTTTCGGCCAGTGCTGAGCGGAATGACTAGTGTGGGAGAAAAGGGATTGGGTTCAGCTGTGGTGCTTTGTTGTTAAAGGCCTGGCCTTTGCTACTGATGAGAGATGGAGCCTGGGTCTCGAGCCCACCTTCGGTGTACCTTTGCCACACGGTACTGTACGCGTGCGGGCTAAAAGGAGGGTGAGGGATTTTTTCAGTCTAAGAGTGAGTGTGTGTGAATGAGGCGGTATCCACATTCTCAACTTCAAGTCATTGCAGTTTATCTTTTTCCCAGAAAAAAAAAGGGGTTAGATGTTACATTTCATAAAACTAACCGAAGTTCTGTCTACTGATGCAGCACAAGAGATGTAAAAAGGAAAAAAAAAAAGAGGAAAGCCGCTCTTTAGGGTCTTTTTTTATTTTTAATTTTTAGGGAAAACACTGACATGTTCAGTTCCCATCCCAAGTGACGCTTTTCATGATCTCTTTTCATCAAGGCGCCTTTCCTAATATGGTTCAACTGTGAATGTAGAAGGGGGGGAGTGGGGGGAGGGGAGGGGGAAAGACAACTCTGGTTTAGAGGATATAGGAAAAATGAGATTGTCAAAAACAGACTTTAAAGACAACCCACAACCCAAACCAAAATTTAAATGCTCAGAATTGGCAGCACAAAGGGAAAGCTCTCTGCTGACTTGTACTGTGACAGTCTGAACGCCCCCAAAAATTGTGCCAAAGAGTAAAAAAAGAAAACCAATAAAAATATAAACACAAGAAAAATGCCCATAACAAACTTCAGGTAACTATTTTGGATTGCTAAATGAGGATAAATTTAATGTTCAAACAAAATCTGATAAAATAACCATTTGGAAACTGCTTGGCCTTCTGTTCTTTATTTGATTGACTCCAATGTGGTAATGGTCTCTTGTTGCACTTCAGAAACCAACTGACAAAACAAAAAAGGAAAAAAATTTATATAAATATATATATTATATATAGACATACTGACAAGCTCTCGTGATGAAAATGGCACTTGTAAAAGGTTATATTTTTCCACTGCAGTTGAAGATTAATAAAAGTGTCAAACATTCCCTAAAATTTACTTTTTGTATATTTGGTCTTTTCCAATTGAAAGAGATCCCACTCGCTGATCTTTTTAATTTAAAAATGTAAATCAACAACAACAAAAAAAGATTCAGAAGCCCAATGGACAGTTAATCTGACCAGTCAGGGGTGTTGCTGCTTCCCTAATTAGCCACTTGGAATTTTCTTTAAAAATGTGATGCATCGTACCATCTTCATAAAACAAGACTTTTAGTTGGGAAAGGAGCAACCCTAATTTTCCATTTTGGCATCAGCAATAAGAAGGCATATAGGGAGCTTGAGTCCCTTTATTTTTTAAGCAGTTGTTTTTTACCAGCATCTTTAATGTGCTGCTTTGAAATAATGAAAGATAGTCTTTGGGTTTGGGAGGTGAAAACAGGATTCCTTTTCCCTTCTCTACCTTCATCCCTACAGCTTACAAGAAAGGGGTCTTAATTTCTGTTCTTTTCCCTTGACATCCTTTATTCCACCAGCCTAATTTTTTTCATCCATGAGAGGGATTGGCTAAATTTTGCCCATCTGCACTGCAGCATTTCTAATAGCTCTTGTACAGGGTATCAGATGTTGTGCCTTTTTGGTGCCAGGTTCAGAGTCAAAAGTGCCGATCTATGAACCAGTGTGCAAAACAAAACAAATCCAGGTGTTTGAAGGAGAGGAGCTCTGTATGTGAAAAGAGCTTACAATCTCCTGAACCCTGATTAGAAAGAGGCCTGGCTCTTAATGCCTTTTTTTTTCTTTAATTAGAGGGGGTGATGTTACTTACAAACCATTCCTGAAAATTAGGGGAGGGTGGGATATAGGGCTTAAGATGTGGGGGAGCAGGGGGAATGGGAAGAGAAATCTAATCATTCCTCAGTGCTACCCATTTCTGTCCCCTGTGTGGGCTGCTCAGCTGTAGACAGCAGGAGAATAAAGTACACTGAGAACCATAGTGAAAACAAAACCTTCCGTGTGTTTGTCATGTTTTGTTCCAGGGAAGCAGTTCTGAAAGCTGCTGTAAAAGCTCTCCCAGACCCATTCAGTTATGGAGAGAGGAGGGGAGGGATAGATGGGAGGCTTGGTTGGGAAATCACAAATTCATTGGGTTTTGGTTTTAGTCTTGGCACCTATAGGTTTATATATTGAATCCTGCTATCTGCCCTTGGTTGGTGAATTTTCCACATTATCCTTTGGAATCTTTAATTATGCTATCTTGGGAATAGGATGCAAAATATGTTTTTAGCAGGGCATCCTGTCCATTTGCTGCCTGGGCCTCCCCATGGCCAAATCTTGGCATGAGAGTGTAGTTACTGCCTATTTGGAAAGACAGTATTGCATAAGACCTAAGAAAGCAGTTATGGGACTGGTCTTTGGTTACCTTTGTGGGGCAAGCTGCATCATATCCTGTATCAGTTATTTCTGTCACTTGGCTCTTCATCTATTATCCCAAGTAATTGACCATTGTGATGGCTGTCAAAGGCAATTATGTTGCCCTAGGAACCAAATTTTTGTGTGTGGGGGGGGATGGGGGGGTTGGGGGGAGGGGACCTGTGTCAGTGTACTCTTTGGAAGTGTCCATTTTATGCAGCTCTTAGCATTTTAACTTCGAACCAAGCAACTGTCTTAACTTTTGTCACTCTGTCAAATGAGTGTTAGTCCAGCATAAAAGAGGAGCCCAAAGCCCAGGCATTCTGAGCTTCTGATTGCATCTTGGCTTTGGATCCAGCTTCTGTAATCTCACTGGGGGTACCTCCCCCCATGTGCCATTCCCTATGATGGCATTAGTGACGTGTTATAATTGAGCCCTACTTTACTAACCAAAACTGGTACCGTCATCTTTATCTTCGAAATAAAGTCCGCTTTATTTTTATTTTCAATACTTTGCCGCTTCATTTTTGTCTCGTTATTCCAGACACTGGCGTTTCCTTGGGGATAAAGAAAGGCATGTTTCAACTTGGGGTTGGTGAATATTTTGAAAACTATATTCTAGTGTGATTGATTTCCTTTGTAATACTATATTTTGTGCATTTAAAAATCAGGAGAGGTCCATAGGCTCAGATATACAAATGGGTCTGTGATACAAAAAAGATTAAAACCTTTGGTCTAAGAAAAGCTCAAAGTGTGAGAAGGAAGAATTACGTTCATGTGGCTTTTAAGTAATAGATTCTGCAAAATATAAGCAAGAATGAGTCAATGATGTGTCTTGAGAGTCAAACTGTATCTGGCCAGAGATGAGTGCCTATTATCAGTATTAAAATGGGTAGTGTGCTGCTTTTGTGCTGTATAACACCCTGGCAGGGACCTCACCTATGCCTTTTACTGGCAATGTTGGCAGCCAGTCTGGAGATGTTAATAGCCAGCCTCTCCTTGCCTCCTGACCTTAGTTTAGAAGCCATTGTTTTGGGGAGATGGTGCTGATGCTTTACTACATGGATGCAGATATGATTCCTTACCCAAGGAGTTTGTTTCAGAAGAAGCTAAAGGGTAATTTGGTTAGTTTCGGTGGCTTTTGACTAGCTCAGTGTATTTGGACAATACTTAGGTTTATAGAACAGCTCTGCTGTGGTGGAGAGACCTAGACTGGATTTCTAGAGGCCTAGATTCTGATCCCAGCTCTAATACTGTTGGGCGTTGAGCAAGTCAACTTTCCCCTCTTTGGGTTTTAGTTTCTTCTTCCTGTTCTGACTTTCTCTAAAGCCATTACCTTTCCTTATTTGGGGGATGGAATGGTGACCTGAATTCTGTAATGTTCTTATATAAGGAACAGAGCAGACTTACTGATGCTCTAGTCTTCTGATGGTTTTTTCCCCCCTGGCCTTAGACATTTCCTACCTTTATGAGTCTGGGCAAGTCACTTATCCTGTTTGCCTCAGTTTCCTCATCTGTAAAATGGTGGTAATAATAGCACCTACCTCCCATCGTTGATGTGAGAATCAAATGGGATAATTGTCAAGGGCTTAGCACAGTGTCTGATTCATAGTAAACACTATAAATATTTCTAACCCTATATCTTGATGACTTAAATGAAAACCAAATTTGAAATTTAAGTTGGGAAAAGGTGAGAATCTCAGCCTTTGCTTAGGTTCTGTTCTTCAAGTCTGCCACAGATGACTTACCCACCTCCAGTGTCATTTTAGTCTGTACCCTATTTGTTAATATTTAGAACTTTCCTGTTAATAGATGCAGATGGAATTACATATTGCAAAAAATGACCCCCTACTGAGAGGAGTGCCAGTAAAGGTAACTTTGACAGGACAAGTCCCAGATAAGACAGAAGCAGGCAGGGCCCATAGAATCGGCTCTGTTTATGAGCACTGACTGACCTTCCCAATGCCATTAGAATACAACTACCAACTTGGTTATCTTGTAACCCCTTACTCAAAAATTCTCAGTAGTCTTGCTTCAACTTTAAAATACATAAACTCAGCTGTGCCATTTAAAAGCCTTCTACAGTCTGACTTGCTTGTACCTCTCTAGTCTTAATTCATAATTCCTTTAAGGAGTTCTCTGTCCAGCTAAGGTCTGTCAACTCTACCTTCCTCAGCATTTGGTCTCTTGCACAAGTGATCCCTCATATTTGAATTACACTCCAACCTAACTTTGTAGAATTCCCTCCCAGGCTCTGCAATAGCACAGCTCTTATATCACCCACTGTCCTGATTTCCCTACCCCCGGTTTTAGCGTTCTTCTTGGAACTGCTTTGTCTATACTTTGTATTTACTCGTCAAGTCTACAAGTATTTATGAATTTTGGATTCAAAAAAAGGCAACCCCCTTCAAAAACAAAAAACCAGTCCTTTCTGTCTAATGATAGATAACAGACAGCTATTGTCTGAATAAGTTAAATTGGAGGTAATCTCAGATACAATTTGTATTGGGAACTCCTTTAGATGGGAGCTTTTTTTTTGTCCTTTCAACTCCAGCACCAGCATGGTGTCTTGCACATAGTAGGTTCTTTTTAAAAATCCATTTATATTTCCCAGTGTGGTCCTTCCCCTTTACTGTTTCCTAGAGGGCTTTCCTTTATAACAAAGAAAAAAAAACAATTTAGCCAAACTAACAAACACATGGAGAAAGTCTAGTCTTCTATAGAATTCCATACCTGTAGTCCCCCACCTCTGCAAGGAATGGAGGGAGATGCCTTCTCATACCAAGCTCTTTGGGGCCAAGCTTGGTTATTAAAATCTCACAGTATTCAGTTTCAGTTATTCTCTTATTCTGTCCATTTATGTTGTCATTTCTATTGCTCTCCTGGCTTTACTTCACTTTTCACCAGTTTATATGTTCACCATATATTTATATATTTATAACGCACATTTATAGTCATGATCTTTATAACATAGGTACATATATTTATAACATATGTTTATGTTTTGGTGAATATATATATTTACCAAGTTTCTCCATAGTGATATTCATTGTCACAGCATAATGATAGAAACTACTTGCATGGGAAATAAATTGGCCATGGTTGCATAGTCAGTGGCAGACCTTGGACTTGGACTTTGACTCAGGTCTTCTGATTCTCGGTCTCTTATTTCACTACTCTACACTCTCCCATTATCCATACATTTACTTGAGACATTGGAAGCTGTTTCTATCTATTGGAAGCTGTTAGTTTTTGTGGTAACAAATTTCATGAATTTACTGCCCTACATAGAAGTAGTACTTCCTTTTATTTCTCCTAAACGTACCACTTTGATGCTTTGTGGGATCATAGTTTTCTAGAGGGGACCATAGAGGTCATCTAGTTAGGTCCACTCATTTTGCAGTTGAGGACACTGGCCCACCAGGCAAGTTAAATGATTTACCTAGGTTCACAAGGCCACATAGATAGTAGGTGGTCATTCTGAAATGTCATCCTTGATCCTCTGGCTAAGTCTAATACCTGTCCTTTTATTCTAGGGGCTGTCCCCAATTTGTGTGGGCCAGGATTTGGTTTGATTGAGTCCATCTTCAAGCTTCTCTTGTAGCACTAAGCAGCTTATGAATGGCAAAGTGTTAAAGAGGCTGTGGAATTGGGATTTAGGAGACCTAAATTTCAAGACCTGCCTCTGTGTCTGTACCACTGACTAGTGAAAGAACCAGTCAATTAAAATAACCTCCCAATGCCTTGGAAAGACCTCTGTAAAACAGAAAAATGACTTTATGGCCAGCTAGGCCTAACTGCTTTCTCAGAGAACAGTAAGAATGTTGAAGAATAGTTATGTCCTCACCTTTAAGCAATTTATAGCCTAATACATGGGAGCTTGCTGGGTGAAATATATTTTTCTCTCTCTCTCACACACACACACACACACACACACACACATACACACACATCTAGTGCTATTATAAGATGCGATGCCTTTAAGGGAGTTGGAATCTAATACATGGGAGTGTTCTGGGTGAAATTTTTCACACACACTTATACTCACTACACACGCACATCCCTAGTGCTATTATAAGATAAGGTGCCATATCCAAGTTCTAAATTTCATGATTAACTCAGCAGAGGGTTTGGAGGGAAATGAAAATCCATGAAAACAGCTCCAAATCCTCTTGGAAATCAGACACCCTCCCTACCCACCCCCACCCCCAACCCCATGATTCAATCCAGCTAGTATTTAGAATTCCCTTCAATTGATGCCCAGAAACAGAAACCCTCATTTTAGAAGTAGCAAGAGTGGTCCGAAAAGTTAATTGCATTGCTACACAGGGGTGTGAAAGAGAAAGTATAACCTCTGAAGGGGCCCAAGATTGGACTGTTTGGTAGCAGAACTAGATCTGGTTGCTGTCATGTGAATATTTGTGTTTGAAAAGTGCCCCAAGTCATCCGTCTTCCATGTATGGAACCAACACGCCAATTCAGGGAAAGAGTGCGTGTCATTTCTGACATGTTTGACAACAACACTCATTTCCCAACATGCTTATTTTGACATGCCCTTTCTGAGCCTCCTCTTTGTGGCGGAGAGACAGAGGTCCTGCCAAGCTCCAAGCTAATTGGAACCTCAGGACCACGCGTCTCACACCCAAAGAGGAAACGGCCGCAGCGATCACCTCTAAATCAACTCCTGCCCAGATGTAGCCACCTTCAGCAGCACCATTTGCCAGGTGCCCCAAAACCCGGTTATCTTACCCAGCTTTCCATTTGCTGTGAGTTCCAGGTTGCTCTCTCTTCACTTCAGGATGTAGGTTATTGTAAACCTCAATTCATTTTATTGTAACAAATGTTTTCTAGATTGAATTGGTTTCCATCTTGCCGTCTATGTGTTCAGAATTAGATTCTGCCTTCAGGGCCTGTGTTCCTTCCTCTTGATCTTAGATCCTCATTGTCCCATGGTGTAGGGGGGAGGGAAGGAGAATTAGGTCTCCATGACCAACTTCTCCATAGCAGTGAGTAATGCTTTGCTATTGGCTAAGCACTGTCCTCTCAGACATTTTGTCATCATTCATCTACCTACCCTTCTGGGCAGAGAGAGCAGGACTACAGAAGGGTTTTGTAACAAAAGGAGTTCAGGAGGAAAGAACCAAGACTGGTTGATTTCAGGTTTTCCACCAATCCATTTCCAATTAAGAGTTGAAGAAATCACCTCAGGAGCAAAAAGCTCTACTAGAAACTACGATGCTCGGCTTAGGAGAGTTAGCCCCTTGAGGAATTTAGTTGAAAGAAACATACCATTTCTGCCTTAGATTTCACAGAGGGCTGACCTGCAGCTCCACATGAATTCTCAAAATGGTTCAGCTGCAAAACCTCCTTCTCCAAGGTCTCAGAAGGCAGTGCTAAGGTAGCACCCTGCTCCCCACACTGCCACATGTGTCTAATGAGTTTTCCTGCTTGGCTGTTTCTATTTAAGTCATCTGGATTTTATTTTGATTCAATCTCTCTACCAGCTGCTGATGTCACCTACTCCTACTGCTTTCAGGCAGGAGCAGGGCAGGAAAGGTTTCTGTCTCTAGAGCAAGAGTCAGTAGGAGAAAAATCTCTCCCTGGGCAGCTTTTTAAAAAATTCAATTGGATTTTCCTCACTTAACAAAAATCTATTTTCTCTCCTTTCCACCTCTCCCCAACATGGGAAAGAAACAAACAAGCAAATAAATCCCCCAAACAAACCATTGTAATGAATATAGAGGCAAGCAAAAACAAATTCTGGGCAGTTTTTGAGAAAGGAACTTTGGTGGATTCCCTTAGTTACAGTTTGTTCCCCCCAGCTGTCTGCTTTTTCTTCCCTGTATTCCTTTTTCCTCCGTCTCCCTCTTCCCATCCTTTGCTGGGCATTTGTCTTTTCTTTCGCTCCTTCATTCACTCATGGCCTTTGTCCTTTTTTGGTCGCCACCATCTTCATTCTCTTGCTCTGTAACCCTTCTTTTGGAAGCTGCTCAGAGCAAGACTGCTTTACTCAGGCCAGTCACCGGGACAGCCCTCAGGAGCACTGGAGCATGCTGATGTGATGATGACCACAAGGTTGTCATGTGGCCTGGAGGTAACCCATGACTCTGACATTTGGAAAGGGAGGGGCCTGGAGTTGTGTGCCTAGGTACAGCAGGGTACTATCTGGCTTGGAGGTTGTTCCAACTTGTGGCAATATTCTCCATTCACAACCTAAACTGGGGTGATGACAAGATGAAAGGTTGGGAGAACTCTTCCTCTTTCCCCTAATAAGATTCCAAAATTGTTTCTAAAAGGATAAATACATGTGCTAGCACAGGAAAGGCCAAGGCCATTGGTGCCAAGACCTCCATTTTTTTTTTTTAATCTATAACAGTGAGGAAGGAAGGAGCTGCCCCTGTCAGCAAGAATGGAGATGACCTACTGGAATGGAGATCACCTTCATTTTAGGAATTGGAGCCAAAAGGGGCAGGCAGTGGAAGCCACCTGCTGGTTTTCCTGAGAGAAGAAATTCAATCCTGGGTCCTGTTTTCTCAGAGGACAAATTAAGGGCAGCAGTTCTTTTGACCCTCAGCTTTACTTCTTGAAAGTTGAAGGAATCCCCAGTAAAAGCCAAGAATGAGAGTTGAAGCCTCTTTCACCCTTCCCAATTTGGTCCTCCCCTGGGCCCCAAGTTCAAAGAATTGTGAGATGTCAGAGCTGGAAGGTCCTTAGAGATTTTCTTCTAATTCATCCCTTTATTTTAGAGGGGGAGACTGCATATACTCATGCCCTATATATATATATACATATATATATTTCTATATCTATCTCTATCTCTATCTATATCTGTGTGTGTGTCAGCTCCAAAATCAGTCCCCACTTCTGAGGAGGAAGTCCTGGGTTGAGAGGTAGGGCTCCTGCCCTATCAATGAACAGTCATTCTCCCTCTCCTCAATTCCCTTCCCCCAACCCCCAATGCCAAGAGCACCTTCCTATTCCACATCTATGTATCTTCTCTTCTGTATTTTCCGCATCCCTCAGTGATTTCTTTATGGATTCCTATAAAGTTTAGAGTTTAACTCTTGTCATTCCTTTTGCCTCCGGTTAGGACTATCTACACATGCATTATGGTGGATTTGGCTGGATTCTAACTATTCTCAATAAAGACCTTTACAGAAAACCGACTTCGGGCCCACTCTACTTCCTGAGACCTTCATTCTCACTACTGAACTTTTAAGGAAGTTTTAGCTGTGTCTGACCCCTCCTACTGCAGTCTACGGTTCAGGACATGAACAAAAAGGGGCCCCTGTACCAGGAGCAATGAAATTTGGATCTTACGTCTCCCTAGTTCCACCCCTCTTCCCTTCTCAACGGCAAACCAAAAAACCCACCTAAAAACTGTTTCCTGACTTTACAGCCCCTGTACCCACTTCACCTCATCTTGCCTTTAGTGGCATCTGGAAAATATTGAGGGTATAAAAGCATCCTTAGGGCTGGCTTCCCACTCTTGGGTAGGGAAGCAAAGCGTGCGATCCAGGTAACTGGTAGAGGAGGAGGGGAGGGGTGACCACAGGGCGCTGTGCCAAGTCTGGGCAACCGCGGGGGCTGGCGGCCCCATGCCACGTGGTGGCAGCGGCGGGGTCCGGGGCGCCTTTCCAGCTGAAGGAACTGGGAGCAGCCGGGGAGGAGGCGGCATTGGAGCTGGTGGCGGCGGCGGCGGCGGCGGCGGCGGCGGCTGTGGTGGTGGTGGTGGTGGTGGTGGTATTGGTGGTAGTGGAGGAGGAGGAGGAGGAGGAGGAGGAGGAGGAGGAGGAGGAGGAGGAGGAGGAGCGGGGCGAGAGGGAGGGAGGGAGGGGGCAGGGGGAGGGGTGGGGGGGTGGGGAGAGACCCGGCGGCAGCGACAGGGCGAGGAGCGGAGCGCGGTGCCGGGGGTGGGGGCAACGGTGCCAGTCTGGGGAGGGAGCTGGCGGAGGGGGGAGCTGCGATGCAAACCGGAGCCGGCAGCTGATGTGAGTCCCAGGCTGGGGCCGGGGTTGGTGGGGTGGGATGGGGGAAGGGGGCGGTGCTGATGGTAGCGGCGCCTGGGGTCCTATGCCAGGAGCCCTGGCAGGGGGTCGCGGGGGATGGGCTGGGGGCGTTGGCATGCACTTCATTAGGGATGGAGGGAGGGGAAGGGTCCCAGTGCCCGGGCCGCTGCATCGGCCCTCCGTCCCCATCCCCCCTGATCCTCAGGCCCCGCAACCTCCGGCGCCCCCACCCCGAACCACAGGAGCTCAAGGGGCATGAAAGGTGTTGGGGCAGGGGATCGGCCAGGCGGGGAAAGGGGGGGGCTGCGTGGTCTCAGCCCCCGAGAGGGGAGGGGCGACAATTCTTTTCCGCCGAGCTAAAGGGGTTTAAAAGGCGGCTCTTAAAGGGGCCGCGGGAGGGGCTCGGGCCAGCTAAGCGACAGCCCCCCTCCCCCTTCACGAACTCCCACTACCTCTCCCTCCCTCATCTCTCACCCCGCCCCGCCCCTCCTCCGGCTAGGCCCGAGGGAAGGATGCGGAGGGAGCGAACCTTTGGCCCACCAGCGGTCCGGCGGGTAGGCCTGCCAGTCTAGCAGGCTTCAGGGACCCCCGTCGTGGGGCGGGCCAAGGCCGGCCGAGGGAGCGGGCTTAGAGGGGCTGGCGCTGCGCACAGGGGCTTTGGCCTCTTCCTCTCCCCGGGGGACCAGGGTGGCGAGGGGTGGGCTGGGAGTGTGAGGAGCAGAATTGGGGGAAGGAAAGGGTTAAAGGTGGGGCCAGACACACAAACACACCCACCCCTTAGACATACACACAACTGTCACGCACGTTTCCCTGACACTTAAGCCAGGCTGCTTTGTGGGTAGGGATTGGGGGTCCTGGGTTCTAACCTCTGCTGCCTAGCTTTGGAAGCAAATATCCTCTTCCTTCCTTCCCACAATCCTCATACTCTGCCAACACACACAGAGCTTTGGCTCAGGGACACACACACAAACACACACACAAACCCTTTGACATTCCCGTACGTGCCTTACGTGCCACAAGCCCACCCAGCTCTCACATCCACACAGACAACACAGAACAATATACACACAGCTTCAACCACTCTCATCTCAGTCCCTTTCCACCAGCACCCCGAAGCCAAACCCTCTCATTGAGGTACCAGCTCTGTGACACCCACACTCATTCAGAGACACACAATACTTCCCCCCTACACACACTCAAAATCACACACAGATACCCACATTCATAAACAGGTCCCCAGAGAAAGAATCCTCTCTCTCTCTCTCTCTCTCTCTCTCTCTCTCTCTCTCTCTCTCACACACACACACACACACACACTCTACAACATACTCTTTAAGGAACCCTAAATCACAGCCCACTCTTCATGTCCCTTGTTTCCCTTTGTAGAGAAGTAAGTCAGCAACCAAAGCTCCATTACATCTAAACTAGGACTTCATCACTAACACTAAACCTTCACTTCTGATCCTGAGGATCAGCCTCTCACCCTTCATGCTGACTCTCCCTCCCTAATGCTGAGTTTCTATATCTGACACTGAAATCCCTTATTTCTAACACAGAGCCTCTAACCCTAACACCAAACTTCCCAGTCTTTCCATGACACAGCCTTCAGTCTCTATCATTTAGGCCCCCATCTCTGACCTGAGCCTCTTCATAACACTGGGCCACAATCACCAACATTGAATCTCCCATCCTTGATACTGAGTGCCAGCCCCTTACCTTCCTTACACTGAATCCTCTCACCCCTGGCTCCTGACACTGGGCTTCCTATATCCAGCACTAAATCCTCCATTCCTGATGTATCCCCACATCCTTGACACTGAATTTTCCCATCCCTGCCTGACAATGAGTCCTTACCACCTGCTGATCCTTACAATGAATTTCCTTCACCCAGTACTGAAATTCCTTCCTTCCCCCATTCCTGACATATATACCCTCATCCTTGAAACCTAGCCTTCCTGTCCCTGATACCCAACCCTGAATCCCCTGTCACTGAAACTGAGCCTCCTCATTCCTGGCAAGTGAGCTTCCTCTGTCTCTGATACTGAACTCCCCCTACCCCATAATTAACACAGGGTCTCTCATTCCAGACACTAAGCCCTCTATCCTCACCACCAAATCCTCCATCACTGACACTGAGGCTTCACCATCCCTGACAATGAATCTCCATCTCTGAGCATCAGCTCTGACACAGGAGCTTCTGATCTTCCTGTCCCTCCTAAGCCCTAGACATAGGCAGAATGTGAATAATGACTACATGCATACTTCCAGTGAGGGCTTGGAGGGGGGGGGAAGGGAGGGCATTTCCTTTTCCTGAACTCTGGAATCCTCTGGGAGGAAATAGGGTGGAGGGACAGGCTGGAGAGGATATGATGCTGGGAGTTTAGGAGAGCTGATAACTCTGGGAGGCCCTTGGTGATCCTTTGGGGAAGAGGCCTGGGGACAGGAAGAATTTGGGATCAGGAGTATGGCTGCAAGGTATTTGAGACTTGTTGGGAAACTGTGAGAAGGGGAATTGGGTCAGATAAGGTGAGGGTACCAGGACCCTGAATATTGGCATCATTCGTTTCTAGTAGGATCTGAGGGCTGGGATTCCTGAACCTCTTCCTGCTGTGGTCATCGATTTTCCTTATCCCTCTTTGGGAAGGGAGACAAGCCCTAGGTCCCTGGTGACTTTAAGGGAGATGGTTTTTAGTAGCCCTGGGGGTGGGGATGTAGTACATCATGAGCAGAATCAGCTTTAGCTTCCCTGGAGTTTTGGGGTTGGACAGAATGATTCCCTACTCCCCATTCCAACCCACCAGGGACTGCTGAAAAAAGAGGAATGAAGTCTTTAGGGTTGGGAGTCTTAGACCTGAGGCCACCCATAGCCTAGTTGGACCTTATCTAGAGTTTGCTCCCCCTCAGGCCTGGGGTCCCTCTCCTTCACAGTGAAACTGGGAAGGCCCCTGTCCTCATGTCCCAAAAGAATTTAAACCTCAGAGACACAAGGAATGTGGATGAGCCATGTGGTAGAGACACACCCACCCACATTCCCACTTGGGCTGGGGGGAGGCTTTGGTATTGGGCGCCCTTGGCAGACCTTGGCTCCCCCTTCCCCCCAACCCCCCCAGGTGGCTCCATCAGGGCCCCTGCCCCTCACCTGAGTGCCATGGAATCCATGTTTGAGGACGACATCAGCATCTTGACCCAGGAGGCGCTGGGGTCCGGCGAGGTGTGGCTGGATGGGCCGGGGGGCCCTGTGCTGGGCAGTGACATGTGCTCTGCCTCCCACTTCGCACTCATCACAGCCTACGGGGACATCAAGGAGCGGCTGGGGGGGCTGGAGCGGGAGAATGCCACCCTACGGCGCCGGCTCAAGGTGTATGAGATCAAGGTCAGGGGCCATCAAGGCCTCCCTCCATCCCCACTGTTTCAGGGAGGGATCTTGTTAAGGGCCCTGGTGGAGGAATCAGATTAATGGTCCCATTGGTTTTCAGGGGTCTCCCAGGAGGGCTCTAATATTGTGTTTTATTCATGGAGAGATCAGCAGATCACCTGATTCTCCAGAAGGGTTATCAAGGAATGATTTGTCTCTTAGGACCTCCAGTGGTGGGTTTAGGCTGGAGAGTGCAAAGATCTGATTCATAGATCTTCACTGGGAATACCTCTTGGTGGGTTCTGATAGTGATAGAGTTGGGAAATTTGGTAGAAGGATCAAGCCAGGACCATCTGAGAGATTTCTGAGAATGGTGTCCAGTGAAGGGTGCATGCTGGAGGCAGAAGAGGGGTTTGGGAGTAGCTTAGTTAGGAATCTATAAAAGGGATCTGCTGTGGCATTCTGTCGGAAGGAGGAGAAGTGACCCTCAGGGATGGTACCAAATAGGTTAAAGGTCTGGAAGACAGTGTAGGGCATGGGTATGGTGCTGAGGAAACCATCCCTTTTGAAAACCTTCCCTTCTGCCTTCTGCAGTACCCAGTGATTGGTGACTTTGGAGATGAACACAACTTCTCCTTGTATGAAATTAAGGAGGGCTCCCTGCTGGAGGTGGAGAAGTCTAGTCTACAGCAGCGACTCAATCAATTCCAACATGAGGTGAGCCCCACTCCCCAGGGGACCACCGTTTGTGTGGTTCTTTCTCAGTCCCCCTTCCACACTGTGTCCCAAGGTGGGTATCAGAAGTGGTCATCCTCACTCTCTCCCAATGCCTAGAGTCAGCTGCATTTGCCCCTACCCCTTTGTAAGGTGCTCCTGGCTAGGGAGGATAGGCAGGACCTTGAAAAACCCTCAACCAGTGCTGTGGTCTTGGAATTAGTGCTATTAGCTGTAACTAGAACCGAGCAATAGGACTTCCCCCCACCCCAAAGCTCACAACTGAGGACCCTCAATATCTTTTTCCCCCCAATTTCTTTACTGACGATGAAACTATCCCTAGGTATAGCACTACCTGAATTATCCTATTACCAGCTGTGTGCAGCTGGTGCAATGGCTGAGACTCATTTTCCTCATCTGGACAAAGGGAGATGATAGTAGTTGCATTACTTCCTATACTTTCTATATTTCCTAGTGAGGAAGTCACGTTGTAAATCTTAAGAAGCTAAAAGCAATGTGCATGATGTTTCTCTCTGCCTTTGACCCCACTGTTTCCCTCCCTGCCCCTCACGGTTCCGGATCAGCTCCAGAAGAGCAAAGAGCAGGAAGAGCAGCTGGGAGAGATGATCCAAGCATATGAGAAGTTGTGCGTAGAGAAAAGTGACCTGGAAAACGAACTGGGGGAGATGGTGAGGCTGGGCTGTGTGTGTGTGTGTGTGTGTGTGTGTGTGTATGTGTGTGTGTGTGTATGTGGATGACCCTGGGCCCGTCAGTTGCCTTCTGTGTGTATGGGCGGGTGGTGGAGCGGGTGTTTCTGTGATGCCAGTAGTTGTGCATCTCAGTGTGAGTGTTTGTGTGTTCTGATGTCCATCTGTGCCTCAGTGTGTGCTGGAGATGGGGAAGGGGTGGTATCACTGATGCTGCAGCTACTCAGAGAGCTTGTTCAGGACTGGGAGGATGGGAGGTCAGTGGCTCCCATGTTCCCTGGATCCCTGCCAGGGATGTGGGTTCAGTGGAGTCCTGGGGGAGAGAATGAGGGAACTCTGGTTCAGAACTGAACTCCCCCCACTCCCCACTGTCCTTCCTCCCCTCCAGCGGGCTTTGGTGGAAACACACCTGAGGCAGATCTGTGGCCTGCAGCAGCAGCTTCGCCAGCAGCAGGGAGGAGGGGACAACTCCTTCCCCAGTCTGAGCCCTCCTGCAGCTCCTGCCCCTGCTGACCCTGACCTTGACCTCCACTACCTGGCACTACGAGGAGGGCCTGGACTTGGCCATGGTGAGATCCCCCTGAGGGCTCTGCCTCATATTTATCCAGCTTCCTGATCCCATGGACACTGTCTCCTTTCATCACCACATAACCATGCACTCCTGCCCAACAGGGATTCTCTCTAGTTCTTTCCATTGTCAAACTAGGGGTCCCAAGCATGTCATTTATAAGCTGACCAGCAGAGGGCACTGCCCACCTAGACTCAGTAGTGTCAGCCTTTGGTTCTTTGGGCTGGGGAGCGGAAGGTGAGGCTCTGGTTGAGAATCAGGATACTCTGGTCCAGAGGACCTTGGCTGGTCATTTAGCAGACTGTGGAAAGAACAGCCTAACTTGTCCCAGCCCCTCCCACCCTCCTCAGGTACCCTTCTCATGGTGTGACATGGCTACCCTGGACTGTAGATCCAGCCAGAGGGGCATCTCTCCTATTGCCCTTTATGGCGTACCCCAGAGATTGGTGAAAGGTGAGGGGGGTGGGGGCCAGCAGCCCTAGAGCTGGGCCAGCACTGACCTTGAACCTGCCATCCCTCTTCCTCTCTCTGCTCTCTTTCTTGACTCCTGCGGCCCCCTGAAGTGCTGGAGCCTTCCCTGGGCTGGCCCAGCCCACCCAGTGTTGGAGAGCTGGAGAGGAGGCGCCTGGAAGAGGCTTTGGAAGCAGCTAGAGGGGAGGCAAGGGGTGCCCAGCTCCGGGAAGAGCAGCTCCAGGCTGAGTGCGAGAGGCTCCAGGGAGAGCTGAAGCAGCTACAGGAGAGCAGGGCTCAGGTATGCCTCCCTGCACCTCATCAGATCCTATATCTGTCTCCTCTTTTCCATCAACTTAGGATCCAGGTCTGGGGGAGGTGGGTCCAAGATGAAGCTGCAAGGGGCCTGGGGAGGTTGGGGGAGGGGGAGACTGGGAAGGACCTTTTGAAGCCACCTGGAAACACCCATGGAGAGCTGCCCTTCCCCAACATCAGTCATGCCCATCTCCAGAGGAAGTCTGGTAGACAGTGGGGTGCCGGGTAGGGGGTCCCAGAGATGGGATGTGATATGGAGGTACATCCTGAGGTCTCACTTTTTTTTTCTTTTTGGAGGGGGGAAGGCAGTTGGGGTTAAGTGACTTGCCCAAGGTCACACAGCTAACAAGTGGCAAGTGTTTGGGTCTGTATTTGAACTCAGGTCCTCCTGACTCCAGGGTTGGTTCTTTGTTCACTGTGCCACCTAGCTGCCCCGAGGTCTCATTTTTTTGGTTTGCTTTTAATTTAATTTATATTTTAATTAATGAAAAGTTCATCTTCTCTTTTTCCCACTTCTTCCACCCCATCCCATCCCTTATTGAAAAAGAAAGAAAAACAAAACCCTTGTAATAATTATGCATACTCAAGTGAAACAAATTTCCATATTGGCCATGTCCCCAAAAAGTATGTCTCAATACGTACCCTGAGTCCCCCACCTCTTTGTCAGCATGTTTCCCCATGAGTCCTTCAGAATTGTGTTCAGTCATTGTGTTGACATTGTTTGCTTTTGCAGTGTGGTTAATTTTGTATAAATGGTTCTCCCACTCTGCTCCAGGGTCTCTCACTTTTCAACCTCTTCTCTCTTAGGATTTAGCTTCCAACCAGTCAGAGCGAGATATGGCGTGGGTGAAGAGAGTCGGAGATGACCAGTAAGTCTCATGGTGCCCTCGCCTACCCATCCTTCCCTTACTCCTTGTCAGGACACCTACCAGCACCCAATCTTTGATCCCGTAGAAAGAATGATGATGGGATGGAGCAGGGACTGGCCCTAGGATTTTATTGGCATGGAGAATTTCCATAAGGAGTCTCTGTTACCGAGGGTGACACTTGCTCTTGGGTGTCTTAGAGAATTGCTTGGGGATGGGGTGGGGATGGGGGGTGGAGCACTGAGGGATAAAGTGACTTGTTCAGGGTCACACAGCTAGTGTCAGGGGCGGGTCATCCTGACTATCCATGCAATTTCGTCATCATCATCATCTCCATTGACTGTTTTTTTGTTGTTTAGTTGTGCTAGACTCTGCGACCTCGTCTGGGTGTTCTTGGCAAAGATGCTGGAGTGCTTTGCTATTTCCTTCTTCAGCTCATTTTGTAGATGAAGAAACTGAGTCAGAGGTTAAGTGACTTGCCCAGGGTCACATAGCTAATGAGTCAAGTTTGAATTCAGGTCCTCCTGACTCCAGGGCTGGCACTCTGTGTGTGCACTATGGCTCCACCTAGCTGTCCCATACCCAACTATATGGCATTTTAATCTATTCACACAAATCCACAGAGTCCCATTTAATTCTAACAAGTAGGTATCAGATGTAAATAACAAAGGGAGCATTCTCTGTATTTCACAGTTGAGGAAGCCAAGGCTTGGAAAATGAAATTATCTGCACGGTGTCGCACAGTCAGGTAGCATTGAGTCAGAGGTGGGATTCAAACCCAGGCCTCTCCAGAGTCCTTAAGGCCCATGTTTGATTTATTTCCCGGTGTCCACTCTGCCTCTCCCCACAGGGTTTAACTCTCCCCCACTTTTGTCTCAGTGCCCAGCTGCCAGGGAGCGGTTTGGGTTTCCTGGGGTGGCTCTTTCTCCCTCTGTGGTTTCTCAATGGTGGGGTGGGAAGGAGGTGAGAGCGGGGGTGGAGTTCAGAGTTGGGGAAGTTCCCCTAATTCTCCTTTCATGCCCAACCCCTTGCTCCTCTGGGGGTGGGATTGGGCCATGTTTCCTCTGTGGGATTCAATCGCTTTACTGCTGCTGCTGAGGTGTGTGCCGCTGGCTACTCTGGCTCTCCATTTCTCATACACACCGGGGTGAGTCAGCCCAAGCCCTTCTTCCTTCCCTGGCAAGCAGAGAGGGGAGGGGGCCAGGCAGGTTCTTAGAATTCTCTTTTCTCTGCTTCTTCGAAGGATCTCCCTTCTGGATGGGAGTGGGGTGGGGATGACTGTGTAAAAATGGGAGGCATAGAGAAAGGCAGGAGCTCCCCTCGAGTCACATAGCAATTGCAGGGGTAGGATTCCCGTCCGTAAGGTACACGTTAAGAATCAAACCAAGACCAGGGCTAAGATAGGAGCAGAAAGGGTTTGGTGTGTAGTGGTATCAGGGCCCCTTGGGGGAGACATATATTTATAGGATAAGGACTAGCCTCCTGGTAGGCTGTCCTAAGGCCTAAGCCACCTCCAGTCTTGCCTTCTGAAAACTCAGAGCTATTCATATTCAAACTCATTCCAAATCCTATATCCTGACATGAGATGGATGGCAACGGCTTTCTTCTTTGGGGCAGGAGAATTGAGGCCCAGAGAGAATCAGGAACTTGGCCCATATCACACAGTGTGCCAAGACTCTGGACATCAGAGTTCTGTCTATCAGCAGACTCCCTCCTGGACACCCAGGGGTGCCCCTTTCCCTACATAAGATTGGTCCTAGACTGGTCTGGGATTCTTCATATATACACACAACCCATTAGGCAGGATGATGAAACACTTCTCAGGGATTGGGTTAAAGGGATCAACACTCAGAAGCAGCCTTAGGAGACCCTCCCCTCCCCACTTCCAGTTTCTATCCAAGCAATGTGGCCTTTGCCCAGAAAGGGGGCTGGTGTGGGAATCCTAAGACCTGGGTTCCTGCCACCAACTGACTGTGTGACGGTAGGCCTGTCATTCCCTTCTCAGCCTCAGTTTCCTTATCTGTAGAATGGTGGAGTTAGACTAGATGACTTTTATAAAAGTCTTTTCCAGCTCTGATGTTTTGTTCTAAGAGCCCTTGTCTTCTCTGTCATTGGAGCCTATGCAGTTGCCTTGGGGATAAAGGAGAAAGATGGTTCTAGACAGAGTGTGCATGTGGGGCTCTAGCTGGGTAGAGCCCCTCCTCCCCCCATCCTTCTGCTCCGTAGGAGTTCTCCACTTTGTCTAGTGCTGAGGCCTGGATCTGATGAGGAATCTGAGGGTCTTGGGAGCCCATCTTGGCTCTGTCGCTGAGATGCTGAATGCTGGTCTCTTTATTCACCCAAGCCCACCTTGAGGAGTGAGGTCAGAGATCAATGAATCCTTAGAGATCTAGACACTCAGAACAGTCCAGCTACATGGGAGGCTGTCAAACTTCCAGTGCCTACTACCGTATGAATGTGTCTGTGAGAGAAAAAATTCACTCTTTAATTGGAGAGGCAGAGGTCAAATCAGGGAAGCCTTTTAAAGGAGTGCTTTTTAAAAATATAGTTCTGGAATAGAATTTTTGAAAGAGCTGTTATATATGTTTTGTATATACCCATACATATATAGATATGTGTAATACTGTTAAGGTTATGTAGCAAGGTTAACATGACCTTTCTCTCTCACTCTATATGTATATTTGTATCTATGTATATGTGGGGAGGTGCTGAAAATTAAAAGACCTGATTTCCTGGTCTAATTAACTTAGCTAACTGAATAAACTTAACTAACCACACTAACTTATTGTGTGACCTTGGGCCCATCATGTCCTCTTTCAGACTAGATGACCTCTGAAGCCCCTTCCTGCTTTGGCATTCTCTACTCCATATTCTACAGTCCCTTACAGTCCTGATGTTTTATTTTTAGAGGTCTTTTTCAGCTCTGACATGCTATGTCATGCTTTGGTCTATATTCTAAGGCCCTTTTAGCTGGGACATTATGTGGTCCTGATGCCTTCCTAATTTTGATTTCTTATAGGTCGATACAATATGATAGGAAGTCAAAATAATAATTATGCTTTGTTTTTAGAAAGCACTTAGAATACGTGTGTGTGGTGTGTCTAGGAATTAGAGTGAGGGCCCTGAGGAGCTCAGCTCCTACCCAGTCTTTTTCTATGACGTGGAAAGAAGTTTATCTGATTAGCTAATTGTGCCTCTAGGAAGATAGGAGGAGCTTGGGGAGTGTGGGAACTGAGGGAAATGAGGAAAGAGGAAGAAAGGGAAGAAGAAGGAGAAAGGGTAGAAGGGGGAAGAGGGAGAGGAAGAGGAGGAGGAGGAAGAAAGGAGAAGAGAGAGAAGGAGGAGGAGAAGGAGGGAAGTATGGTTATTGGAACGTCTCTGCCAGTGATGGAGGTTGCTGCTGATTAAGGATGAACACTAGGGTTGTCAACTATCGTGGCTGGTCTTTTATTGCCAAAGCTGGTTTCTGGGAAGGACAACTGATGATCAGATTGTTTTTGTGGGGAGGCTGAGTGTGGTAAAGAGGGAAAAATACCCATTCCTAGTTTGAAAACCTGAGTTTGAATCCCTGCTCTTTTGCTAGAGATGTGACCTTGGGCAGGTCATTCCTTCTCTCTGGGTCTTAGAAGTTGGATAAGATCACTTCTAAATTCCCTTCCAGCTCAAAATCCTAAGATATGAATTAAGCAAAGTACCTGGTTGGGTTGGGGTTGGGTTGGGGTGGGGGTCCCTTGGATGTTTTACAGACTTGTGCCCATTTCCTTTTCCGTATGATTTTGCTGACTATCAAAGACTAAGGAAGGAGAGAGGGCCCCAATCAGGGCTCTAGGTCTAGGACTTTAGTAGGGCCCTGGGCCGCTTAAGCTTTAGGTCTGAGCGTTTGCATATTAATGAGCCAACAGCATAGGTGGGACCACTGGAGTGGCTTATTTTAGTTAAAAGAGTCCAGCATATGGATTTAATGGCTTGAGGTTCTGGTTACCAACCCCTGGCCTGGATGGTCCCTAAGGAAAAGCATCATGCATTGTGATGGTGTAAGAAGAACCACAAGGCCATTATGTGGTCCCAACTCCCTCCTAATTTTGATATCTCATAATCCTCTAGGTTAATACAATGTGATAGGAAGTCAAAATAACAATATGTTTTGTTTCTAGAAAGCACTAAGAATGCATGTGTGTGGTGTGTCTAGGAATTAGAGTGAGGACCCTGAGGAGCTCAGCTCCTACCCAGTCTTAGAGTGGTTTTGGGTGGGGCAGTGAGCTGCTGAAGCAGATAGGCCACCTGTCCTGGAGTCAGGAGGACTTGAGTTCAAATCCTGCCTCAGACTCTGACTAGCTGTGTGACTCTGGGCTAGTTACTTAACCCTGATTGCCTTAAAAAAAAAAAGAGTGACATTGTGGTTAACTTCCAGTGGGCCCTTGGGCAAATCACTTCCCTCTCTGGAGCTCATTTCCCTCATATATAAGAAGAAAGGATCTCTTCCTCGCCTCCTCCTCACCCACACAGGAACCACATACTCCCTTGCCCATCTTACAACTGGCCCTGACTTCTTTATATCTAACTGCTGGGCTCAGTGGGCACAGACAGACTCCTGAGTCATGAAGACCATTCACTGCTGGGGTGCATTTCCCCCTCCTCACCTCTAGCCAGCCTCCCTCCTTCCCTCACAAGACAGTTTCCCACTTTCCACTCCCTCTCTGCCCCTCCGCTTAGCCTCTTTGGTGCAGTGGAGAGAGCATTATGCTTGAGCTAACCCTACATACGAATGCCCTATTTGCCCCACAGCTCTTTGGCCCTGAAAGGTGTGGGCAGCCCCACGATGACAAGAGTTAATTAATTCTGAGAAGTCTTGTTGACTCGTCACTCCCCCAGGTAGTTTTCTTTTCTTGTAAACCCAGCTCTTATAAACTCAGCTCCTTTTGGCAATGTGCCCCTTTTCTGTGTCTTCATCTTTCCTTACTGACTTTATCCCCTTCTTGTCACCAGAGGACTGCCGACTCAGGCCCAGGCCTGACCCTGAGCCCTTTCTCTCCCTCCCCACTCTCTATCTCTCAGCTCCCTTCTTCAAGCACATTTAATCTACCCACCTAGAACGAACTCTTAGAGATGGAAGCTACCTCCAGGTCATCAAATTCAACCTGCCAGTCCATGCAGGAAGCCCCTCTACAATTCACTGTCCATGCCATTGTTGGAGGGCTCTGATTGTGAGGAACACTTGTCCTTTGTGGAGCTCATATAGGTCTAATCAAATTTGTACCGATATCTTTTGTCCTTGAATTATCTTTATTTCCAAATGAGTGCCTCTCTCACCCACGGATGCATCCCTTAGAACAAAGATGAAAAAGTAAAGAGGGAAAAAAGAAGGTAGGTCAGCCATGGAAGCTGTTCCACACCCATAGTCCCCCACCTCTACCAAGAGGGGAGGAAGGTGCATTTTATCAACTCTTTTCCTGTGACAAACTTGGTCATTAGAATTACACAGAGTTCAGTTTGGATTTTTGTATCATTGTAGCCACTGTGTATACTATTTTTCTGATTCTCCTTGCTTCATTCCACATTATTTTCTATACTGTCCTGTACTTTTCTGAATTCTTCATATTTCTTGTTTCTCATGGTGCCATATTTGCTTAGCGTTTTTCCCCAATGAATGGGGGATACTTTGTTCCCAGTTCTTTGCTACTGTAAAAAGTTTATTCCACACAACAGCCTTTTAAACATGGGAAATTGGCTATTGTGAACCCTAAATATCCCAAGATATTTAACTTAGAGATATTTATCCCTAGAGTCAGAAAGACCTGAATTCAAATCCAATCTCAGATACTTCTTAGCTGTGTGACCTTGGACAGACCATTTATCCTCTGTAAAATGAGTATAATAAGAGCACCTACCTTCAAGAGTTGTTATAAGGATAAAATGAGGTAATAGTTGTTTAGCGCTTAGCACAGTGCCTGCACACAGTAGGCATTTTATAAATGCTCATTCCCACTCTCCTGTCTTGACCAGCTCTATCTGTTGTCCTAAATTGTGAGAACTGAACAAAGTACTCCAGATAGGTGCTAATCAGATGAGGTGATATTTTTAAAGCACTTAGCACAGGGCCTGGTACATTGTAATGGATTAATCGATGCTTGTTCCCTTACCTTCCCCCTCCTACTGGGTACTGGACAATAGAAAGCTCATGTCCCTTTCTCAGGACCTTCTGGTTCTATTAATGAAGCCTAGGAATGAATCCAATTTTTTTTTTTATTTTGCGTAGCAGGGTCTGAAGTCTAGAGGTGGTAGGTTATTTAAGGTATAGAGTATCTCCCACGTGAATTTTTTTTTTTTTTTGCGTTTAGAAGCCATTAGTCTTTGAGACCAAGACCCTGGGAGGATGAGTGGACCTTTCAAAGTCACTCAGCATGTCTGAGATTAGAAGCCCCAAATTTCTTCAAACTTGACACTTCAGGAGACAGAACCATAGAGCAGAGTCCAAAGTTGTAGACCAAAACCAGGGTACTTTCTAAATGGGAGTGAAGATTTCTTTGGGAATCTCCTTTGCTCCCTGAAGAACAGATGTAGTCATCTCAAGGGATGGGGTGGAAGGCGCCCTTAGGGTTAGGCATGGAGGCTGATGTGAACTGACTGCCGTTGTCCTGTCCCTGTAGTCGGCGGAGCTCAGGGTTTTGATCTCTGCTCCCCCCGTTTTGTTGTCCACTCCTTCTCTTATGGCTTCACTCCCTCTGTCTTTACCCACAAGCCTCTGCATGGGCTGCGGTTGTTTATCAGAGGAGAAGTGTGAAGTCCATAAGAGAAGATGAAAACTGTCACAGATAGTGAGTGGTCAAGGGACAGTGTAGTGCCAGATCAGTACTGCGCTCAGACACCCTTCATTCCTGCTGTGTCCTACCCTCTATTCCTACAACTCCTGTTCGGGGTCCAAAGCCCTTTCTGCTTCATTCCTTCTTCCAGTGCCTTCACCATATTGGGTGTAGGGGATATTTGGGGGTTCAAGTTGGTGCCTTATGGTTTGAATTGCAGTGAATTGAGGACTTTTAGAACCTTAGCCATTATAACCCTTTCCCTGCTACTAAATGAAGAGGAAGATGTTACACAGTTCTATCTCCCCAGGTGGAAAACTCCCTGAGGGATCCCTTCGTGCTTGATTCCAAATGACTGAGCAATTGATTTTTTAAATAGTAGTTGATTTAATGGCCAACTGTGCTAAAATAGACCTCTACCCCTTCTCCCTTAGGGTCCCTTCTGATTCTCTCTCCTTCCCTCAACCCAGGTGCCCAGTATCCAAGGCCCAGGCTGGAAAAGTGAGCAATTGGGCTCTTAGAAGTGGGCAGGCCCATCTTTGGGGGTCTCTCAGATCCTGAAGGGTTCTCTATGAAA
The DNA here is from genome assembly GCA_028646515.1 of Pseudochirops corinnae. NCBI lineage: Eukaryota > Metazoa > Chordata > Mammalia > Diprotodontia > Pseudocheiridae > Pseudochirops > Pseudochirops corinnae. Next base: position 220,507,190 of record CM053586.1, on the reverse strand, counting down.
TTTCCTAGTTTGGCTATGTCTGATAAGGTTTTCTGGAGGGGACGGGAGAATTGTGCTCTGCTGGAAGGAAGGGAGAGACTCTGGGAACCACCTGCTGGAGTTGGAGGGGGAAGGACGTGGGAGGGGGGAAGGCGTAGGGGGGAAGCACCTCGGAGGAAGTGGTAGATCATTTGGTTGCTGTGCTTCGACTTCCTCCTCCTCATCCTCTTCCTCCTCCTCCTGGCCCTATAACCTCAAAGTCCGCTGTGGAGCCTTGGTGGCCGAGCCGCCTCCCCTGGGGCTAGAGGTAGGAAGGGCAAGGATGGGTGTGGCTGCATCAGCAGTGGAAAGTTTGGTCTGTTGCTCCTCTATACCCAGGGTGGGGGTGACCTAAGGGCAGCTGTGGTGAGGGGCTGGTTGTAGAAATGGATATTGAGTCATTCACTTCAGTTCTTGAATTTGACCCCAACCCTAAGTTTGAACTTGACTCTTGCCTTACTCTTGATCCTGACCCAGACCCTAATTCTGAACCTGATTCTATTCTTGGCCCTAACCCTAATTTTGACCTTGGCAGTTGGGTTTAAGTGACTTGCCCAGGGTCACACAGCTAGTAAGTATCTGAGGCTAGATTTGAACTCAGGTCCCCCTGGAGCCAGAACACTGCTGCTCTTGCTTTTATAAATTATTGACCCTGATGCTACTTCTTACACTAGTCCTTCTGCTAACCTTATTTATCCCTACTCCTAAACCTGGTTCTAATTCTTTTTTTTTTTTTGCTTTTTTTTGGAGGGCAATTGGGGTTAAGTGACTTGCCCAAGTCACATGGCTAGTTTTTGTATTAAGTGTCTGAGGTCAGATTTGAACTGAGGTCCTCCTGATTCCAGGGTCAGTGCTCTATTCACTGAGCCATCTAGCTGCTCCCACCTGGTTCTAATTCTAACCTTTATGTTGAGTTTGACTGACCCAACTCTAATCCTCACTATGACTCTAATAATAGTGAAAAGACCTAGCACACACTCCTGTGTAGATGCTAAGTACTTAAAGATGCAGCCTGGTGTGGTAGAAGGGCACTGGAACCTAAGTCAAGAGACCTGGGTTCTAATCCGTCACTGCCTCTTGATAACAGTGTGAACAAGACATGTCCCCTTCCTTGAACCTCAGTTTCCTTCTATATATAGTGAGGATGATAATGTAGAATGTTTCACACTAAAGCAGAAGAAACTGAATCCATTGGGAGTCTCTGATGTCCCTTCTAGCTCTAAAGCCCACAGTCTTCTGGAGGTAATTTATCCAAGGCCACATAGCTATCAATGGCAGAGACCCCACTGGCCAGATCTGCTGATTCCCATTTCAGTGTCTTCTCCTTTGCCTATGTCCCAACAGGGAACTGGACCATATCATCTTTTGATGTCCTGTCCAAGGCTAAGCTCTACAATTTAATGATTTGATGAAATTTTGATTGAATCAATGAATCATTTTCATTTATTCATGCAGTGGTTCAGATACCTATGTGTGGAGCCCTTTAGCAATTCCGCCTTTTGGAGCTGTTGGCTCAACAAATTGAATCTATGGGAGTCATTTGCTTAAAAATTTTTTCTACCAAAATTAGCCAAATTGTACTTTGAGATAGTCACCCCTTCTGTGGGCCTCCATAGACATCTATTTGGCATCTTCTTTTCTCCCTCTCATATGTGTGCAAATATGTGCTGTGGATGCAAAGTCCTCTAAAGTCTTTCTGCCTCTGAGGCTTTTCCCATCCATCCATCTATTCATCCATCCATCCATCTATCCACCTATCCATCTATCCATCCATCCATCCATCCATCCATCCATCCATCCATCCATCTATCCATCCATCCACCCATTCATCTACACATCTATCTACTTACCCACACCATTCATCCATCCACCTACTTACTTATACACCCATCCATCCATCCATCCATCCATCCACCCATCCATCCACCTATCTCTTCCTCCTCCTCTAGCTTCTACTTGTTCTCCTTAATTCCGTTTTTCTCCCTTGAACCAATACATTGCTCTTTGCTTCCAGGGTTCCTCCTGAATAAAGAAGGTCAGTGTGTGGGCAATGTTGATGTAACCCATTCTTAGGAGAGCCCTAGCCTTACAATGAGGAAAACCTATATTTGAACCATATCTTTGACATTTATCCACTACATGTATATAATCTCTCTCTTATAAAATGGGAATAATAATCATGCCTGTCTCATACCAAGTGCTTTGCAATTCTTGACAAGCTTTATAAGGGGCAGCTATCGTTGTTGTTGTGGTTTAATAGCAGTTAGGTGGTGAAGTGAATAAAGTGCTGGGTCTGAAGTCAGAAGGACCTGAGTTCAAATGTGGTCTCAGACACCTGCTAGTGGTGTGAACCTGGGCAAGTCATGTAATCCTGTTTGCCTCAATTTCCTCATCTGTAAAACGAGCTGGAGAAGGAAATGGCAAACCACTCCAGTGTCTTTGCCAAGAAAACCCCAAATGGGGTCACAAAGAGTCAGACATGACTGAAACTATTCAACAACAACAATTATTTATCATTATCATTTTCATTATTAAGGCAAACAGAAGCAGATGGAGGTGATGTGAATTTGGAGTCAGAGGTCCTTGAGTTTAAACCTGACCTTCACTGATTAACTGTGTGACCTTGGGTAATTCACTTTACCATCATCAGTTTCATTATCTATAAAATCAGAAGACTGAAGTAGATGCCTTCTAAGGTCCCTCCCAGTTCTAAATCCATGATTCTGGGATCTTGCATTTCTGCCCTTTCTTTTCCCAATTTAATTTAATATAAATACTTATTAAATATATACTATGTACAAGGTGGTGGGGATACACAGATGAAAAATGGCCATCCCTGTCCTCGGGGAGCTTGTATCTCAGAAGGAATCATGTGTACCCACATGTAACTATGATTCTGGAGAAAATGTGATAAAAGCACAGACAGAGTATAAGAAGAAATTTAAGGAAATAGATAACTTTGATGAGGGGGAAGGAAAAGCACCATTCAAGTGCACACCAGAACCTCAGGAAATGGTGTGTGTTTGTGTACATCTTTCTGTGTATTTGTGAGTTTTAGTTTTGTTTTGTTTTTTTCACTGAATTTGCAGTGTTTCCAACATGAGTCATATTGCTTCTGGGCTTCTCCCAGTGGGTGCAATGTGGCCTAGCCTGTCCACCTGGCTGTGTTGGATATCTGGGGGCCCAGACTTGAGGGGCAAGGGAAGAAAGATTCAGACATAGCCTCTATTTTGGGGGAGGTAGTCTTGAGCATGGAAAAGGTGTATATTTGGAGGAGTAGGGGTGTTCATGGGAGGCTTCCTCAGAGGGCAACAGCGCCTGTTTGGGAACAGCCTATGAGAACCAGCACTGTGGAGAGAGAACAGCAATGGCCTTAGTTTCAGGTCAGCTCCCACTGGCCTGGCATCCCCAGGAATACCTGGCAGACTCTACAGGAGGGCTGTCTCTTCTCTACCTTTCTGCTTCTCTCTCTCAATTCATTTTCTGCTCCATGTTTCACCCCAGTCAGGAATTTTGGCCTCATCTTTTCCTTTTTCCCTTCCCCCATCCTGTCTGACCCAGAAGGGTGACAGCACTCAGCCCCACTCTCAGGTTGTGTTGTGACTGGCAAGAGTTAGGGTGATGATGGTGGAAGCAGTGTTGGGAGGAAATAGAGAGAAGGGAGAGGTGACAGGAACTCGAGAATCTAGATTGTCAGGTGAAGAAACAGAGGTACATTGGGAGATTGCCGAGACCCTGAGGTGGGGGGTGGGTGTGAAGGGTGTGACCTGTATCTGTCACCTGAAATCTAGGCAGACGGGATAGAGGCAGAGAGGACCATAGAGCGTTTGGGCTGTAGAAGAGAAATAAGAGATAATTACTCCAATCCCTTTATTTTGCAGAAAAGGAAACTGAGGCTCACTGTCAGCTCCTTGAGAGCAGGAATTGTCTTTTACCTTTCTTTTTATCCCAATGTAACTTAGCACAGTGCCTGGCACATAGTAAGTAAGTACTTAATAAATGTTTATCAACTGACTAAATTACAGAGGGGCAGTGATTTGCCTGAGTTTACAAAAAGCGGTAGAATTGGGTCTGAGGGTCCTGACTTCCAGGAGTCCAGGGCTTTTTTTTTTTTTTTTGACCACCTCAGCTGCCTCTTTAGGGCTGGTGGATGAATCAATCAACACCTTGGACAGAGTGTCCCCTGTGGTCAGAGCTATGCAGAACTATGGGGCCCGGAAGAGTAACAGTCTCTACCCTGTGGAGGTTCCAGTCTGACTTGGGAGACAAGGCGGGTACTCAGGATATCAGACTGAGATGCTGAAACGAGAGCCCAGAGCTTATTCTAAGAGTACTCGGGGGCGGAGGTGGGTCCCGAGGTACAGAAGCAAAGAGGGAGGACTCTCTCCCTCCTGCCTGTCACCCCTCACACCGTGGGCCTCCCCTTCTCCACCTGTGTCTATCCTTCCTACTAGAAGGGACATAAGATGAGAGTTGGAAGGGATCTTTGGGTTCATCTGATCTGTTGCCTTAATTTTTCCCCCTTAATTTTTATTTATTTTTTACATTCATTTAAAAAAATGGAGTTCCAAATTCTCTCCCTCTCTTCTCCCCCCCCACCTATTGAGAAGAGTAAGCAGTAGGATATCATTTATACGTGTGATATCATGTAAAATCTACATCTCCTTAATTTTCTAACCAGTAGGAAAAAGGAGAAGTTGAATGATTTGCCCAGGGTCACTGAGGTAATAGATAGTGGAGACAAGACTGGAACCAGCGTCTTCCGAAAGAAGCCCGATCTTTACAGTGCTCTGTATCCCGCCTTAGACCAGGACACACTTGGGAAGGCTCTGGCAAGAGAATTCCCTGGGGACAGGGCTGGTTTCCTTTAGGGGCTCAGTCCTTTGTTTCCCATTCCCCTGCAAGAAAATGAATTAATGAGTTAAAAATAATGCTGCTGTGTGAGGGGGTGTTGTCCCTAACCACCCCCAGGCTTCTCCACCAACCCAACCTGGTTTTCAAACAAGTGAGCAGCTCAGTCATTCTTTGTCTCTGGTAGCCCAGCTTTTCCTGCCCTCTGAAGCCCTAACCTCATCCACTTCCCCTCTACTGTCCCCGCACCCCCAACGGTTTATTGAAAATAGTTCAGGGGGCTCTAATCTTTGAGTTTATAAATCACTTTACATATATGATCTCATTTTATGTTATAGTTATTATCAGACCCATTTTATAGGTGAGGAAATTTAAACTCAGGGAAGTCCAGGATCATGCAGTGAGCAAGTGCCAATCAAAGTCTTCTTGACTCAAGGCTAGTGGTCTATCCACTCACTGTGTGGTCCCCCACACCTCCACCCTGCACAGTGCCTCTTAACCCCTGCACACTTGAGATAATATGTTTGATTTGTTTTCTCCATAGAACTTATTCACAAAGCAAAGCAAATTTACAAAGAATACACCAGAGGGAGGGCATTAGAAGTGAACATAGATGGTTCTGTCCAGCAAGGAGTGAATGGTGCCTGAGCTCTTCTTGTATAGCAACAGTTCCCGTGGCTGAGTCTATAGTCATTCAGAGGCAGTGTTCTACAGTGGAAATCGTACTTGTCATAGGATTATAGATTGAGGGATGGAAAAATTTGTAAAAAATTTGTGTAAATTTGTATTCATGTCTTGGCTCAGACATTTTTATTAGCTGTATGATTCTGGTGCAGAGACAGTATGGTACAGTGGATAGAGGACTGGCCTTAAGACTTGGATTCAAATTTCGTCTCACATATACTACAAATTGTGTGACCAGGAATGTCATTTAATCAATGACACCCGCTGTTATGGAGGAGGGAGGGGTGTCACAGATTCTTGTTATATCGATGTGATCCTAAGTAAGTCATTTTAATCTGAGTCTCAGTTTCACAATCTGTAAAATGGAGGTAAGAATTTTTACACTGCTTATGAGGAAAGTGATATGTAAACCTTGAGATGAAATAGAAGCTGGGAAATGGGAGTTGCTATTTGTTTAATGATTCTCTTGGTTTCTAGAACATTTTGACTTTATCTGAGAATGCCTCTGGTCTGTGCCAGGATTTATTATAAAACCTCACAAGGCTCCTTGGTTCTCCCTTTCTCATAATTCTCCCTCCCAGCAGCCCCCATCCTGCTTTCCCAGTCTTCCCATAAGGGCTAAACTGTGTGTCCTGGGTCAAAAAGTTCAGATTCCTCTGGCTCCAAAGAGACTTCATCTCCCTCAACTGGTCTCTCCATAATTTTTTTAGTTTATTATTTTTATTTTAAGAAATTCTCTATTCCTCCACCTCAATTAACCGTGTTAAATTTAAAAAGAAAGCCCTCAATACATAGCTATGTAATATGGGGGAGAAAAAAACCAAACCTCCTACATTAGCTGTCTTGGAAAATGTGTCTCTGCATTGTGAGTTCATCATCTCACTGGGAGGAGGTGAGTGTCCTGTTTCACCTTCATTCTTTTGGACTCATGGGTGATCATTCTGTTGGTCAAAGTTCTGAAGTCTTTCAAATTTGGTTTTCTCTATAATATTATGGTCATGGTATAAAATTATTCTCCTTGTTTTGTTCACTTTGTTTTCCATCAGTTCATAGAGATCTTTCCAATTTCCTCTGAAGCTATCCATTTCATTCTTTCTTAGGGTGCAATAACATTCCATTCATTCGTATGCCATATTGATTTTTTTTCATCTTTTCTCAATAGGAAGACATGCCTTTAGTTGCCGATTTCTGGCAACTATGAAAAGAACAGCTATAAATGTTTTTGTACATATAGATCCATTTCCTCTTTCTATGACTTCTTTGAGGTATAGACCTAATGGAGGTGTAGCTGGTTCAAAGGGTACATAGACAGTTTGGTAACGTTCTGGGCAGAGTTCCAAATTGCTTTGCAGAATGGCTGAGGCAATTCACAGATCTACCAACAGTGCGTTGGGTTGTCTGTTTTTTTTATAGCCCCTCTAGCATTTATAAGTTTCCTCTTTTGTCAACCTTGCTACTCTGATAGGTATGAGGTGGAACCCCAAATTTGCTTAAATACACATTTCTCTAATTATCAGTGCTCAGAACATTTTTTTCATATGATTGTAGGTAGCTTGGATTGATTCCTTTGAAAACTATCCTTTGACCATCTATTAGGGATCCCTATCATTTTTCCTAGTTCCTATCCTGGCTCCTATGCTTAAGGGTGATATATTACATGTCATTTCCCATCTCTAGGCTTCAGTTTTCTCACTGGTGAAAGGAGGGAGTTGGACTAAGTGGTCTGTTATGTGTAATCCCTTCTAGCCAAGGTGTGATTGGGAATTTTTTCAGCTGGGGCAAACGTGGGGGCCCCAGGGGGAAGTGGGTAGTCTGATGGAGGCTCATAAGCAAGGCACAGAGTCCAATTAAGGTTGCAATTAAGGTTGCAGGGTATGTATCTGCTCTCTTCCTCTCTCTTAGTGCCTCTCCTGGGGGCTATGGCCAACTAAAGATTCAGAGTTATGAGAAAAGAGGTCTCTAGACCACTATGGTGGGGAGGATGCACCTGCCTGTCCCTGTGTTGAGGCCTGGGTCAGAGCTTTGTCTGCCGTTTCCTAACTATAGCTGTACCTTCCAACTCTAAATCCTGTCATCCTATGGGTAGATAGGGTATGTGTCCAAGGCCTTGGTGAGGCTATATCACTCATTTCTGCGTGCTCTGTAGGGTTAACTTGGCCCTGGCCTACACAGAATTGACAGAGGAGCTGGGCCGGCTCCGGGAGCTAAGTTCCCTTCAGGGAAGGATTCTGAGGACATTGCTGCAGGAACAAGCCCAGAGGAGCGGTGAGTGGGGTCTGGGTGGGATGGGGTGGGGGCGGGAGGAGGGCACAGGACTGAGAGTCTGTGCTATGTTCTGAGGGGTTATGGCTACTGTCCAAGCCTTCTACCTACCTTAACATCTTTCCTTGCATGCCGGGGTCCTTCCATTCCCCAAGGGGAGGAAGGCTGTCTCATTATAAAAACAAAGCTTTCTTGAGGTCTGACTTTCTCCTTATGCTCCCATTCCATCCTGTTTTCCCTTCCAGGCCAAAGACACTCCCCCCTTTCCCAGCGCCACTCCCCATCTCCACAGTGCCCTTCCCCATCCCCACCTGCCCGGGCTCCCCCACCCGGGCCCCAGTGTCAGTCCCCAGTTCCCCAGCGCCGCTCCCCTGTGCCCCCTGTTCCACCATGCCATTCACCTCAACAGCGCCGCTCCCCTGCCTCACCGTCCTGTCCATCTCCTGCCCATCAGCGCCGCTCCCCTGTGCCCCTGCCACCCCCACCACCATGCCAGTCTCCTGTCCCACAGCGCCGCTCTCCTGTGCACCCCTCCTGTCCAGCTCCCCAGCCTCGGCCCCCACCAGGGGAGAGGACTCTGGTGGAGTTGGCCTATGCCAAGCCACCCAGTCACCATGTGAAGGCTGGCTTCCAGGGGCGCCGTAGTTACTCAGAGATGGCCGATGGGGCGGGCTATGCAGGAGCTGTCCCCTGGCTTCAGGCTGAGGCCTCCACGCTGCCCAAGCCCCGACCCTACGGTGGGGAGCTCTACAGCCCCAGCCGGCCTCTCAGCCCCCGAAGCACCTTTGAAGGCATCCGGCTTCGCTTTGAGAAGCAGTCTTCAGAAGAGGAAGAGTGGGCTGTGCCCAGCCCCCCCAGCCCAGAGTCAGGCACTATCCGATGTGCCTCTTTCTGTGCCGGCTTTCCCATCCCTGAGACGCCTACTGCTGCCTACACCCATGCGGAACATGCCCAGTCCTGGCCATCCATTAATGTGAGTGAGGGGCTGGGGCCTCCAGCTGGGCTCAGGGTTGGGTAGGTAGAACGTGGTCGCAGCGTAGTGCCCACTACCCTCAAATCCCCAGGACTTTCATGGATGGGCCTGAGACTCCTCCGCCTTTCTGGGGAGCTCAGATTTCTCATAATCCATCTACAAACCCAGTTCAAGGCATTTTTTGACAACAAATATTTGAATATCAGATGTGTGCTGAGCACTGTGTAGGTACTTTAAAGAACAAAGGTGAAAAATGCCACAGCCCCTGCCTTCAAGGACCTGACAGTGTACCGGGACTGGGGAACAGCATATAACTCTTTCATAAATAAGTAGAATACAGGTAACAGCAGCCAGGGAAAGATCCAGACCAAACACTAGGGAGCGAGAGGAATCAGGGCAGGCTTTATGAAGAAGGTAGCATTTGAGCCGGGCATTGAAAGAAGTAAGGAAACAAGCATTTGTTTTTTTGTGTTTTTTTCCCTTTTAAAAAAAAAAAATCTAAATTTATTTATTTATTTATTTTTACAACATTCAGTTCTACAATCCCTTGAGATCCCAATTTTCTCCCTCTTCCCCTCCCCCCCCATGGTGGCATGCAATCCAATATAGGTTCTACAAAGGGCTCCTTGTGGAAGGTGGGATTTTAACTGGGTCATGAACTTCAGTTTTGAACTTGCTGAGTTTAAGATGCCTATAGGACGTCCTGGTGGAGATGTCTAGCGGGGGCTTTCAAAATTGGACATCAGGAGAGAGATTGGGATTGGATGAATAGATTTGTGTCATCTGCATAGAAATGATGATTGAACCCCTGGAAGAAAATAAAATCATGGAGAGTGTGTAGAGAAAGAAGAGAAAGCTGAGGACAGAGCTGTCAGAGACACCCCACTTAGGAGGCAGGTGTGGGAGAACTTGCAAAGAGCCTGGGGAGGATGTCGGGAGACTGAGAGTAAAAGACTGGAAAGTGAAAGACAAAAACCAATCAACCCTGCCCTCAAAGAGCTTACACTCTACCAGACATAAATGATGTCTCAGTCAAGAGAACCAGTGGAAAGGAATATCGTGGGAGCCAAGGGAGGAGGGAATAGCTAGAAGGAAGGAGTTAACACGGCAGCCAAAACAAGAAGGATAAAGACTGAGAAGAGGACCTTGGAGAGTCAGCTGGCAGAGCTGGAGGTTGGGGAGGAGGAGAGGATTGATCCCCATGCTCTTTGTGACTAGGGTCAAACAAAAGGCATTTATTAAAGTACCAACTGTGTTCTAGGCACTGGGAATACAAAGCAACCAAAAAAAGTTTATATTTTATATAAATGTATTTTTCTTTGTTAACATTTAATATTTATTAACATTTCACACTTCTATTTATTATTTATATAAACACATTTGTTACATGAATATATTTATGTGTTTTATATATCTACACATATATTTATATAAACATTACATACAGATATTTACATTTTTATATATCACAAAGTTTATGTTTTAGTACATGGATGTATAAGTTAAAGGTTGGGGTGGCACCCAAGAGTAAGGAATAGGGAGAAAGTGGGAAAAGTGGGATGGTTGGGGGTGGTGCAAGGAAAGTTCTCAGGAATGACTGACTCCCTTCTTTTCTCCCTCTCCCTCCAGTTGCTAATGGAGACTGTGGGTTCAGACATCCGAAGTTGCCCTCTCTGTCAGCTGGGATTTCCCGTTGGGTACCCAGACGATGCACTCATCAAACACATTGACTCGCACCTGGAGAACAGCAAGATATAGGGTGCCCCCCCTTGTCCGTTCATTCTCTTCCACGTCTCCAGATCACCATTCCCCCCTACTTTGAATGCTGCATGATTCTCGCAGGGTCCATCCTCCCTTACCTCGGCTACTCCCAGATACCTCCACTAGTTATCCATGAGTCTTGCCATATGTGCTGTCTCCTGACCGTACTGCCAGTCACCGTTTAGCTCTGGCTCACCCCAGGAGGAGATGGCAAGATCCACTCCCTGCCTCATATACTTCCTCTTTGGCTCTTTCCCAGGGAAGTGGGGGACTGGGGTGGGATGGGTCAGGGCTGTCCATCCCCCTCTGAGTCTTTGTCCTCCTTCCTGTTCTCAAATTGTGTTGGATACAGTAAATTCTCCAGTATTGTTGGGCAAGTGGGGGGAGGGGAAGGGAAGGGGATTTGTGGACTCCAGGAGGCCCCACCCCACCCTGGAGATGTGTCTGTGATGTGTCGTAGCTCTGCCACACCTCACCCCATCTTGGTCCTCCATGCTTCCCTCCCATTCCAGGTCCTCAGGCCTACCAGGCATTGATGCCAGATGCCAACTCTTCCCTATGCACCGAGTCTCCTGGAGTGGGGTCCCCAGGGGAGAAAATACTAGACATACCCACCCACTCATTCTTCTCTTTCCACACACATTTGTCTATCCATCCATCCCAGGGCTACCTATCCCTACACGATTCCTAGAAAGCTTCCACTCCCCCCCCACAGCTGCCCCCCAGCAGGGCCTGGATGATTAACTTTAGAGACTGGAGTGAGGATTCTCTGCCCTTCCTACCACACTTGCCTGCCTTCCTGGACTTGAGCAGAATATGGATCTGCCCTGCCTTTCTCCTGGCCTCTGCCTCCCTTCCCAAATCAAGTATCCACCCCTAACTCCTACTACCAAAGCCTCAGTGCAAATGTGTGTGTGTGTGTGTGTGTGTGTGTGTGTGTGTGTGTGTGTGAGAGAGAGAGAGAGAGAGAGAGAGAGAGAGAGAGAGAGAGAGAGAAAGAGAGAAAGTGATGGGGTTGCATTAGGAAGATTCCCTGGATGTTCCAGCCTAGGTTGGCAACTTCCCCTACCCCTGCCCCCAAACGGGTACCATCTGTGTCAGCTTGCTGGCTCCAGGGGCTCATCTGTCTACCTGATTGAGTTCCTAGAACTTTCACCTCACATGGTGGGGCAGATCCTCCTCTTCTGTTGCCCAGACCCCATTACCACAAGTGCCCTGGGAACCCAGAAAGGTGCCAGATCAGGCATGGGCATTGGCATTGCTTCCTGGGTGTCAGACCGGATTCCTGTAAAGTGGGTGGGTTGGTAGGCAGCCCAAACTGTTCCTCAGTGCCCAGGTGGGAGTGGGCAAGGGTGGGCACTGGGACCCAGCCCAACCCTGAGAATTGGTCAAGGGCAGGCCACTGAGATCTGCTTCAAAAAGAGCTAACTCCCTTTACTATTTCCCCTTCCCCACCTCCCACCCACTCTCCCTCTGTAAAATCTACCTCAGAGTTGATAAATCCCAGAAGGATGGGTATGAGGGGACGGGCTAGGGGGAAGGGAAGACCCTGCCCCCCCAGGTCCAAGAAGAGGAACTCCCTGCAACGAGAGCCTGGACCCCCAGTGATTAAACCAACTTCCCCTCTCCCTGCACAACCACCACCTGGTGGTCAGGGGAGGAAGAGTGCTGCTTTCAATGCATGTACAATTCTGATCCAACTCTTCCAGAATCCCCTTGGCCATCACAGCTCTCCCCGACGCCTGGTTTCCTAACCTTCCACCTCTATCCTGGGGGTGCTGGGTGTGGATACAGGAGGGAGATGGGCTGCAAGAACTCCAGAGACACACGGACCTGGCTGTATCATCTGGACCCGAAAGTTCCCCTGGAGGAGGGGAAGAGGCACAAGGGAAGGGGGTGGGCCCTGTGCTCTGTGAACAAAATAAAAGTCCAAATAAAAGTTACCTGTCCCATATGCATGCCCCTGTTCCTTCCCCTTTGGGAAAAATATTCCATTGGTTCCATATCCCCTCCTCTTTTCTTCTTGCCCCTCCCCTCCCACACAACTTAAAGCAGCATCTGAAAGAGAGGCAAACGAGTTCTTGTGGATGGAGAGAGTATCATGAATAACAATGAGATAATCCCCAAATTTTATGGTTTCCAAAAACTATCTGATTGACCTTAAAGGGGGAACATGAAGGGGAGGGGCACGGATTTTCTAAAACAGTAATAAAGAAAAAAGACCAAAAATCCCAGAAATCCTTAATGCTTCCAGTTCTCAGATTGTCCAAATGTTGGTTTAGAATCTCAGTTTTGACAGTTTGTTGGCATAGTCATTTACTCAGTTGATTCAAGTCCTTTGTTGGCATCATGCCCATGGTCTGTAACTCTTCCTCAGTCTCTCCCCTCCTCTTCCATATTAATCAAGGGGGACCTCTGACATTCAAATTCCTTTCTCTTCCTCTGCCCCAAGGAAGGGGTAAACCAAAGAGTGAGTTAGGAGAAAGAGGGTAGGCAGCTTTGCTCTGGATAAGAGCTCTATGTCTATCTGAGAGGTCAAACTGTTCATACTCAACATGAAGTATTAGCTAGAAAAGCTAAGAGGATCTCGACCACATGGCCCTTTGAAGCAGCTCTCCCCAAGGCAGCTACTCTTTTTTGGTCTGAACCAAGGGTGTGACTCTAGGGGGAAAAATTGCATGCACAAATACTTTCAAGTTTAATTTGCTTTAACACTTTCTTAATTCTTGACAGCTAACAAAGTAATCAATCTAGCCCTGATTTGTAGCCATTTGGGATTTCCAAGGTGTAAATGCTCAATGAAAATGTTAACAACCAGCTGTTGCAGATTAGGGTTGGATCCAGCACACCCTTGGTCTAAAGTGTCCTGTATCCCCAGGACATTGTACCCAACCATCATCACAAATAAATCAAAACTGCATCCCTTGAACAAAAAAAAAAAATGATTTTTGGGCGTCATTTTGTCTTTTAGACTTATCTGTGGGAGAACACACTTCTACTGGTCCAGACTGGAGAGCTGACTTTGTTGTCTACCTACTCCCTCAGTTGGCACCAGGCTACACTTAACTTCCTTTGGCCCCCATTCCAGCCACCTTTGGACTTAGCCACCTGGTTATGCTCCAGGACCTAGTATGGTGGGCAGTGGGGCTTAACAGATTTCATCCCAATACAAACAATAGAGTTCATTTAAATGAGCAGAGATTCAAGTTGGAGAGCATTATCTACTGTGCCCTGTCACAGAAGCACAGAATTTTAAGAGTAGGGAGTGACCTTAGCAACCATCTAGAAAAAGCCATACCAGAAAAGAACACTACCTATAGCATGCCCCACGTGTGGGTATCCACACCTCCAAAGAGGGGGAAGCCACTACATTTCAAACTGCTGTGCCTTGGGAGAGAGACAAAGTTTAGATGTGATATAGTCCTTGGGGTCAAGGACCTACCACAAATAGCTCTCAGCTGGGGTTTCCTATGGCATGAAGAGTCCAAGTCACCTTTGGGGGATTTTTTTTTTTTTACTAAGAATTCGTCACCCTCTCTAATTGTTCTTGATTATGTGCTCTTGGGTAAGTCACATCCTCAATGCCCTCCTCTTCCTCATTTAAAAAATGAAGCTATTGAGACTAGGTGGCCTATAACATACTTCCCAGCTCTAGTGTATGAATCTATGAATGATGCATGGGAGGGAGCTTTTTTTTACATGAATGACCCAGAAAGGAGAACAAAGTAAACCCACAAATGGCTTTTTGTGATCCCCAAGACCACAGGATCCTCAAACAAGTGCCCCCCTGGGAGTCACAAGCTCAGTGCCACAGGTCTAGTTGTAACAGAGAATCTACCTCTCTAGGGTGAAGTTCATTTAAAGGTTCACCTTCCTCATCTTTCAGGTTCATCAGAGTTTTCCATGGGTTGGCTCCCACCCAGGGTCCTGATCCTTAACTGCTCTCCCAACCTCCCTGGGTTCTGTGTTCTCCAGTCCAGTCCGGGAAAAGTTTTCCTCTGAATTTCTCCTCTTTGACATCTGAAGTCAATAGGAGGACCTCTCTTCCCTTTGGTCCTCTCCTGAAATGGAGTCCTTTTCTCACATCTTGCTAACATCTATTTGACACTTAATCACAGTCCCCCTTTTTCGAGAAGATATGAGCCAGCTAGTGATCTGAGTGGGACAGAACACAGCTCTCAGAAGCTCTTTTTAGGCTGGGACTCTATATCTGTTGGAGAGGTGATGCTATCTGGCCTCAATTTGGGATGTAGGGAAGTATGAAATTCAGAACGTATATGATGTGGAAAGTCTGGGCTCAAATCCAAGCTCTGACACTTGCTAGTTATGGGACCTTGAGCAAGTTAGTTCTCCATTTGGGTCTTCATTTCCCTGTAAAAGGAGGGCGCTGGACTAGATTAGCTCTAAAATCTTCTCCAGTGCTAAATCCTATGAGCCCATGACATTGTTAGGAGTTGCTCAGAAACAAGATTTGACATTCAACATCCTTGGGACACTGTGATAAGATGAGCTTGACAAATAGAGATTCTGCCATCATTCCTCACAATTCCCTTGAGTTATATTATCTCTCTTCCCTTAACCTCCATCAGCCAAAAACATGAAGTCTCTGAAAAATTAATCCACTTATAATAAAGGGTGTGAACAATAAGCTTATTGTGTCTAGTTATGTTCTTCTAAGAGGTATTCTTGAATAAGAATAAGTGTCTATTCCAAGAATAGATGTTTATTGATTGATTGAAATAAAAATCTCCATTCTATTGGTCTCTACCCTTCAATTGAAACCCAATTTATGGCAGATATAAAATATATTAAAAAATTATGAACTTTTATCTAGGTAAATTATTAATTGGGTCTAATTATGAATTCAGCTAACACATAGTCAGGGAAGGCTCCATGGAGGAGGTGTCCCATTACAACATCTCTATAGCTCAGGTTTGATGAGATGCCATTTTCTCTTTCCATGCTTCGAGGGCTATTGGGAAGATCCAAGAAGGACCTTCATTATCCACAAAAACAAAAGTTTATTGGATGTTTATTTCTTATTAGAAGCCACTGGGTAGGTATAATGGGGGATGCAAAGATGAATAAAAAAAGGACGACAGAATCTGCAAAATGCTTCCCCAGCTACAACCCCGAGAGGTTGGCAAAGGCAAAGATTATTGGTCCCATTGTACAGATGAGGAAACTGAATCTCTCAGAAGTGATTAGCTCATGATTACACAGCTAGAAAACATCTAAAGCAGGATTCCAACATATGTGTCCTCACTTCCAATTCCTTTTTTTTATCCACCATGCCAAATTGCCTCTTGAATCTCTCTTCCATAAAACTATTGTCATGAGTATCTGAAGAGCTCTTTAGATACTAAAATATGGCTCTCATATCTCTTCTGCACATTAAACATCTCTTGTTCTTTCAAACCAATTCTCATGTTGCATTCTCTGTAGTCATCTCGCTGTCTTGGCGACCCTTCTCTGGACTAGTCCCAGCTTCTCAATGCTCCAGCTTTTCTGACCTGTTTTTCCTATTGCTCTGAGGGGAAAAGAAGGAGTGGCAGGGATAGGAGACCAAGAACTCAATGACTTCATCCAAAGTCTCAAAACCAAGAGGCACCTTGGATAAAATGTTGGACATCCAGCTTCAAATCCCAGCTCAGATACTTATGCTAAGTGATCACTAACAAAGTACCAAACAGCCTCAAAGAGCCTTTCATCATTTGGAAAGTGGAAATAAACATGCCCTATGGTATAGTAGCCACCTCAAAGGGCTACAGTGGTCAATCAGTAATCAAAGCATCAAGTGTTTACCATTTCCCAGGTACTGTGTTAAGCACTTGGGATAGAAAGAAAGGCAATGGATAATCCCTGCCCTCAAAGAGCTCATGATCTAATGGGAGAAGACAGAACATAAAAAGAAATTGAAAGGGGAGGGTGAGGAAGGAAGAAGAGAAGGTGCCTGGCTTGGGGCCACAATGAGCTGTCTGCCCTGGACTGCCTCCTTAAATCTGGGAGAATCTGGGAGGATCTCCCTGACGTCCACCTTTCATCCTCTGCAATAAGAAGGTGGGAAGGAGAAAGAAGATACTGAGGAGGTGTGGATTTCAGAGCTAATGTCATCTTGCAAGAAGATGAGTTTCTGGAGAGAGTGATGAAATCCAAGCGAGCATCCGGAGAGAAATGATGAGGGCTCCAATGACATGTATGTAAGGTGTTTTATAATTTTTGTAGGCATACATGGTGACAAAGAAGAGAGAGCATTAAAACTGGAGGCAGAAAGATCTGGCTTCAGAGTCTAACTAGCTGTATCACCTTGGGCAAGTCATTTAATCTCTCTCAGCCTCAGTTTTTCTCATCTGTAAAATGGGGATTAAATAGCACCTACCTCCCAGGGTTGTTGTGAGATTCAAATGAAATGGCATATGTAAAGTGCCTTGCAAACCTTAAAACACTGTATTAATGTCATTATTGTTGTTGTTATTCCAGTAAAATCATCTCCACATCTGGGATAAACCAGGTTGAAGGTAACCAACGCCCTCAAACCTGTTGGTGAGTTAGGGGGAATATCTAACCCAAGCATGAGAAGACTTCCCTCCAAATGGAATTGACAGAGGAGAACAACTTGTTCTAAAGGCCATGAAGTAGGCTGAAGTTCTTGGAACTTGGTCTGGCATCCAAGACACCAATGGCATCTACTGCATCCCAGGCCATCACCAGTCATCCTGACTTTTGTCCTGCCACTGGACTTTGGTGAATCTGGAAGAGACAGTGAGGCTGACTGACTACCTTGTGCAACTCTTCCTCACTTAAATCCCATTCACCCAGGAGTCAAGACACCATGCCCTGTGATATTATTGGTCTACTTCGAAAACAAAAGACAAAAAACAACATTATTGATACTTCTGACAGACCTATAGAAAATTGAAGATAACATCTCATCTGTAAAATGGGCGTGTAATACTCACTGTCTGGGTTGTTGTGGGGAACCAATAAAATGAAGTATGCACCTCACTTAGCAAACCTTGAGTCCCTGTGGCCTCGAAGATAGAAAAGAGCCCTTTTGTTCCCTAGCACTGGCTGTCCACAATGTCTGAAAAGTGCTACCTACAACTTTCTCACCTCTGGCTCCTAAGAATCCCTAGACTTCAAGACTCAGTCTAAGGGCTGCCTTCTAATATGATGCCTTTCTAGCCCATAGTTGCTAGTACTCTTCCCATTTTCATTACCTTGTATCTATTGTCAATCTAGCTATAAACTTACATATTGTCTCCTTGTAGAATGTAAACTCCTGGAGGGCAGGCACTGTACCATTTTATCTTTATATCCCCAACACAATGCTTGAACAGTTTATTGATTGGCTGATTGATTGATTAAGGACTGGACTTCAAATCCAGCCTCAGAAACTAGCTGTGTGACCTTGATCTATTTCAGCCTCAGATTTTCTATCTGTAAAATCGGGATAATAATAGGGTTGTTGGGAAGATCAATCAATTAAATAAGCATTAGTTAAGTGTTTACTAAACTGTCAAGCATTGTTCTAAGTGCTGAGGATACAAAAAGAAAAATTAATTAATCCTTAGATTATAATTTATCGTAGGAGAGACAACAAAAATACAATGTAATTTGAGGGGGGGAAGGAAGAGGGGAGGGAATCAGAAAAGGCCTCATGAAGAAATTGGAGCTCAGATAATGATAAATAAAATCATATAAGTTAAATGCTTTGCAAGCCTTTAAGCTCTATAGAAATGTGAGCTATGCTTATTTTAGCATAATGTCAGCTGTGCCAGAACTAGAAAACTGGGCTCCTGGCTCCAAGCCCTGGGTTCTCCCCAACAACTAATCACTGATTATGAAAAGTGTCTGTACTGTTCACTTTATGGGGCCTCTGGGTGAGCTCATTTCCATATTATGCTTGGGCTAATGCTGTTATGCCAAAGGATGCTTTTAAATGCTAGCTCGTGTTACTGTAGCTACAACATACCTTCCCCACAACAACCTTATGAGGTGGTTATATATTATCCCCATTTTATAGGTGGGGAAACTGAGGTATAGAAAAGGAAAGTGACTTGGCTATGGTCACACAGCTATTTAGTGTAAAAGCCAAGATTTATATCTGGCTCTTGGTCCATAGTCCTCCCACCTTTGGAGGGAGCTGCTACTAACATGAACTATGGAAATTGTCCTGGGGATGATCACAGAATCACAGAATGAGGCAGTTGTGTTGGATGACCTGGGATCAAATCTCAGTTCAATCACAGGGAGATGATGGTCACAGGATTTATCTTATAGGGGGAGTTGTGAGGAAAGCCCTTTGTAAACTGTAAATAAATGCTTGTAGAAATGTAAACTGTTACTATAGAATCTGATACCTGGAAGCGCCTTTAAAAATTATCTAGTTTAGAATTTCTTAGCTTTTTTGTGTGTGTCATGGACCCTTAGACAGTATGAGGAAGCCAAGGAACCCCTCAGAATCATGTTTTTAAAGGCATAAAATACAGAAGATTACAAAAGAAACCAAATATATATTGAAATACAGTTGTCAAAATGTTTTTTTTGGGGGTGGGAAAAGCAATCTGGGTCAAGAGACTTCTTCAGGGTCACACAAATAGTAAATGTCTTAGGCTGCATTTGAACTCAGATCCTCCTGACTCTGGGGTCAGCACTCTATCTGCTGTGCCACCTAGCTGCCCCCCCAATTATTTTCTTTACAAATAAATTCATTAACTCCAGTTAAGAGTATGTCATTAGTCTAGTGCCTTCATTTGAAAGATGAAGAAACAGAAATTAAAAGAATTGTGCCTATTCCATAGTATAGCCTCATGGCCAACACTGAAATTTGTTTTACTTGACTATATATGTATGTAATCGAGGTTTTGCTTTCCCTTGCTTTTTTTGGCTGGGGGGGAGGAGAAGATGGGAGAAAGAAAAGGTAGATATTTGTGAAAATAAACAAATATATACATGTACATGCACATGTGTGCATATACTAACATGTATATGTATGTGCACATGCATGCATGTGTGTGCTTACCAGTGTTCCATAGGTAAGCCTTTTCAAAGCCAACACTAGAACCTAGGTTTGCTAATCTGAAATTACAGCAACACTTTCCAACTGTGGTCCAGTTTTAAAGAGCTGACATGTATGTGACGCTTTAAGGTTTACAAAACCCTTTACATCAGTGGTTCTCAACCTTCCTAATGCCGCGATCCTTTAATACTCGTATGTGGGTGTATCTACATGGGAACGGACCCGCTTGGAGATGGATAGAGGAGCGGTGTCTCGGTTCCTAAGACCATTGGAAATATGTGTTTTCCGATGGTCTTAGGCGACCCCTGTGAAAGGGTTGTTTGACTCCCAAAGGGGTCATGACCCACAGGTTGAAAACCTCTGCTTTACATTCATGCTTTCAGAGGAGCCTCACAAAAGTCCTGTGAGGTTGGTGCCTGTGTCAATGTCATTATGCCCATTTACAGATAAGGAAATTAAGAAACCATGGGGCACAGTGGATTGCCTGCTAAACTTGGAGTCAGGAAGACATGGTTTAGATTTCCCATCAGATAGCTGTTCACCTGGATTTCATCACTTTCTCCAGAAACTCATTTTCTTGCAAGATGACATCAGCTCTGTAATGCATACCTCCTCAGTATCCCCCTTTCTGTAGGACTCTTTCTACCTTCTTATTGGAGAGGATGGAAGGTGGGCATCAGGGAGACCCTCCCAGATTCTCTCAGATTTAAGGAGGCAGTCCAGGGCAGACATTTCATCATACCACCAAGCCAAGCACCTTCTCTTCTTCCTTCCTCCCCCTCTCCTTTCAGCTTCTTTTTTATGTTTTGTCTTCTCCCATTAGATCATGAGCTCTTTGAAGGCAGAGATTATCCACTGCCTTTCTTTCTATCCCAAGTGCTTAACAGAGTACCCAGCAAATGGTAAACACTTAATGTTTACTTGACTAACTTACTGATTGACCACTGTAACCTTTTGAGGTGGTTACTATACCATAGGCCATGTTTACTTCTACTTTACAGATGATAAAAGACTGAGAGATTGTTACTTTGTATAGCTGTTCAACTCTGGGCAAAGTACTTGCCAGTGTAACCTCTGTTTCCTCATCTATAAAGTAGGGTCACTAATAGCAATTATTATTGTTCACAGGGCTGTGGTTAGGTTAAAAGCATTCTACAAATGCCAGTTATTATTACAAGAAGTTTTGAAAGCTGAAAAATGGGACAATCACTTCTCAAAAATTACTTTCCTTTTAGGTAAAACATGTTTGGTCAGGGTTTGGAGGATTGTGGAGAAGCATGATGATGCTCCTCCCCCCCCCCCCAAAAGAAAAAGACCACCAGTTTTTAAGTCAAAGGATCCAGGTTCAAGTTCTGATCCTGTTATTTATGTTTCCATTTATTGACTGTATGACTTTGGGCAAGTCACTTTCTGGACTTCAGGTTCCTCATCTGTAAAATCTAGGGCTGGGGCCAGATGACTCTAAGAATCCAATCAGATCTAACTATGTGATGATCTTTCTAATCAAAAAGATGAGAATGCTGAGGTCAAGGAAAACTTTATCTCCACCCCGCCTCCCCCTTTCCAGCATCTGGGAAAGATTATGTGGTTTTTCCTTAAATTTCCTTAAATTTTTCCTTAAATGTTACTAATGTGGTTTTTTTACATTACTTAATTTCCCAATGGATCCTCTTCATAACTCCTGCAAGCTATCTGCTGTAGTAAGAATGAAAAAAGAAAGAAGGGGGGAAAGTTCAGCAAAAGTAAAGTAAGGGAATACAAAACCTCTCTTACACACATATATAATTAAGCAAAAAAAAAAAATTCCAGTGTTGGTAATGTGACTATACCAAAGGATAGGCATAATTCTTTTAGCTTCCATTTCTTCATCTTTCAAATGAAGGCACTGGACTAATAGAAAAGAGTTACTAACCAACACATTAACTAAGTTCATCCTCCATAGTACTCCACTTCCCACAAAGAATAGAGGGAAGTACCTTTTCTCATTTCTTCTTCAATGTCAAGTTTGTTGATTATAATTAAAATGATCAAATTATAACAACAGTGTTCAGTTTTATATTTTTTAACTCCCCATTGGTGTTGTAGTCATGTTTTATTTTTCACTGTTCTATTTACTTCATATTGCATCAGTTCATATAAGTCTTCTCATTCTTTTCTGAATTTTTATGTTATTTTGTGTTACAGTAATATTCCACTAAATTTATATAAAATTTTTATATAAATTTATATAAAACAATTTGTCTAACCATTCCTATATCAATGGACGTCCACTTTATTTCCAGTTCCTCACTATCACAAAAAGTGTTTCTATGAATATTTTTGTATATTTAAGTATCTTTTTTTTTTTATCTTTGATCTCTAGAGGGGTGTATACCCAACTGTGGAATCTCTGGGTCAAACACTCAGCCTCAAACAAAAGACTGTTTCTGAATTTGTGGAGCTCATAATCTAATGGGTTGGTTGAGAACTTTCCAGCCATTATTGTCAAAGGTACCTGACTGGATTTTTAAAAAATGCTAATATTCGGAAAATCATTCAAAATTATTCTCTAGTATGGTTAAGCCAATTTATAGCTCCAACAATGGTATGTTATCCCAATCAAATGAGATAACATTTGTAAAACTCTTAGCACAGTCTTTGGTACATTCCAGGCATTCAGTAAATGCTTATCCCCCTCTTCTCGTCCCTTTCATTAGTGTGCCTGTCTTCCTATAACTCCAATATTGCATTTTTTGCTTTTTTGGTTTTTAGTTTTTTTTCCTTTTGCCTTTTATCATCTTTTCCAATTTGCCGGATGTGAGATGAAAGCTCAGAGTTCTTTGTTTTGTTTTTGCACAGCTCCTATTTACTAGTTTTAGCACAACCTTTTGTGTGTTGTTAATAATTTACATTTCTTCTTTGACAACTGTTCATATCCTTTGACCATTTATTTATTAGGGAATGACTCTGAGTCTTATAGAATTGTGTTAGTTTCCTATAAACTTTGTACATCAAACCCTTATCGGAGACATTTGACATAAAGATATTTCCCCAATTAACAGTTTGCCTTCTTGTCCATATTGCATTGATTTTGTTGATGCAAAAGCATTTCCATTTCATGTATCTGAAATGAGGTCATCTCCAGTCGTCCTGACCTATGTCTTGCCACTGGACTCAGATGACCCTGGAGAAGAGAGTGAGGCTAATGACTTTGCACAGCCCTGACTCACTGAAATTAGATTCACTTGTAAGTCAAGACATCACCCTCCTGATGTCATCGGTCCTCTTCAAGAATGAAGGACAAACAACAATAAACAAATTGCAATGATGTCTTTTATAGAGGCAGCTAGGTGATGAAATGGTCTTGGGACAGTTCTGGTCCTGGACTCTGGAAGTCCTGAGTTCAAATCCAGTCTCATACATTTGCTAGCTGATCTTGGGCAAGTCACTTCATCTCTGAGTGCTTCAGTTTCTTTACCTGTAAAAAAAAAATGAAGATAATAATGCCACCTAGCTTCCAGGGCTGCTGTAAGGATGAGATGAGATATTTGTAAAGCATGTTACAAACCTTAAAAACACTATAAAATACTGATTGTTATTATAATGTGATTGTTTCTATTCTTTGATCAGTCAGTTAATAAGCACTTATTAACTGCCTACTGTGTAGGGGGATACAAAAAGAGACAAAAGGCAGACCTACCCTTGAGGGGCTTACAATCTAATGGATTCATTGAAAATTTTCCTTCAGGGGCAGCTAAGTGGCACAGTGAATAGAGCAAAGGCCCTGGAGTCAGGAGGACTTGAGTTCAAATCCAGCCTCAGACACTTACACTTAACACTTACTATCTGTGTGACCAAGGGCAAGTCACTTAACCCCAATTGCCCTGCCTTCCCCCCTCCAAAAAAAAGGCAAAAAGAGGAAAAAGAAAAAAAAGAAAAAAAAGAAAATTCTCCTTCAGCCATTGCTGTCAAAAGTATGTATTGGATTTGTTGTTGTTGTTTTTTAAAGTATAGTGTGATCTTTAACATTCAGATTGTATATCCATTTTGAGATTATTATGGAATGTGGTCAAAGAGTTCAACCTAAACTTAATTTTTGCTATTCATATTTCCTCAAGATATTTTCTCGTTTCTCAGAATTTCAGAGTTGGAAGGGAGGGACCTCAGCAATCAACTAGTCCCATTTATATCTGAAAATACCCCCACCTCCCTACAATATGCCCAATAAGTGACCATATACCCTTTCCTTGACAACCTCCAATGGACTCATGTAACTCCCAGGCAACCCATTATACTCTTAGAGAGCTCAGAGTGTGAGAGAGCCCTAAACTGTCCCTTATGTCAAACACAAGCTGTCTCTTTGTAAGCTCTACCCATTGTCCCCCTTGCTGCTCCATCACAGTACCCCTTGCCACTTGGAAGTTCATGTCTGAGCATGACCTCCATTCTTCAAATGGCTGTTCCCCTTGAGATATCCCTTAAGGACACCCCTTGGGAAGAAAGAAGAGAAAGACTCAATCCTTCCCTTTTTCTCCCTCTAAACTTTGTTCCCAATGCCAAAGAAGTCATTTTAGTTTGGGATTAGGATTGAGACTATATATCTAGAAATATTTTCTTTTTTTATTATTATTATTTTTAAATTATTTATTTATTTTTAGTTTTCATCATTCACTTAAATTTTCCTCCCTCCCCCCTCCTCAAGACAGCATGCAATCTGATATAGGCTATATATGTGCAATCATATTAAAGATAGTTCTAGAAGCATTTTCTAATGGAGAACTGATGAAGTCAGGAAACAGGTCACTCAAGGCACAAAGAAAGGCATTTTCTAAAAGGGTTGAAGGAGGGAAGAGGGGTAGTGTTCAGGGAGTGCTGGGCTGAGTGGAGGCAGAGGGTAAGTGTGATGACCAAGAACAATCTGGCTGCACCTATTCCCTTGTGCCCCTCTCTTTCCCACCATAGTGCGCTCCCAAACAGCCAAGGCTGGTTATAGCTTACCAGCACATAACTAATTGAAATAAAAAGGCAAACACTCTTCTCCCACCCCTCTCTTTCAAAACTCCTCAGTCATCTCCTTTTCCCCCTTGTCCTTCCTCCAATCTGAGCCCTCTCCCCTAGCATTCCCCCAGCCTAAACTCCCTAATTATGGGGATCCCTACCTCACTCCTGGATCCCTCAAAGAGTGGGAGAGAAGATCAGCTGAGAGGGGGACAACAGCTCCTCCTTTTAGAAGTTGGGGGGGCAAGGTGAGGGTTGCTAACCAAGGGAAGGTGTCACTAAGTGAGTCAGCTGTGCTAATGAGAAGCATTTCATTGTGCTTATTAGAACTAATGAAGAGGAGCTGAAGGAGATGAGGTCCCTGCTTCACAATGGTTGTGTAGGGTAGGGGTCAGGGGAGGTAGGGAAGGGATATAGTTCCTTAAATATAATAATATATAATATATATAACTATAAAATTATATAATATATATGACATAATGGAATATATTCCGTTTCCATCCTGACCTGGAAGAGGAAGAGGTACGCATCTTGGGGACATGCAAAGATGAATTTCCTGGGAAAGAGATGGGGGAGCTCATTGTAACAAGGACCAGGGAGTCTGGTGGTAGTGTTAGCTGCATATAATCTGGGATTACAAGTATTCTTAAAGTTCTCCAGTTGTTCAATCCTTCTGGAACCATAATAGTTCACATTTAAATAGTGCTTTTGGTCCTCACAACAGCCCTGTGAGGGAGGTCCTGTTATAACCCCATTTTTAACAGATGAGGAAACTGAGACCCATAGAGACCACAGGCTTATAGATACTGAGCCGGTAGGGTCCTTAGAGTCCATGGAATTCAACCTCTCTCATTTTCACAACACTGAGGTTTGGAAAACCACAGAGAGGTTAAGTGATTTGCCCAGGGTCATATACTCAGTGTCTTCAGTAGGATTCTAACCCAGGTATCTTCCTGACTTCAAGTCCACAGCTCTCAACGGGTTAGAAGTTTCAAATGCCCACCAGAGGGGAGTCATTCATGTCATCTTCACTGGTATCTATCTGATGTCACGCACTTCCCAAAGCAACATGCAGATGGAACCTCCTCCCACAAGAGGTGCATCCAAGCTGCCTCTGATTTACCACATCTCTGCTCAGTCTGGGGTTGTTGTAGAAGCAGAACATTGTGCCATTCAATGAGCATTTGTTAAGTGCTTACTGTATGTCAGGTGATATCATGGTTCTTGCCCTAATGGAGCTTATATTCTAATGAAACAATATGCAAATAACTATTCCCATAACAGAGGAGGTGGATGATAATTTCTGAGGGAAGGCACTAGCAATTGTAGGGAATAAGGCAGGGAGTATAGATGGGGAAAGATCCCCTGCAGAAGATGCAGAAGAGACACATGATTTTGGATTTGATCAATTTGAGAGAATTTCTTTTTCTTTGATTATTCATATTTGGTATGGGTTTCTCCACCCCCCCCCACCCCCCGGATTGGAGGAAGAGCAAAATAAATTTTTCTTAATTAAAAAAATTAAATTAAATTTAAAAAAAGTGTATATCAAGAGTATGGTCACAGAATTTTAGCAGTGGAAAAACCTGGGTTAAAATCCCACCTCTACTCTATACTATCTATGCGGTTGAACAAGTCCCTTATGTGTATAGGGGCTCAGTTTGATCATCTTTTGAAAAGGGGGTGAGCAAAAAAGGCTGTAAAACTGTGAATACCTTTTGGTCCAGCAATAGTACTGCTAAGTCTATATCTCAAAGACATCAAAAAAAGGAAAAGGATATATTTGTACAAAATATTTGTAGCAGCTCTTTTTCTGGTGGCTAAGAACTGGAAATCGAAGGGATGCCCATCAATTGGGGACAGGCTGAACAAGCTGTGTGATGGAATATTATTGTGCTATAAGAAAGGACAAGCAGGATGATTTCAGAAAAACCTGGAAAGACTTATATGAACTGATACAAAGTGAAGTGAACAGAACCAGGGCACCATTATACACTGTTATAACAGCAACATTGCAAAATGAAGAACGATGAATGACTTAACTATTCTCAGCAATACAATGATCCAAGACAATCCCAAAGGACTAATGATGAAGCATACCATCTGCTTCCAGAGAAAGAACTGATATTGATTGAATGTAGACTGAAGTATGTTATTTTCCACTTTCATTTTTTCTTTCTTTTTCTTTTATTCCAGTCTTCTTGTACAAAATGACTAATATGGAAATGTTTTTACACGATTGCACATGTATAACCTATATCTGATTGCTTACTGTCTCAGGGAAGGGGGAGGGGAAGGGTGGAACACAGAACTCAAAACTTTAAATAAAGTTTAAAAATTGTTTTAACACGTAATTGGTGGGAAAATAAATTATTATGAACAATTAAAACAGGTGGGGTGAGAGGTCTAGTGAACAGGACATTAAATTTGGACTCAGGAAGCCTGGATCTAAATTTTGATTGTGCTATACACAAGTTGTGTGACCTTTACTTTTCTGGGTGAAAACCTCCAGTAAAGGAACTCACCACCTTCCACTTGGGACAGCTCTAATGACTTCCACTAATTGTTGTTGTTTTTTTCTTTTTGGAGTGGGGAAGGCTCAGCAATTGGGGTTAAGTGACTTGCCCAAGGTCACACGGCTAGTAATTGTTAAGTGTCTGAGGCCAGATTTGAACTCAGGTCCTCTTGAATCCAGGGCCAGTGCTCTATTCACTGCACCACCTAGCTGCCTCATGACTTCCACTAACTACTTCTGGTTCTGCCCTTTCTGCCTGGCACCTAGTAGGCACTTAATGAATTGATTAATTAACCAATTGAGGGCCTACTGGAACCAATCTAATCCTAGACCCAAAAATATTTGAAAATGGCTCTCACGTCCTCCACTCAATCAAGTTTTCTTCTTTCCTTTCTTCTCTTCATCATTTTCACTGCTTGATATTCTTAAGGGTAGCTGACTTCCCAACCATTTTTCCACCCCTGTCCCTGCAGCCCTCTCACAATGGCGACACTTCTGACTGGTGAAATCTTGAATATCCATTTGAGGAAGTATCTAGCACCATCATGCTCATTTCTAACTGTCTTAGCTCCAGTATCTCCAGAATACTTCTTCACCTTACCCCAGGCACCATCCCCAATCATCCTGATCTATATCTGGCCACTGGACCCAGATGGTTCCAGAGGAGAAAGTGAGGCTGGTGACCTTGCACAACCCTGCCTCACTTAAATCCAATTCACTTGCCAGTCATAGATCACCTTCCTGATATCATGGTCCTCTTCAAGAACTAAGGACAAACAACCTACGAGCCTTGCTCCAGTGGGGGAACCACCTCCATCCTCTCACTCTTGTGTGTTGTCTTCCCATGTTGGAAGTTAAACATCTTGAGGGCAGGACTGTTCCTTTTTGCTACTATTAGTATTTCCAGAGCTTGGTGTAGTGCCTAGCCCATAGAAAACGTTTAATAGAGGTTTTATCTTATTTTTATCCTGGGAAGGAGTTGCCAGTTTGAGAGTGATAACCTGGTATGGAAATATATGGTGGTGGCTGTCGTTCAGTCGTTTCAACCATACCCTACTCTTTGTGACCCCATTTGAGGTTTTCTTGGCAAGGAGTGGTTTGCCATTTCCTTCTCCAACTCATTTTACAGATGAAGAAACTGAGGCAAGCAGGAACATGCCCAGCATCATGCAGCTAGCCTCTGAGGTCAGGTGCGAACCCTAGGCCCAACACTCTATGCACGGCCACCACATACGTGCTAATGCCCTGGTTGGCCCAATGGGGCCAAGTGGAGAAGTGGGGTTTGGTTTGTAATGAAGGGTTGTATGGGCCTAGCTTGGATACCCTCCTCTGTGTTCATTTTATAATTTATGGTAGAGGGCAGAGCCCTTCTTCTAACTCCAGTTCAGGCCTCCAACATTAAACCAATCCCTCTGGCATGGTGGCCAAACTACACGCTTAGAACAGCTGAAGCATGTGTGTCTATAGGGAGGGGGATACAGGATGGGTGTAGCCCATCACCTCTACCACTTCTTAATTTGCATTTCTGAGACACCCATGGGCTGAGAACCAGAAATAACAGAGGCAAGGGTTTGGGGGTGGAGGGGTAGTTCTACCCTAGCATCAATTCCTCAGTTTGCTGGAGGGAGGAGGCCAGACCCTGGCAGACGTAACACATAGATGCATTTATTGTGTGATAGCTTATTAGACTTCTCAGTGGGTATACCTTACTCTACCCCACAAAACAACAAAAACAACTTCACATGCAGGGCAACTGGGATTAAGTGACTTGCCCAAGGTCACATGGCTAGTATTAAGTGTCTGAGGTCAAATTTGAACTCAGGTCCTCCTGACTCCAGGGCTGGTGCTCTATTCATTGTGCCACCTAACCACTCCAACTTCCCATGCTTAACACATCTTTGTCATTCTCTTTCCCTTTCTTCTGTCTAGGATTCTCCTTCAAGTCAGGCCACTTTGCCTTCAACCTCTGCCCGTGCCTGTGCCTTCCCACCTAGGCCATTTCCTTAGCCAAGAATAGCCTCTGACTTACTCTGTTCCCAGCATGCTCCCTTCCTCCAGGAAGCTTTTCATTACTCCTTGACCTGGATCTGTTCTCCCAGCACTGATGTCTACAGCTCTACTGAGCATTAAAGTCTGCTCTTGTCTCCAAAGAGAAAGAATATAGTTGTGCATCTGCATTCTGGATATCTGTGTGGTTTCTCTCATCAGACTAGAAAATCTCTGGGGGCAGGGTCTGTGTCTCCCCCATAATGATGGAAGGTCCCACAGCTGCCTCTGTGGCTTCCCAGATCCAAATTTTAACATGATAGGATTTCAGTTAGACTGATGGGCTGAGTCCTGAGACGCAAGACAGTGTAGAAGCCCAGGATGTGGAGAGGCTTTAACAATTTCTGTTCCAGAGAAGGTTCAGAAAATAGAGAGATTGCACCTATTCTTTCAGGAGGCAGACTGAAATTCCTAAGGACAGGCCTCCTGTCTCCATCCCCAGAAAGGAAAGAACTAACTGTGGTCTTGGTGATGAGGGAGAACAGAGCTGAGGAGATGGATAAGGAAACCAGGTCGAGAGGGAGAGAGAGAGAGAGAGAGAGAGAGAGAGAGAGAGAGAGAGAGAGAGCACAAAGAGAACCGTGAACACACACAGCGGGAAGGAATGAGCTATGAACTGAGAACTCCCCCCCCCTCATCCCCCCACCCAGATGCTATTTTGGGGGGAGCAAATATATGCAGTGATGGGGCAGGATGGGTGAAGATGTTAGCTCTCTGAGGGGCCAACCTATCCATTCTCTTGCGTCACTATAGCACTGCTATCCCACTGGGTTTCCAGATCAAAGTCACTTCATCTAATGGTCTCCAAATCCCTATTTGAGTCACCTTATTCTAGGACCTGTCTCCTGTCACCCCTCCCCCATTTGTTCCCTTCTCCCACCCGGCCAAAAGGTTGGAAGCTCTTCTTACCACCTTAGTTTGTATGTGAGAGGCCAAGAGCAAGCCCAGCAACCTGCTTTCAGCCTCCCTCTATCTCACTGGCCATCCCCTGGTTTTCCAGAGCTGGGATAATAACAATCCCTTGTATGTGTACAGCATAATAGAGTTTTCAAAGCAGTCCTCATCCATTATCTTGCTTGAGAGGCAGCAGATATAGTGGGAAGAGCTCTGGAATAGGAATGAGAAGGCCTGGATTGGAATCCTGTCTCTACTGTCACTACCTTCATGACTTCTGCTAAACCATTTCCCCCTCCAAGTATTGGAGTCTTCATGTATAAAATGAAGAATATGGTGGATTTCTTAATCTTAAAAAAAATCCAAATTTATAAAAACTGAAATATTTTAACATTAATTTTAAAATAATTCAAATTAATTTTTAAATTTAAAACTAACAGTGTTTTAGATTTGACAAATTCCAACATGTGAACATTTCTACATACATAAGAGAATATGTATGTATGAAACCTTAAATCTTTTACATACAACTTGTGTTTTAAAACATACTTGATAAATTCAACACACAAAATCATCCTGCTTGTCTGCCTCCCTCTGAATGTCCTGTTCTCTTAAATGCATTAAAAAAAAATGTTTTGATGACCCTCTTTTCTTTCTTTTCTTCTTTCTGTGGCATCTTGATATTAAACCCTTCTACCCCAACCCCTCCCTCATCAAAAAGAAAACCAAAACAAACAAACCAAACCTCCCTTGTAAACAAAGCAGCTCATTACTACAAAACAAACCCACACCAGGGCCAACTTTATGTCTGATCCTGAATCTCTATGGACTTGCTGATTTTCCAGGTCTTTCCAGAGCAAAAGCCCTATGGTTTTCTCAATAACACTGAGGCAGGTAATCTCCCTACTCTTGAACCCGAACACACAGTCTTAGAATGGGTTGACTTTAGCATATAGTCTTAGAATGGTTTAGCTTTAACACATTGCCTTAGGATGGATGAACCCAAACACACAGTCTTAGAATGAGTTAGCCTTAACACATAGTCTAATAACGGGTTAACCTTAGCATACAGCCTGGGATGGGAAGGGTTCAGAGAAAGAGGATAAGGACAGGATTCTAAGAATCCCTATGATGTCTTCACCTGTAAAATGAAGAGTTTGGACCATATGGTCTTTAAGGCTCCTTCCAGCTTTAAAGCCAGTGGTCCTATTATCCCAAGATACATCTGAATAGCTACCTTGACCCAGGACAGTTTCTGTGTCTGTCTTTCTTATGGCTCACCACCACTGAATAGTTCTTAGGCACTCTTTTTTCTTTCTCCTTCTACAATCATTCTTAGGATAGGAGAGGGTATTAAGAAGGGGGCTAGGGTGGCACATCCTTTTCAATACTATCTGGCCCCACCCCCTGCATGCCAGATCATTGTACAGGATGTCCAGGAGCTCAGGTCTACTGTCACTTCCTTTTTTTCTCTCCCACCAAAAAAAAAAAAAAAAAGGCAAACAGATGGCCCCCTCATAAGCCTAATGGTGGTAGTGTTGGTGGTGTGTGGATTGAGGGTTGGTTCACCAAGTACTGCCCCCTCTCCTCTATCCTTGGCATGAAGGGGAAATTCCTGTGCCCCCAGCACAACCTCTCTGATTAGTCTTGACTCATTTTGGGATGAAGGCTCCAGTGGCCTGCAGGTCTCTGGGGAGGGGAGAAGAGTACTAAGGGGAGCCTTTTACTTTCATTCTCATGAATGTTTGTCCTCTCACTGAGAGAGGAGCTGTCACCTGGAAAGGAGAGGCTGAGGGTGGTGGGGAAAAAGGGAGGCTCTGTTTTCTCATGTAGGATAATGACAAGAGCACTGTGGCCTTGTAACAACTTTCCAAAAAGAAATCACATCACCTGCTCCTTTGGAGGGGTTCCAGGGTGAATTTTTTACCCCCAAGCCTGACTGCTTGGCCTGAGTTTTTGAAACAGGCAAGCACAGAGACAGGGGAATGGGCATAGTGATCCATGATGGTCCTTCGGACAGGAAGACTTTAGGATGTGACACCCAGTGCCCATGTAAAGAAATGATCCTTCCATCACTATGGGTGAGCAGAAGCCTTGCTGATGTGCTAGACTGCTTGTGGTCTGACCCTTGAAACTGGCCCAGAGAGAGACCAACTTTCAATTAATTAACCAATTAACAAACCTTTGTGAAGTGCCTGTTATGTGTTGGGCACTGTGCTAGATGCTCTAGATACAAAAAGGGGCAAAAGATAATCTCTGCCCTCCAGGAGTTTACAATCTAATGAAGGTGCAAAGGAAGAACTGGTTTGGTGGTTCTGTCAGAAGAAGATGGGTTGGCTGCTGTATTCTCTTGGGATGGTAAGCATGGCAGCTTAGCTTGGTCCAGATTCAAAGAATGGTTCATAGATCCAGAGCTTCAAGGTTCCTCAGAAGTCCTCTCTCATCTTATAGATGAGGCAACTGAGGCCCAGAGAGGTTAAGATACTTGCCCGATGAAAGATTAGGGTTGAAAACCATATCCCATTTGGGTCATACCTTTGACTAGTAGAGAACACAGCTAGCCAATCAAATCAGGGCCCTCACTTAGCCAAGGAAGCTGGAGCCAAATAGAGTGATACTATCAACCCTACCTTTACACCAAAGTCACACTGGAAGAGAGTCTAGGAAGCTTTGGATAAATGGATAAAGTGCTGGGCTTTGGGTCATAAAGACTCATCTTCCTGAGTTTACAACTGGCTTACTAGCTATATGACTCTGGGCAAGTCACTTAACCCTGTTGGCCTCTGTTTTCCTCATTTGTAAAATGAACTGAAAGAGGAAATGGCAAACCACTCCAGTATCTTTGCCAAGAAAACCCCAAATGGGGTCCTGAAGAGTTGGACAGGACTGAAAATGATTGAATAACAAAAAGTCTGAATTAGTGGCATCTTGGGAGGAAATTTTCTTGCTTCATAACTCATAGATTTTGGGTACTATTATCTTCTTTCTCTAGTAAAACTAGCAAAACCCAATCTCTGCCTGAGGGCAGAGGCTTCTGTTAGGTGGGAGGAGGAGAGTCACAAAGATTCCTGGTTCTCTGGGTTCTTGTCTCTATTTTTTAAAAAATATTTTTATTTATCCATGTATCCACTTTATTTATTTAATGTGTTTATATTATTATTTATTTTCCAATTACATGTAAAAAAATTAACAATCATTTTAAAAAACTGAGTTTGAAATTCTCTCTTTTTCTCTTTCTCTCTCCCCTGCCCATCCCCCCCACTTGAGAAAGCAATTTGATATCGATTATTCCATGTGAAGTCATGCAAACATATTTCCATATTAGCCATGTTGCAAAAGAAGATACAGACAAAAAAGAAACCAAGAAAAATAAAGAAAAAAGCCTCATTGTCTTTTAAAAGACTCATTCCTCTCATATTGAATTTCTAATTTAACAAATAGACCCCATTGGGTTTCTGAAGTCTTACCTTAATCTGCTTTAGTGTAGTAAAGAGCTTGAGGGGTAAGGGGAAAAAGGACATAGAGAGAGAAGAACAGGGAGAAGGAAGGAAGCAGGAAGACCGGCTTACTCCCCACCCAGTGTTCGTGGTGGATTGGAAAGACCTTTGGTTCCAAAGTAGAGTGTAAGCCACTGATATTAGGCCTACAATTATAGAAAATTATTGAATGTCAGTAGTGGAAGATATTTTAGAGACCATCTAGTCCAGGTGTTAACCTGGAGTCATGAGCTTAGATGGGGGAAAAATGACATCTTCATGTTCACTAATATCTAGCTGAAATTTCCTTCAATTATTTCAGGCATTTCCTTATTTAAAAACATTCTTGGAGAAGGGGCCCTGAGGCTCCACCAGACCACCAAAAGAGTCTGTGATGCTAAGAAGGTGAAGAAGCCCTAGTCTAAGCCAAGAGCCTCATTTTACAGACCCTCCCCACACTCCTCATCCCCAAGTTAGTTGCCCAAGATCATAGAGAGTCAGTGGCAGAGCTGAGATTAGAAACCGAATCCGACTTCTGGTCCAGTTGTCACCTTACAATACCTATCTTGACTAGGGAGGGTCAAATATTGCTAGAGACTGATAAGAGTTGTTGGAGAAACTCAAGGGAACTGACAAACTAAAGCCTGTCTATCCTTGTGAGCTTGGTAGGGTCGAAACTTTCTTCTCGGAGGCAGGGGGATGAATGACCAGACTTTTTCCTGGGATATGATTGGATGAGCACTGCCCTTCTTCTTCCTGAGGCCCCCAATCTGTGTGGGTGCTAAAGAAGCTGACCTACCCCCCCACCTTAAGTTGCAAGAACAAGTTGTGTGAATGAGGGTGGGGGGCAGGGGAAGGAGCGGGCAGATGGTGTGAAGGAGATAGCTCAGAACCTTTGAGCTGCAAGCAGAGATGAGGCCTCCTCCTCTGCTGCAGGGCCCCTGTGGTTCTGGGAAGTGAGGGGAGAACAGGGGAATGCCCATCTAGGCTCATGCTTTAACTGGACACTCCCAGCCACCTGCAATTAAAAAGATTGTGAAGAATAGGAGATTCTGCTCTACTCACCTTTGGCCTGCCATCTCTTCCAGGAAGAAAAGAGGACCACCCTCCAGGAAACTGTTTGGACTGGTGATGGCTAGGGACTTGGGGCTTCTAGGGCTAGGGTGGGAGCTTCAAGGGTCATTTTCAGTCTTCCTGCAAGGGTCAGGGGAATGGGACCTAGATAGGTAAAAAAAAAAAAAAGAGTCAGACATGACTGAAAAAATGACTCAACAAAAAAGAGCAGATGGGAGAATGGCAGAGGATCCAGGCCCAAGGAAATTTTCAATTCAGGTCCATATCTCCTCATTCCATTTTGGTGTTACTTTCCACATGTACATCCAGATGTGGGTCACACCTGTCCCCTTCCACATATGGCCATATGGTTGCAAAGACAGTACGATCAGACATATGTACATAGGGACACTGATATGAAGACAAAAACACCTCCAACACTCCACCTCTCACACTCATACACACACACACACACACACACACACACACAATTTCTTACAAAGGCACTTTGACATACCCCACAGTCTTCTTATACAGACCAAGGGACACAAACACCACCTCTTGTACACACGTGCAGGGTTTCCATAACATACAACGACACACAAAGGCCCAGCTCTGGAGTCGATTCTCATTTTTAGAAATCACATGATAAACTTCAAACCCAGCTGGGCAGCCCCAGACTCTGGTGGGCGGACAAGAGTGACTCATCGGGGTGACTGGGGGGAGAGAGCAGTGGCTTCTGTGGGGAGGGGACAGAGCTCCTCCTTTCTCCCTGCTCCCCTCAGCATCCCATCCTTTACCCCCAAAGTCCGTGCCTTACCCCCTCCCTCTCTGTCCTTGCATTTCTTCAACAAACATTTGTTTGTTCAGTGTTCAGAGAATTACTGGGAGTGAGTTCCCAGGTTTAGGTAGGAACTATCCTATGCCCTCAAAGAGCTTTCAAGATTGTCCCTAAATCTGGAGGGACTCGGAAGAACCCTCTTTCCTGAATCCCAGTGACTGTCTGATGAAGCAGGAGCAATGGGGCAATGCTCCAGTTTCCCTTATCTTCACCTTATCCTTGTTCTCCCTTCTCTCCCACGGAATTAGAGCCCAAGTCTTTCTATCGCAAGTTTGGTTTTCTTTCTATTATAATGTGCTGTCTCCAAGCTTGGTGTAGTGAAAAGAGTCTGGGGTTTGGAGTCAAAGAACCTGGGTTCAAATCCCCTTAGCCCAGCTGCTTATTAGTGGTATGGCTGTGGACAAATTATTTAATTAATGTCTCTGAACTTCAGTAAGATGAAGGGATTGGACACAGGGCAACTAGGTGTCCAAAGTGGATAGAGTGCCCAGCCTGGAGTCAGGAAGACCTGAGTTCAAATCCAGCCTCAGATACTTACTGACTGTGTGACCCTGGGCAAGTCACTTTACCTTGTTTGCCTCACTTTGCTCATCTATAAAATGAGCTAGAGAAGGAAATAGCAAATAGTTCCATTATCTTTGCCAAGAAAACCCCAAATGGGGTCAAGAAGAGTCAGACATGACTGAAAAAATGACTCAACAAGAAAAAATAAAGTACCTTCCAGCTCTAAATTATTTGATCCTGTTCACTCCTTAAGCAGATTGGTGCATTGGACAGAAAGCTCGGCCTCAAATCAGGACTACCTGGATTCAAGTCATATTTTTGGTACATCCTGGCTCTGTGACCCGGGGCAAACCTCTCGGGGCTCTAGACTAGAGGTGTTGAATGCAAGCCAGCTGCATGCAGCTCCTGACACTTCTGAATGCTGATTGTACCAGATTAAAATGTATATTGGGAAATATTTTTAAAAATAAATACGAATTCAATAAAACATAGATAATGTTAACATGTGGTTTTCTAATTCAATATGAAGCCCACAAGCATCTTTATGTATGGTTTAGTGACCCTTGTTTCTATCTGAGTTTGATATTGTTGCTCAAGACAATTCTCTAAAGCTGTAAGTTGCAGGAAAGCATGCCAACCTTCATTGGTAGGTGAGTTCCCTTACCTGGGAGTTCCCAACTCTGCTTAGGCCAACAGGTGATAAGTGAAGCGTCCAGTTTTGCACCTTAGTTCTCAAAAATGACATCCAGTGATCTTTCATTATCTGAACATGGATTTCAGGCTGGAAGGGACCTTAGCTAATTCAACTCTCTTGTTTTACAGATGGAGAAACTGAGGCCCAGAGAGGTCAAGTGACTTGTCCAAAGTCACACAGACAGAATGGCAGATCCAGGATTCTAGCCTTTTCTTTTCATCATACTAGCCTTTGAGTACCCTTTTTAGTGTGTTTTGAGGGTGTGGATCTTAGTTGTTTCTGGGGACTGATGTCATGCCAAGCAAGGGCAGAGATGGGCACAACCTCTTCAAAACCTTGTCCATGTCTCTCCCTCTATGGTTGAGAGAAAAGACTCATGGTTTCTCAGAGGCTGGGTATCAATATGTAATGAGGGGGGGTATCTGAGAGTCTCATGTGGTCCCCTTCCCTGTTCCTGCCACACTCTCCATAGCTCCTCCAGAAAACAGCTCGACCACAGAATTGGCTTGTGGTTAGTTCTCTATCAGTCACTGCTATTGGTGGCTTCCCAAGATGACTAAGGGGGCTTGCAGTCTATCCCTATACCCGTCAATTCTGGGGGGGGCAAAGATGGAGGTGGCTTATTGTCTCTGAGGGACTTTGCTAGTGTTGGAGCTCATAACATGGAGCAGTGTTGTGCCTTCTTTTCATGGGGGCACGGGAGGTTTTGGCCAAGAAAATGATTAAAGGGTGGATTTGGAGAGTCAGCAGGTGAATGTACCTCCTCTTCCCAGCCCTGGTCTGCCATGACTCTGGATCAGTTGGGGATGAGCTGGATCCCTTAAGTGTTTGGGAGCAATGCTAGGGATTATCTCAAAGCTACCACCAATAATTCCAGTCCCAACTTCTCCCTTCCAAATGGAGCTTTCAGAGTGACATGATGAAAGGGACAGTCACCTCTGGTTCCTCCTTCACAAAACAAGGATGGTAGACTAAATAATCTCGAAGGTACTTTCTGACTGTGACATTCTACGATTCTGGGGGAGGAGCAATCACCTCAAATCCCCTCTCCAAAAATCTCTCTTTCCCCCGACCCCAACCCTAGCTTTCTCTGCCCTCTCTCTGCTTCTCTCTGTCTGACTGTCCCTGTGTCTTGGTTTCTCTGTCTCTCTCACCTGCTCTCATTTTCCATGTCTTGTTCTCTCTTTCTCTTTCGACTATTTTGACTCCCGCTGGTCCACCTCTCCCCCACCAGTTAAACAAAACAGCCCGTGGACAAGCTCTGTAAAGGCTGTTGGGGGCACCTGGGTCAGTTCCTGAGTTCCTGGGCTGACCCCTTCTCCCCTGGGGCTTTAGTTTCACCAAAAGAAAACCTCGCTGCAGCAACAGCAGCCCCTACATTCCATCCCGGGCAGAACTGTGGTTTCGTCATGCTTTTAAGCATCCCTGGACCCTTCTGTGCTATTAAAGGATGGGAGATTGCAGGGTGGGCTGCTGAAGCAAAAATCATAGCTCTAAAGTGGTAGTGGTGGGAGAAGTGGTAGAAGAAGCCCTGGTATTGGGTTTAGGAGATCACAGATTTAAAGATTCCCAAAGATCACTTAATCCAACCCACTCACATTAGAGAAGAGAAAACCAAGGCCCAGAGGGGATTTGACTTGCCCAAGGTCACACAAGTAGTTAGTAGAAGAACTCAGATTTGAACCCATGTCATCTGATTTTGAACTTGGGAATTTCTCCAGAGTACCCTACTTCTTCCCCTGCTTTTGGCCACTAACTAGTGTGTGACCTTAGCCAAGTCATTTCCCCCTTTGGGTCCCAGTTTCCTTTTCTGTAAAATGAGGGAGAGGTTCCCTTTTAACTGTAGCAATCTGTTTTTCTATACCTTACCACATTCCACCTGATCCCAAAGTCCGGAATGTCTTCTGCTCTCTCCCCACCTCGCTTCCTTGGGGTGGAGGGAGCAGGAGGAAAGGATGAGAGTTCAGCATAATAACCCCCAGTTCAGTTTGCTCCAGTCTAATAAATTTCAAGATGCATAGTGTAGTAGGGGACCCAGCATCTGTGTGATGTGTCGAGGGATTAAAGAAGCATTAAACACCTGCTCTGGGACAACACATCGTACTAGACATAATGCATAGATTGAGATCAGGAAGGGACCCCTGAGACACGTGAAGCCCCTGGCCCCCAACCCCCAGCTCTGAGGACTTTGGGGGCACAAGCAATGTCTCCTAGCTGCCAGAGCTGCAGCCTTCCCTCCTTGTCTTTTGAGTGAACCACAGCACAATCTGCTGTCACAGGAAGGAGTAGCTTCTGAAGCTGAGCTGGGGTGGGGACCGAGGACGGCAGTGCTAGCTAGCTACCCTCATCTCTCTGTGCTAGAGGGGCACGACCCTTGCCTGGCCTCTCAGCCTGGTGCACTCTCAGCCCCCTTGATTTTTCCCAGCTTCAAGGAAACACCTCCCTTTAGGGGAAATCGACCTTGTCACGGGGGAAGCACTGACTTCGACAGGGGCAGAGGCGGTGAGCCTGATTTTCCAGTCCAAATCGGAGAGAAGGGGGGAAGCAGAGAGTAAGAGTGTGGCATAGGGGAGGCCCAAGGGAGGGAGCCCTGACTCAGAGCTAGAGCCCAGATGAGACCACAGAGCCTGTCTGCCATGTTGTAGGGGAACAAGAAGCCAGGAGGTTTATAAGAAACCTAAATCTCCACAATGGTGCCCCAACCCACACCGCCCCCAACTCTATTCCTTCCCCTTGGTGCAGGAAGTTAGTTAGGAAGGATATTAGATTGAAGGTAGTTCTATAGAAGGAGTGAAGGTTAGATTGAAGGAGTAATTTATACCCTAAGAGTAGAATTGGTTCTGCTTCAGTTTCCCTTTTTGGAAATCACCTCTGGGGTGGAGGGTATGTGTGTGTGCTGGGGGTGGGGGGTTCTAGGTCTTAAGATCGAGTGGAAGAATTTCTTTAGAGCTCCCAGCTCCCACCCATTCCCCCTTCCCTTACTCAGCCTAGAATGATTACTCTAGGTACTAACTGTTGGAATCATAGGGCCCTTGGAGATTTCTGTTGAGACCTTAGATAGGGATAGAGAAAGCCTCCCACCAAATGGGTCAGCCAAGTTGGCACAGGGGGATGGAGACAGCTGGCAGTTACTGTTCTCTCCATGCCCACTCACCTCCTCCCTCCTCCCCAAGGCCCACCCTGGGCTCACAGCTCCCTCCTTCTCCTCTCCCTTGTTTCTGAGGTGAGAAGCAGGCAAGTGTGGGTCCTATTAGCAAGTTGGCAGAGCTGGAGGTGCTGATGAATCTAGCAGGGTGGGGGTGCGGGGTGTGGAGAAAGGGAGGAAAGCAGGCATTGCCAGGCCTAGAGCCCAAACAGAGTCCTCCTTAAAATGTCCCCCAGTCCTCTCTCCCTGCTCCCTCCCAGGCTGCTAATACTATTTGTAAGGGGGAGGGGGAGTTGTGGAGGGAGGAGTTTGGCGGAGGGAGGAGAGGTCATGTTTGCTGACTGATAATCCTGTAAAAGTCTCTTCAGGGTCACTGAGCAGAAAAAGTATCCAGAGGACAGAAGGATGATGGGATGAGCCCCTGATGAAACAGGTGATTGAGGGAGGCCTCCCAACCTGGCCAAAGGAGTGGAAAGTAGGAGTGTATTTTTGAACCTGGAGTAGAGTCTCCCCTAGTGGGGTGGGCAGGACAGGGAGGTAATCACTTCTCCAAGTGCTGCTGGAGTAAAGGGTATGCTGTATTTGATGTTGTCCCAATGTAGTGGAAAGGACCCTGTGCTTAGTATGGAGACCTGAGTTCTAGTCCTGGTTATATGGCTACCTTATATATGACCTTAGGTAAGTCACTGGGTATCTTTCAACCTTAGCTGCCTGCTCAGTAAAAGAAGAGGGCTGATCTCCAAGGGAGCCTTTCACCTCTGTCCCTCGAAGAGTATGACACTTTTATTTACAAGTGTATGATTCTATATCTTTTCCTCCTCTTTATAAACAGGGAGGGTACGTATGAAGAACCTTGGTAATCTCAGCTTCTAGTCTGATTGTGGGAGTTGGGAGTTGGGATGGGTGGATAAACAGACTTGGCTGTCCCATGCTCTTCTCCCTGAGCCATTCTTGACTTCTGAGACCTTTGATGGAGATTCTCCAGGATAGAGCACCCCAAAGGAATTACATCCAGGGATCCAGGCATCCGCCCAGTGGGACATCTATGATAAAGGTACCCATCCACAATTTTCCCTCTCACAGTCTCTCCTTTTTTTCAGGTGCCAGTGACCTGAATGAAGAGGGGAGGAGAGGGAAAGAAAGCAAATCGGTTCTCATCCCTAGAGCCCCTGGCTATTAGAGACACAAACCAAAGTGACACCTCCCCAGGCATCAGGGAATGAGCTAAGTTGCCCATGGCATTAACAGATGGGGACTGGCGAACTCCCTGTGACATCTCAATGGGTGACGGTGCAGGAGGAGGGAGGCACCTCAGGGGAATGGAGAGGTGAGGCGGGGAAGGCATCTCAGACTTGAGTGTCAGAACTAATCTATGTCTGGGGTGGTTAAGTGGGGTTAAACTCTGGGTCAGGCCAAACCAATCAGTCTGCTGTGCCAACGTGTCCCCAGGCATCCTGCCCATTGCTGTGGTTGGGACCCAGGTGCCTGCCCCAGCTGGGGATAGCGCTGCTGGAAGCAGCAGACACGGGACCTCCTGCCTGCCTCATCTCTTAACCCTGGATATTCATTGCCTGACTGTCTGCCTTCTTTGGCATTGGATACTCTGTGCATGCCTGGCATTGGTGAAAGAGGAAAGTGCAGTTTGTGTTGGGCTCCAAGCCATACTTTCCCCCAACTACAAGGCCCACCTTCTTAGTGGTGGCCAAAACTCCCACAATAACGAATGGAATTGGACTTGTGTGACAAGGTTTGTGGTAAGATTATTGGAAGAATTTCTTGACTTTTGGAGATAAGTTGAGAGACAGTGTTTAAAAGATATCTGGCAGGGCAGAGAGGTGGTACAATGGATAGCACACCAGCCCTAGAATCAGGAGGACCTGAGTTCAAATTCAGCCTCAGATTCTTATTAGCTGTGTGACCCTGGGAAAGTCCCTTAATCCCTATGGCTTCAGAAGGAGAGAGAGAGAGAGAGAGAGAGAGAGAGAGAGAGAGAGAGAGAGAGATCTGGGTGGAGTACCACCTGACCTCAGAGTGGGCTCAAATTGTGCATGCTTTTTCGTATATCACAAAGATATTGTTTGCGTTCTCATTAAGTTCTACACACTGTGGCTCCTGACTATCTTCCAACATTGAGTTCCTATTCATTCCCTTCCACATTCTAGACCAATTTGCTATTCCCAAACTCGATGATCCAATTTCTGTCATCTCCATGCCTTTGCATGGGCTGGAATGTCCCCAATTCCTGGGATGTACTCTCTGACTCACCTCTTTCTCTTGGAATTCCTAGCTCAGATTTAACTCAGGTGCTATCTCCTATCTCTTGGTGAGTGTTTCTCTCCTTCTGAGATCAGTAAACATTCCCTCCTGTAGAATCCTTGAGGGCTCCAATTATCTTTCTCTTATCCATGTAGTCTCTGTGCCTAGCACAGTGCCTGGAGGCAGGTACTTTATAAATGTTCACTGAATCTAAACTTGGATGTGGAGGCTGTCATACTTCCCTAGCCTCGAATTATAGATGTAGAACTCCAGTCACATGTCCAATCCCATCCCTTACCCAAATAATAATAGTTAGCAACAACACTGTAAGGTAGGCACTATTATTACTCCCATTTTACAGATGAGAAAAACTAAGGCTAAGGAGATGTTAATTATCTTGCTCAGGATAACCCAGTTAACTAAGCATCTGAGATAGGATTTGTACTCAGGTTATCCTGCCTTCTACCCCATCAGTATTTCTTCACTATATTACTCAGCTGCCCATACCTCCCAAAGAGGAATAAAGGATAGAGAGAAGCAGTTTCTGCCCTAGCCCAAAGAGTAGTCTGGAGAGTCAGTCTGGACCAGAGGCTGGTCAGAAAATCAGCAGTGCAGTTTGATCAAGAGAGTAATGTGATTGCTTCTGAGGGTGGGGGGGGGGGGGGATGAGGAGAGAGAAGGAGAGGGGAGAGAGAGAGAGAAGAGAGAGAAAGAGAGAGAGAGAGAGATTGAGAGTAAGAAAGAATGA
Organism: Pseudochirops corinnae; assembly: GCA_028646515.1. NCBI lineage: Eukaryota > Metazoa > Chordata > Mammalia > Diprotodontia > Pseudocheiridae > Pseudochirops > Pseudochirops corinnae. The sequence goes on along the minus strand of CM053586.1, from coordinate 220,464,470 downwards.
GAGAGACAGAGCCAGAGAAAGAAAGAGAATGAGAGAGGAGAGATAGAGACAGAGACAGAGAGAGAAAGAGCAAGCTCTGGGTGAAAGAGTACCGCCTACTAAAAGGAGCACTTTTTATGTGAATCTGTCTCAATGGGTTAACAGTAAGTGGAAAAATCTACCAGCCTCCCTCTAGAGAAAGAAAGTGGGCTCTCTATGCAGAAAGAGGGCTCAAGGGTAGACAGCAAGAAGCAGTCTATGAAACAGTCTCTAAAATAGTTTGTGCCAAATGGTTTGGGGTGAAGAGGAGGAGAAACTTCTCCAGGGAAACATTGTAGCCAAGTGCTACAATGAGCGTCTGAATCCAGATTCCAGGAAGAAATCCTTAAGCATGAGATGAAGAATGGGGAATGCCTAGGGGGACAGGGGAGAAGGGTGGAGGCAGGGGACTTGCAGCAATGACCTCAGCCACTCCCGTTTTCTGTCTCGGTCTCTCCATCTCTCCTTCTCTTGTCCTCTTCCTCTTCCTTGTCATCATCCTCCCTCCTCCCTCCTTCCCTCTTTTCTTCCCTCCATACCACACCCCCTCCTTGATGGTGAGGTCGGCAGCCCCCAGGGGAGCCACATGAAGTTCTCACCACGGACCCAGTGCCGGCTGCGGCTCCTTCCCTCTGACCTATTTTTAAATCATTTGCTGGGATATTTCCCCCGAAACCCAAGCCCTGGCTCCCCGGGCCCGTCAGCTCCACCGAGTGTCAAAACCACCCCTGTCACTTTGCGTTGGTCTCCCAGCCCACCCGACCCTTCTCCCTCCGGGCCTGGGGGAGCGCCAGCTAATTATCCAGCTGCTGAAGTCATCGAGCCCAGCCCCCTCCATGCCAGCCCCTCCATCTTCAATTCCAGCCCTCCCACCACCACCACCACCACTACTGAGGGAGTTTGACTGTTTTTCAAGAGGAGAGAGGTTGAAGGGCTTTCTCTACTTACTAGGTGTCAAGCTTTCTTCTTCCTTTCCTTCCCTGTAGTCTGCTTCTAATAGGGTTGGGAAAGAATATCATCACCCTGAGTCACCCAGACTCTTAGAGAACACAGAATGTCGGAGCTGGGAGGGACATCAAGGGTCACGTAATCCAGTTCTCTCATTTTGCAAGTGGGGAAGCTTAGGCTCAGAGAGGAGGTAACACAGCAAATTGGGCAGAACTGGGACTCTCAATCCAGAACTCTTTCCTCTCTTCTGAACTGAATCATAGCAACTTAGACCTGGAAGGATTCTTAGAGATTGTTTAACCTAACTTCCTTATGTTACAAATGAGGAAACTGAGGTTCCAAACTGAGGTGGCAATGAGCGTGAGAATCAACAGATTTTTAACTACTCTGATGGTGCCTGATAGGTTGTAGAGGACCACGTGAATTTAGGCTTCTGGGAGTGAGAACTAAGCAGGGGGTGATCCTGATTATCTAAAAAGTTTCCTTTACCTTTTATCTCTCTCCTTCCCTTCTCCCCACCTTCCCAGTTTTGGAAGAGGTTGGGGAATAATAACTCATTTCAGTTCAGTTCGTTTGCTAAATTTCTATAATGTGCCAGGCACTGGGAATACAAATGTAAGTAATTACCTCAGTTGGGCTCCTGGTCCCTGACAAGACACACCCAATTCTGGGTCCTTCAGACCTACCAGGTAAAGCTGAATACCTGATTTAGCACCAGATCTTAGAAAGAGCACTGGCTCTTTTTTGATGATTACTACCTGTATGACCTCAGACTTGGGCAGGTCACAGTCTTCCGGGGTGTCATTTCCTTTATCTGAAAAATGAGATTGGCCTAGATGGTTTCTAAGTTTCCTTTCCAGCTCTAAATCATGGCTTATGATCCCTTGCAAGCAATGAGGCTAAAACGACACTGAAGAAAGGAAAAGTTTTATTTATACAACAAAAAATACATAGAGAGTTGTTTCCAGGTCTATGGACAATTGAAAAAAATTCTCCCACCTCCTCATGGAGAACAAACTCAGTAATGTTAAAAAGTCTAATTTATCTTTGCCCACATACATCTATATGGTCAACATGACTCATAGCATGGACAAAAAAACGAGCCTGAGGTCTTCCTTCATGCAAATAGTTCCCTGGTGTTCCATCTTATTTTTTTCCCAGCCCTCTACCAGGTTCCATCTCCCTTACTTTTTTCTTGATTGAGGTTTTCCATGGCTTCATAGATGCATCTGTCTGCAGGACTTCCTCAAGTCATTTGGCCTTCTGCCCATTGCTTTCAAGCCTACAAGGTGTGATCATCCTCTTTCCATGCCCCTTTCACCATTTTAGTGTTTTAATTCCCTATTCCCGTGATGCCTTAAAAAGGATAGGCACAGAATTCTCTCTAGTTCCTCCTGTGGCCCAGGTCCTCCTGGATTAGCTTACCTGTGTGACCTTGGCCATCCCTAGAGTGCCAATTCAATGGTCCTCACTACTACTGAACTAGAATCAGGGCTAGAATAAAAATTGCTTCAGTAGGGGCAAGAAGGACTCAGGATGAATTTCCACTTGTCCACAGAATGTTTCAGAAGATAATAGAGAGGACTCTCCTGACCCAAAATAATATACTCCCTCCTGTCAAGAAATTTTCAATCTAGTCTGGAGGAAATGACACAGGGCACCTGTTCTAGGCATAATAACAGGAGAATGAGAATTGTCTGCATGTGTAGAGTCCACTACAATTTCTAAAATCTCATTTTATCCTCCAAGAGTTCTGCAAGGGAACTCAACAGGGCTTCTTTTAGCTCTTTGCCTCAGCATACTTAGACAAGACCAAAAGTGGATCTAGAAAGAGTAATCCATTAGGACTAATCAGAAACAAGCCTAAAGAAGGACATTGCAGAAAACTTCTGGGAGAGGGAAGTGCTAACGAGGCCAGTGTGAAACACACAGGTGCTAAAAAAGGGCAAAAGGAAGTATCAGGACCTTTGTCACCTTTTCTAACTGTTCTGATTTCTACAATAATTAGTGGCTCTTCTACTCAAAAATCTTATAGCCATTTTCTTTGGAAATTCATATTGTCCCCCTCTCTGATGGCCCCCTTCCCAAATCCCATAGTACTTTCTAGATCAGTGGTTCTCAACCTGTGGGTTGTGACCCCTTTGGGGGTCAAACAACCTTTCACAAGGGTCACAGAGGTCTCCTAAGACCATGGGAAAACACATATTTCCAATGGTCTTAGGAACCGAGACACTGCTCCTCTATCCATCTCCAGGCAGGTCCATCCACATGCAGATACGCCCACAGATGAGCATTATTAAAGGGCCGCGGCATTAGGGAGGTTGAGAACCACTGTTCTAGACAGTCCTATACTTGCATCCAAGATCACTTTTCTCAAATGTTGTCAGCTACAGAAGGTTTTATTGGATCCTAAGATGTCAGAGCTGAAAAGGCCTTGGAAATCATATAATTCACACCCCTCCCCCCTTCCTTTGTAGAGATGGGGGTGGCCCATGGTTTTGGAATATTGAATATAATATCAGATTTTTTAATGTTGATTGTTTTTCCTGAAAATTTTTTTCTCTTAAAAAAAACCCTTCCTTATAAGGAGTGGCTCTGGGAGGAGGGAGGAGAGGGATATAGGCAGAAATGTAGGTGATGTAAAAACAAAAGCTATCAGCAAAAACCATTTTAAAAATTGTATCGTCCAACTTTTTACTTCAGAGAAGTGAGGTCCAGAGAGAGAAATCAGCTTGTTTAAGATCTTGCAATGAGTTATAGTGGCAAAACTGGGATTAGAACCCAGGTCTCTTGATTCTCTTCTCTTTTACTCCGCATCCCTTTATCAGTTTTGTTCTCTTAATATCTTTTGCCTGTATTATTGCTAAGTTTGTCTCTCTCTGTGTTTCTCTTTGTCCTACTCTACTTAAAAAAATCGTATTGCAAAAAATACAGTATCGTATTGCAGGCTGTATTTGGAATTATGGGGGCCTGAGTTCAAAATTCCCTTTAGATACCAAGTCATTTAACCTCTCTAAGCTTGATGGCCATCCTGTTCTAAATCTGTGATCCCTTCATTTCCGTTCCCCTCTTTCTCTAGTGCTCTCCTCATGCCCACTAGTAGGCCACAATTGTGTGGATGATGAGGTAACCATATCCCGTAACCCTGCTCCCTCTGCCCCTTCATTCTCCTGTATTTCCCTGATCCCTCCTTCTGATACCCAATGGCCCCTCAATCCACATCCACCATCCCTCCATCTTTCTTTCCTTCCTTACGCTAACTTGGGTGGACAAAACCATAAAAGAGGTCCTGGTTCTGACTAACAGAATAGATGCAGACATAGAGACAGAGAGGCAGAGGAGAATGAGGAGAGACAAACAGAGAACAGAAACACAAATGTATAGATAGAAACATAGAGAGGGGCAGAGAACAAAACAGAGACAGAAAAGATAAATGATGTAGAGGCTGAGGGAGTAAAACAAGAAATATAGAAATGAAACAGACTTAGAGAGACAACCCAATTCAAAACACATTTATTAAGTGACTACAAAATGCCAGGCATTATGCTAGCCATACAAAGAGAAAATGAAGAACAGTGCCTGCCTTCAAGGAACTTGACAGAATGGAGGAGAGACAGTGCCAAAAGTGCAGAGAGAGAGACAGAAACAGAGACCTAGGAGACACAGTGAGGAGCAGCCAGAGACAAAGCAAGAAAGTAGGAACAGGTGGAGATGCAGAGGCCGGCAGAAATCGACCCAGAGATACCACATACACATAAGCATATGGCAGCTAGAGATGCAGAACCCTGCTCTTACAGGACAGCTGACAGACAGGACAAAGGTGCCGCGGAGACTGTAGCCAGGAGAGGAGGCAGTCGGCAGAGCACATTACCACCTCCAGATCTTTCCGAAGGAGACAAGTTTGAGGCGAAAAGAATAAAAAACTCCGAGGTGGGACAGCCACACCCCCTTGCCAAGTGGTGTGTGGCAAAGCCCCTTGGTTCTAGGAAGCAGTATCCGCCCCAAGGAGGGTAGGCAAGAAAGGGGGCAAAGAAACGCTTGACTGGGAAAGATTTAACTTTTTGGCACGTCCGGTGGGCCCCCCCCCCCCCATGACTGTCCTTCCTCTTCCTCTCCCCCCCCTCCCCACTAGCTCCCTTTACTCGTAGCCCCGGGTATTCCCCCCCTCCTTTCCCTTCCCCTCCCTTCTCTGGTAACTAGACTCCACTTCCTGCCTAAGATTAAGCTGCTGAGATTCCCACTGGGGCGCCGGAGTCGGGAGGGGGGGGGTGAGGTTGGGGAGGGAGGAGGGAAGGACAGCACCACCACTCGTGGGCCTCCTGAGAGCTCAGGTTTGCCGTCTCCTCTCATGACCCCCTCTTCGTTCCTTCCCTCTCCCCCTCTGAAGAATTTCTGGAGGATACACAAGAACTTAATGTAGGATCCTCTGGGAGGGGCCAGGATTTAAATCCAATAGGCTGGGAAGAGGAGGGGCTGATAGCCGGTGTGGAGACTACTCACCGCGGGTTCTGAATGAAGGGCGAGGGCAAAGTGAGAGGTAAGAGACAAACGAAGAGAGCTGCCCACCAGCCGGGTTCTGGTTTGCCCTTCTCACTTCACATCGTATATCAGACAGACAAAGAAAGAGAAAGAGCAAAGATCAAGGGGTTCATTCACTCCATTTACTGAAGAAACTTACTGACCCCTTGAAAAGTTCGGTGATGGACCTTGCCCATGCAAAGACGAGAATCAAATAGTTCCCACCCTCAAGGAGCATATATTCCCTAATTGAATATCCAAATGCTGGGCTGGCTTCTTAGCCTGGGGCCTGTGAGGTTTTTTTTGTTTTACTATTTCTATAAATGAATATCAATCGAATTGATTTCCTTTGTAATCCTTTGTATTTTCTTTTATGCATTTAAAAATATTACTCTGAGGAGTGGTTCATAGGCTTCACCAGATTTCCCAAAGGGGTCTGCGACACACACAAAACAAAGGCGAGGGGTCTACCTGGCCAAGACGAGCAAGTATAGATGAGGAGACTATGAACGTGATCACAATGGTTAGGCTAAAGCCTTTAACTTTGGCTTCAGCCTACTCACTTTCCCTCCCCGGGAAACAATCAGGGCAGTGAAAATTATAACTTCTTTATCTACAGTCTTACTGAGAACCTGAAACTTTTCAGGGAGGAGAGAAATGAGAATGTATAGATTTATTCCTTTCTCTTTCTCTCCTTCCCCTTGTCCCTCATCTTATACCCTTACAGCTAACTGGGTTGGGTTCTCTCACATCTACGCTGGAGAGAGGGAAGGGATGGGGGCCAGAACAACCAGGCAACCGCCTAACAAAGCTGGGAGTGAGGGGACCTGACCCCTAGGAGATGTCAGCAGCTTCCAAAAAACTTTTAGCTCAGTGGTTCTCAACCTTCCTAATGCTGCGACCTTTTAATACTGTTCCTCATGTTGCGGTGACCCCCAACCATAAAATTATTTTCGTTGCTACTTCATAACTGTAATTTTGCTACTGTTATGAATCGTAATGAAAATATCTGATATGCAGGATGTATTTTCATTGTTACAAATCGAACATAACCCACAGGTTGAGAGCTGCTGCTTTAGCTAGTATATCCCAGTGTATATACTGGTGGGTTTCACTGCACATGTGTTTGTGCATATCAATATTTTTGTGTGGGTGTGTTTGGTTATTTGTGTCTGTGTGCATGCATTTTGGGGATAAAGTATGCAGATTTAGGTATGAGGATGAATCTACTCCATTAGGGTTTGGGGTTCAGGCCATCTAAGTTCCCTCTCTACAATCATTATGGTGTCTCATTTGGTAAGTAGAACTTAGGAGGGAAAGTAGGAGGATCCAGTAATCTGCTCAAAGAACAAGTCTAAGTGTTCCTCCATCTCCTACCTCCACAATGGGAAATTGGAGAGGAGAAATAGATGAAGGTTATGGGATGGGGAATTCAGGTGTGCCAGTCAAAAGAACTTTCTGAGACTTGCAAGAACTGGTGCTGAGTGAAGTGAGCATAACCAGGAAAACATTGTATATAGTAACTGCAACATTGTTTGATGACCGACTTTGTTAGACTTAGTTCTTCTCAGTAATGCAATAATCTAAGACAACTATAAAAGACTGATTATGGAAAATGCTATCCACATCCAGAGAAAGAACTGTGGAGTCTGAATGCAGATCGAAGCATCCTATTTTTTCTCTCTCTTTTTTGTTTTCTTTTTTCTTTCTCATGGTTTTTCCCTTTTGTTTTGATTCTTTTTTCACAACATAACCATGTGGAAATATGTTTAATATGATTGTACATGTATAGCCACCAGATTGCATGCTATCTGGGAGAGGGGGAGATTTAGAGCTTCAAATCTTATAAAAGTGAATGCTGAAAACTAAAAATAAATAATTTTTTTTAAAAAAAAAGACTTTTTGATAGGGTGATTTATTAAAACACTGGGCCCAGAAAGGAGGGGATGTATGAAGTTTCACTCACAGAGAAGAGTGGTATGGCCAGTGGTTGTGATGGATCTGGTGAACTTGAAACAGAGGAGGATGAGTTCAATACATCTCAGCAAACACTTATTAAACATCTATTATCTACTAGCACAAGTACTGTGTTAGGCTTTATGAAAAGACAAACAGGAAATAGTCCCTGACCTCAGGCAACTTATATTCTATTGGTAGGGAAATAAATGTGTCAGTAATTCAAATAAGAAAATAAAAGAGTCACAGATAGATAAATGCAAAATAAATGCAAAGTACATATAGTCAAAGTAATTTTTGGAGGGAAGGCGTAACAAAGGAGGGAATCAAGGATTCTGGTAGCAAACAACAATTTGAGATGTCTTTTTTTAAAACTGATTTGTTTATTTACTTTTAGTTTACAAGATTCAGTTCCACAGTCCCTTGAGTTTCAAATTTTCTCTCCTCTCTCTTTCCCCTCCCCCCATGGCG
>CM053586.1:220428270-220456059 GCA_028646515.1 Pseudochirops corinnae | reverse complement strand
TCACTTAGCATCAGTTTGTATAAGACACTCCAGGTGAATATGAAGACCATCTCCTCCCCATTTCTTATAGCACAATAGTATTCCATTACATTCATATACCACAACTTGTTTGGCTATTCCCCAATTGATGGATATCCCCTTAATTTCCAGTTTTTTGCTACCACAAAGAGAGCTGCAATAAATATTTTTGTACATATGGGTCTTCCTCCCACTTCTATGATCTCTTTGGGATACAACCCCAGAAGGGGTATTACTGGGTCAAAGGGTATGCATTTATTTATAGCCCTTTGGGCATAGTTCCAGATTGCTCTCCAGAATGGTTGTTTCAGTTCACAGCTCCACCAACAATGCATTCGTGTTCCAATTTTTCCACATCCTCTTCAGCATTTGTCATTTTCCTGTCTTGTCATCTTAGCCAATCTGACAGGTGAAAAGTGGCACTTCAAAGTTGTTTTGATTTGCATTTCTCAAATCAATAGTGATTTAGAGCATTTTTTCATATGCTTATAGATATCTTTAATTTCTACCTCTGAAAATTTCCTGTTCATATCCTTTGACCATTTATCAATTGGGGAATGACTTATATTCTTATAGATTTTACTTAATTCCTTGTATATTTTAGAAATGAGGCCTTTATCAGAGACACTGGTTGTAAAAATTCTTTCCCGATTTCCCACTTCTTTCTTAATTTTAGTTACATTGGCTTTGTTTATACAGAAACTTTTCAATTTAATGTAATCGAGATTATTCATTTTGCATTTTATAATGCTCTCCAACTCTCCTTTGATCATAAAGTCTTCCCTACTCCATAAATCTGACAGGTAAACTATTCCTTGCTTCCCCAGATTACTTACAGTATCAGCCTTTATACCTAGATCATGAACCCATTTAGACTTGACTTTGGTGTATGGCATTAGATGATGGTCTATACCCAGTTTCTGCCATACTATATTCCAATTTTCCCAGCAGTTTTTGTCAAATAGTGAGTTCTTATCCCAAAAATTGGGGTCTTTGGGCTTATCAAACAGTATATTACTATAATTGTTGACTACTGAGTCTTTTGTACCCAATCTATTCCGTTGAACAACTATTCTATTCCTTAGCCAGTATGGAAGCTAAAGATTCCAAGGGCAGAGGTCAGGAAAATGTGCAAAAAATACAGAATGTTTTGCTCAGTTCTCTGCTTCTCACTTTATTCCTTATTCATTTTCCTTTCTCTACCTCCTCTTCTTTCACATTATTTCTGCTTCATTCTCCCTTCTAGTCAACCAACCAATCAATGTATCTATCCATAAATATTTATTAAGTACCCACTAATTACCAGGCCCTGTATTAAGTGATGATGATCTTTCTTTTCTCAATTTCTTTCTTTGCCTCCTCCTGACACTCAACTTTCTTCCTGAGCTTCTCTTGATGACTCTCTATTGCCCTATCTATCTCTGCCTGATTATCTCTTTTTAGTCCATCAGTTGATGTCTCTTTTTTTCTTCCCCCTCCAATCCTCCCCACATTCCCTTCCTCCAGGATTGTGCACTCTTGAGACTAAAAGGCCATAGTAGGCCAGGAGCCAGGATTTTTTGGTATCAGTACTTCTTTTCCCTCTGGTCTTCTGTTACCTGCTTCTTTAGGCCAAGACTCCATTAAAATCTGAGCTTATCATCAGGTCTTTTCTTCTAAGGTCAGAGGAAAGTGTTGGAGAATCCCAACTTTAAACTTATTTGGTGATGGGAGGGAGGGAAATATATAGGCCCTTAGGAACATAAGACAAAAGGGAAGGGTCCAGTCTTCTGTTCCAGAAGCCCCATCAATATGAGCATAGGAGGTTTATTCTTGGGCAGTCCCTCTCTAGGCTAGCCCTACCTTTGTTAATAATTCAAACCACTCATCTCAAACCATTCAGTCACAAGAGAGAGCAAGAATAATGAATTAATGCATTTATAATAAAGCATTTATTAAGGACTTGTTAAGTGCCAGGCACTGTGCTCAGCATTGGAGATAAAAATGCAAGCAAGCAAGGCAGTTCCAGCCCTCGAAGAGTTAATATTCTAATAGAAGAGAAGAGCACATACATGGGCATGGTGCCTAGGGAAGAGCCTTTTGGACAGGTGATTATAGTAATAATGATACTATAGATTGCATGAATTGATATCTGCAATGTTTTCCTGTTATTATATCTCACTTGATCTTATGTGGATGAAGGTTAAAGTCTGCTTTTTAACACCCAGGTAACTCACCACCCATTCTAGGCCTCTGCAAAATTCAGATTGGTAACCTATAACATTAGTAAGGGAACTGAGTGGGATTCCAGGGAGCCTGAAGATTACAAGAGATCTCTGTTCCCCTTCATTCCTATTTATTTTCTCTTTACTTCCCTTCAGGGTGGGGAGCCCAAAGTGGCAGCAGGAGGAGGTGTGGGTGCCCTGTCTCTTCTCACCCAAACTGGCAGAGGGGAGGGGAATGGCATCAGTGACATCAGGGCCAGTACAACCCAGCCTCCACTTTTCACACCAGATTTCTTTTTTGGGTGGAAGAAGTTGGGGGTAGGGAGATAGAGAAGGAGGTGAGCAGTGATTAGAGGGTCTTGGCAGATGCAGAGAGAGGCCAGACTGGAAAACCCTCAATGCCATTCCCACCCCAACAGAAGACACTATTGGGTAGAAACAGGAATTCAACTAAAGGTATTCCTTTGATAAATGTTCCCAGGACCGTCCTAACTGATTCACGTTCAACGTCTTCCTGTAGACAGAGTGGGCAGGTGGCAGGGGGATGGATGTGATGATCTGAAACTTAGGCCTGAAAATGGTGGGAATTTGGCCAGGCATTTTATGAAAACTCTAAGGGGGGAGCTACAATTTCCCTTCTAGCTGGAAGAATCAGCACTGGTTGAATGCTGTATTGAAAAACAAACCAACTTACAACCAAACCAAATCAAACAGAAAATGCCCTCACTTCAGCCAGGCCTAGTTTCAAGGAAGACTCAGTTCTTCCTAGCCATTCTGCTATTGCCAGGAAGGCCTCTGCTAATTCAGTTCAGAAAGACAGATACTTTCTTTTCCTTTTCTTAAGAAATTGAAAGAAGAGAGGAGTTAATGTATTGGGATGGGAAATGGGGGTTGAGCTAAGGCTATAATAGAGTTTTGGATCTCACATTTGTCTGGTTTCCATTCCCAATAGAGACACTTTCCCTTTCCATCCAGTCCTGCTCCTGCCCCCATCAGGATGGAGTCATCCCAGCCTCCTGGGGTCCCCTACCTCCCACTTCATACTCTGCTTTCCTGCCTCTGTTCAGCTCTAGTTGGGAGCAGAGGGTCCCCACGGAGTCGTAAGGGGAAAATCCTGTAGGGCTGGGGAGCTAATGAAGAGATGGGGAGATGGGGCCAGCCCCCAGGAGAGAGATGGGGGCAGTGTTGCAGGGGAAGGAGAGGGGTTTAGGAAGGCATGGAGAGTTAGGGGGGAGGGAGGCACTTCAGTTCAGTGAGGGAGGAAGGAGGAACCCAGAGTAGAGAAAGGAGAAGACATAGCAGTGAACTCAATGCAGATACTGTGCGTGAGTGTGTGTGTGCGCGCGCGTGAGTGTGTGTGTGCGCGCGTGAGTGTGTGTGTGTGTGTGTGTGTTTTAAAGCATTAGCCAGCAGTTTCCCTTAGGTGGTGGCATCTTGTTAACCCCCCATCCCCCTGACCCCAGGGAGAAGAGCCCTCCCCAATCCTGGCAAGGACACTTTTTGACATAAGGGAAGAGTGCCTAGAGCTAGAAGACAAGCTTCCTTCCTTGCTTTTGAACCTTAGAGATTTTCTTTCCTCACACTTTTAGCATGTGTTGTCCTGTCCAAGGATGCTAGGCAACACATAAAGTCAGAGATCCCTCGGGGTGAATGGGTTCTTGGAACTACTTCCTCCTTCCTCAAGACCCTACTCCCTTCTCCTCCATTGCTGAGAAGTCCTTCCTTACCCCCACCTAAGAAAGAAGAAATTTGTTTAACAACTCAGTTTCAGATGCTCAGGGTTCAGGTGTTGTTGTTGTTATTTTAAACCTTTTTAAGAGTAATTGGGGTGGGGCAACTAGATGGCACAGTGGATAGAGTGGCAGCCCTGGAGTCAGGAGGACTTGAGTTCAAATCACAATTACTGTGTGATCCTGGGAAAACCACTTAACCCCAATTACCTCTCTTCCCCAAAAGAAAAGAGTAATTAGGTCTTGGCCTGGTAGAAGAGTTAAGAAAATAAATCTCTCTTTCATCTTGGTGGTAGTGGTGGCCTACAGGTGAAGAATACTGCATACATATTGTCGAGTTATTTGTCCATTGCTTTTGCTGAAGAATTCTCTCCCACCCTCATTATTTTCAAAATCTGTTGCAGAAGGTAGTTTCAGAGAGGTAGGAGAGAGGAGAAGAATACATTTTGAAATGTTGCCAATGTGAAAACAAAAGGAATAAATTTAAAATAAAATTTTAAAAAAATGATTAGGACTGGGAAGACTGCCACCCTAGAAAAGTCTATTTCAGATTTATTTTTTGTACCTTCAGTAATTAGTAAATGCTTACAGTTTGATGGAGAGATTCATCCTCCCAGAAGTGTTGAATTCCTATTGTGATGCATTAACTTTCCCATTAATCAACAAGCATTATTAAATACCTACTGTTAGGGCAGCTAGGTGTCAAAATGGATAGAGTGACAGGCCTGGAGTCAGGAAAACTCATCTTCCTGGGTTCAAATCTAGCCTCAGACACTTATTGGCTGTATGACCCTGGGCAAGTCACTTCACCCTTTTTGCCTCAGTTTCCTCATCTATAAAATGAGCTGGAGAAGGAACTGGCAAATCACTTCAGCATCTTTATCAAGAAAACCCCAATTGGGGTCATGAAGAGTCAGACATGACTGAACAACAAAATGTGTTAGGTATCATGTGGGGAGTGAAATGAGGAGGAAGAACAGGTGAAGGTTACAGCATATGGGATTCAAAGACAAAAATTAAACAGTCTTTGTCTTCAAGAGCTCTGAGTCTACCAGAAAATGATGTGTACACAGTAAATAGATAGAAAAGATATGCAAAGTAAACACATGGTAATGGGGGCAGAGGAAGGCAGCAGTCTGGGAGATAAGGACTGGCTTATTGCAGGAGGCTGATCTTGAGCTGAGCTTGAAGGAAAGTATGGATTCAAGAGGCAGAGGTGAGGAGGGTATACAGGATGCCAGATACAGCCTTTACAAAGGCAGGGGAAATAGAATATTATGTTCCTGCTTGGCTGGACTCTGGACGTCATCATGCCCCTGACCTGAGCGTGACCAACCTGTCTCTTCTCCTTTTCCACTTCTTTTTATGTACTGTCTTCCCCCATTTGATTGGGAACTCCTAGAGTGCAGGGGTTAGCTTTTGCCTTCCTTTGTATAAGAAGCTTAGCACAGTATCCGGCATATACTTTGCTGTCAATTAGTCATGTCTAACTCTCTGTGACTCCACTTATGATTTTTTTCTGAGCAGAGATACCACTGTGGTTTGCCATTTTCCTTCTCCAGTCTATTTTATAGATAAGGAAACAGAGGCAAACAGAGTGAAGTGACTTGCCCAGGGTCATACATACAGCTACTAAGTATCTAAGTTTAGATTTGAACTCAGGTTCTCCTGACTCCAGAGCTGGAACTTTATCCACTTTGGCACATAGCTGCCAACACATACATAATAGGTGCTTAATCAATGTTATTAATCCACAACTAACAGGTTCAGCAAGAAGGCCAGTTTGACTGTACTCTGGAGTAAGAAAGGGGGTCATGTGTAATAAAGCTGGAAAGATAGACTAAAGCCTTATTGAGAATGCCTTTACATGCCATATCAGGTTATATTTGATCCTAGAGGCAATAGGGAGCTATCAGAGGTTCTTGAGTGGAGGAGTGATGTAGTCAGATCTGTGTTATAGGAAAATATCCCTTTGGGAGCCTTATGCTGCAACCAGCTAGAGTATTTGTTCTGAAAGTCAGAAGGACCCAGAATTGAATTCTGACTTAATAGTTGTATTATCATGGGCAAATAGCACCGTCTCCAAGCCTAATGTCTTGTACACAGTAGAGCATCACAAACCCTGGATGCACTCAGTCTCAGCTATGTCGCCCTCATCTTATTCCTATACTCCAACCCCTACACCCAGCCTGAGTCAGGCTTCCGAGACCCTCTCCTTCTCTCCACCAGGGGAAGAAGGAACCTAGGAGGAGAATGGAAGAAAGAGGGGAAATTAAAGTAAAATTGGGTAAAATCTCCAAGCCTACATTTGAAAGGTTTGTTTCACAAGAGTATGAGAGATTGAGGTTAGTTAGCCAGAGAGTTAGGACTCCTCCATGGATTAATCCCCTGAAGAAAGGAATGGCAAACCATTCCCCTATCTTTGCCAAGAAAACCCCTTAAACGGTGTAGTCCATGGGTCACAAACAGTCAGACACAACTTGAACAACAACAATAAAGAAACAGGGAGGGGACTTTAAACAGACAAACCCTCTCCCAGAGGGAACTAGGGCCACAGAGAGACCTTAGAGAGGAGGCCCTAGGTTACTGAGACAGCCTTTTAAGTGTCATAAACCTCGAAGAACATACCAGGTACTAGCCCCCTTCCCCGGGGGTAGGGAAAAGAAAATCGGATTTGGGGTTTGCAGTCCTTGGTTTGAGTACTTACTCCAGTCAGTTACTAGCTACAAGTGACCCCGGGCACTTTAATCTCGTTACCTCTAGTAACTCTCACCATTGTTGGATAGAAACAGGAAGGCATTAAATATTAGGATAGGAATTAGAATAGGACAGGAATTCCTTTTAATGCATACAATAGAATACATAGGATTACCAATGAAACCAATTATATTGAAATACAGTTATCAATTTGAAATAATTACAGACAACAGATTAAACATCCCCGTTTAGAGAGTGGTCTAGAATACTGAGAGATGAAGGGATTTGCCCAGGAGCATACAGCCAGTGTGCCAGAGGCAGGACCTGAACCCACGTCTGGCTCCCAGGCTCTGAAACAAGAGTTCTGTAGCCACTATATCCGCCACGCTTCCTGTCTCAAAGAGCCAACTAAACGTCACTTATTATTATCATTATTACTTATTCATTTCTTCAGATGCTAATATTTGCTGTATTCCCCTTCCCGATGCCCAGTCTCTCCTCTGACTCTCAGAAAAGAATTCTCTCCCCTCTCCAGAATTCCTTCATTTTCGAATTTTGAGGCAAAGAGTCAGAGATAGTTGGCAAGAGAGAGAGACGAGGCAGCGGAGGGCTTTGCTACCCTTGAAAGCATTTCTCCTTCCCGTGGTCGTACTGATCCTGCCTTGCCTCACCTTTTCCTCTGTGTGGCCCAGGCAATGTGCTGAGAATTACAATCCACGAGGCTTTCGAGGGCGGAGAGATTACCGTTTGAGAAGTTCCATTCTTGGGGGAATACCTGGATAGGAAGGGGTTCGGCAATCGAGAGCTGACGGGAGAAGGCGGCGGTGGGGTATAAGTCCGTTTGTCCGTCTGCTAAGCATTTTTGGCTTTTTCAACGTCTTGTGTTTAAGGGGGTGAGGTTAGGGGCGGGGCCTTCTGTGTGGGTGGGGGGCGGAGAGGTGAGGGTTTAAAATGAGACAACCCGGGCGCCCTAGGCGGTGAAACCGAGCTAGTCTGGGGAGCGAATAAACTGCAGCGAGAAGCGGCATTGCCACAGCTAACACGGGGGTGGAGGAACCTCGAAGTTCCAGCCACCCCCTCTTTGGGCCAAGTCCTTTTACTGCGCACAGCCCCGAGGGCTCTGACACTCTAACCCAGTCGAGGGGCAGCAAGGAGAGACTGCAGGTCACCCTACCTTCCCTCCCC
The DNA here is from genome assembly GCA_028646515.1 of Pseudochirops corinnae. Lineage (NCBI taxonomy): Eukaryota > Metazoa > Chordata > Mammalia > Diprotodontia > Pseudocheiridae > Pseudochirops > Pseudochirops corinnae. The sequence goes on along the minus strand of CM053586.1, from coordinate 220,448,225 downwards.
ATCAACGTATGGGAAGGGGGTCCGCTCCGACCGTCGACCCGTCATCTAAGGTTACACCGCTGGCAGGCAAAACGTCTTGACAAAATAGAGCGGCGGCGGGAAGCCGCCAAAGCTCTTCCATTCCCCCTGCTGCCCACCCCCGACCCCGGATGGGCGTCCAGAAGACCCGCTCTGAAGCCATGCTGATGGGCACCGACCCTGACATGCCTGGGGACGAAGATGGCCGAGTTGGGGTGAGCGAGGTGCAGGGCCGCTACTTCTACCAGCCCGAGCCTCGGGGCCCTCTGGACGCTGGAGTAGCTGACCGCGACTGCAGAGGCAGCTGCGACGGGGCAAACGGCGTCCCCTATCCGGGAGCTGCTATGGTGCCTGTGGGCGTACAGCCAGCTCCCAGCCCGGGCCGTTTCCTCTCCCCTTACTCCTTCCCCGCACGTCCCCAGCCCCAGCCCGCAGGCTACACAGGAAGCCCGGAGCCCTATGCGCTCACCTCGGGTGGCGAGGGCTTCCAGCCCCTCGACAGCTACTCTGGCGCTGCTGGAGCTGTGGGTGGGATCTATCCCCGGAGCAACCAATTCTTCCCCAGCCCCGAGGCGAATCTGGGCATCAGGGCCAGGGACCCCTGCAGCGGGACCGCTTTCTCCGGGAAATTGAAAGTGGTCCTCGGCAACCATTCCCTGTGGCTCAAGTTTTATAGGCAGCAGACCGAAATGATCATCACCAAGCAGGGCCGGTAAGTGAACGGCTGTGGGAGCGGACGCCTGGGCCCTCCAGGAGTTGGGAACCACGACCGCATCTCCCTTTCCCAAGCGCGGTTCAAATTGTGCAAAGCACTCGGAGTGTCCTTTTGAGCCTTCGTTGTTTCGGGGAGTGTGTTTGGCTCCCTGGAGAGGAGGCCTCCAGGTTCGACATCCCTGCCTCCCCGCTCCTCCCTCCCCTAGCATCCCACCGAGTCCCAGAAGCGTGTATGTCACGGAAGGGGAATGAGAGCTCAGAGAGCAGAGGGAGGGTTACATAGGATTTGCAGGGTTGAAGCCTGGAATAGAGATGGAGATCTCATTTGCCTCGCTCCCCATTTTTGTAACTAGGGTTTTCTAGGGTGGAGGATAGGAGGAACTGAGGCTCAAAGAAATTGTGACTGTTCCTACTTTTTACCAAAATGCAGGCTGAGTAGACGTGATGGGAAGGGGGGAAGTGATTGGAGAAGGCAGGCTGGGTGCAGAGGGTACTTTGATCCTTTCCTTGTCGCTCTTCCTTCCCTCTGTCCTTCAGCAACTCTTGTTCAGAAGCCAGTTTTGATGGGGCCTGGATTCGGTGACACAGATGCCCTCTCCAAGTTTCCTTTCCGGTCTTGCTTTGAGATCATATGTCTGTGTATCTCTGATGGAGGGAGGGAAGCAGAGATGGTGGGAAGGGGACAGTGATGTCCTTCAGCCCTGAGGGGTAAGGGCAGGTAGTTGAAATGGACCCAAGGATCCCCAGCCTCCGAGGTTCATCTTACCCCTCCCCCGGGTTAAGCTGTTCAAATGGTATTAATATCCCTTTTTTTCTCCCCACCCCCCACCTTGGAGAGAACTGGGGAATGAGTGGACTCACCCTGTTGAGGGGCTGGGGAGTAAAAGAGCATTTGGGGCAGAGGATGCTGCTTCCGGATAAAGGCCTCTAGTGTGGGGAAGAAAGAGAAACTTGTAACTTGTTGGTGACTGTTTAATACGCATTTGTTTATCACCATTCTGTGTCATTGCTGTTCCAACCATTGTGCAGGTGCTAATTAGGCTTTTTTTCCTTTGGGAAACTGGAATTCATATTAGATGTAATGAGATACAATCAATTGTTTATTAAGGGGCCTTCACTTTTAGTTAGATTCTCCACCTTTCATCAGGCATTAAGCTGATCCCATTGAGGCCTTGGAGGGTAGGGTGGGGCATGGTTCGAAAAAAACCTAAATGTCTTTCCTTTCTAGTAAAACTGACCATTTGATAAATAGATTGGAAGCACTGTGCTAACTGATAGGGGTGGTGATGGATACAAATAGAAAATATGAAGATAATAGTTACTCAAAAGGAGTTTACACTCTAATTCCGACCAAATCGTAGGTATGGGTTGGAAGGTGACTGTAAAAATTTGGAGTCAGAGGAGCTGGGTTTGAATTCTTACCCTGTTCCTATCTCCTCTGACCTTGGGCCAATCATCCGTAAAATAAAGATGTTAGAACAGAACTCTGAATTCCCTTCTAGTACTACTATATCTGTGGTCCTCATTTTGTGAATGAGGAACCTGGGGTTCAGATGGATGACATGATCTGCTCTGTTGGCGCAGACTGTGATGCTCGCAGACACCGGCAAGTCACTTACCTCAGTTTCCTCATCTGTAAAAATAGCCCTCTCTTCTAAGATTGACTTCCATCTGCTTTTTCATGTATCTTATACGTACCTAATTATTTACCAATTTTTTTCTCCGCCATTAAAAGTAAGCACCTTGAGGATAGGGACTGTTGTGGCCCTTCCCTGCATCCCTTAGGAGCTTGCTAAATTCCTGTTGATTGACTGATGCAATGGAGATGACACTATGTAGTCCTAGTGAAGAAAGAGACTTGTAAATTGTGAATCATATTATAAACCTGAATTTTGTTAATGGCAGAGCCTAGACCAGAGCCCAGATCTTCTCTAGTCATGTTGTTTAATAGACTGAGTCCAGTGATTCAGGGACATTCTCTCATTCCTGTCACCCTCTCTCTGCAAACCTCTCAGCACAGATTCCTCCAAAGCCACCAGCCAACATAACATAGCAGCATCTTCTTTCTTCTTTTTAAAAATCTCTTCCACTCTGAAGTAGAAGACCCAATCCTGTGACCTTGGGCAAGTCACCTAACCCCCATTGTCTTGCCTTTCCCCCTCAAAAAAAAAAAAAAGACTCCATCCTCTTATCCCTTTACTCTATGGTGATTGACCCATTTCCAAGTCCTAGTCTTGCCCACCTCCCTGCCCCATATGTCAGTCTGGCTGGTTAGCATGGCTCTAGGTCCATGAGTGGGGAGGGCATTTGAGCATTGGGAGGAGGGTGGTTCTGACTGGGGCTAGGGCTTCCTCTGTTAGAAAGTGGGGAGGATCATGGTTTTGCCACTAACCAGGCATGTCTTTCTTTAGGATGAAAATGTTTGTTGAACGGAATTTAGAGCATATTTTTATGTTTTATGGTTAACTTTGACTATGATCACATTTTTGTTTGCTTTTCTGCCCGTGTGTTCATTACTTCAGTACATTTCTGTTTTTAGTAGAGAGAACATAGATATTAATTAAATTTGCCTGCATGACCTTGGGCTAGTCACTGTCTCTCTCTCTCTCTCTCTCTCTCTCTCTCTCTCTCTCTCTGCCTTTTATTCCCCTGCAAATGAGGGGACTGGACTTTATGAGCACTTCTAAGGTCCTTTCTAGCTCTGAAATCCAATTGCATCTCACCCCATAAAGCAGGGGCCCATATTAAGTGGAGAAGATTCAGAATTGTGGTTGATGTGCTGCTCAGGGAGGCAGAAAATCATCAGAGTCCAAGATACCTCTATTTCTTTCTTTCTTTTTTGCTTTTTTTTTGGAGGGAGTTGGGGTTGAGTGACTTGCCCAAGGTCACACAGGTAGTAAGTGTTAAGTGTCTGAGGCTGGATTTGAACTCAGGTCCTCCAGACTCCAGGGCCAGTGCTCTATTCACTGTGCCACCTATCTGCCCCAATACCTCTATTTCTAAAAGAAAAACTGTTCATAGTAGAGAAGGCTGGGGTAGAATCAGGGCTTGTAGCTCCAGTCTGCCAAGCTATAACAATGACTATAATTGGTGACAGCAGTGGCATAAATACATTTGTCTGAGGGTGTGTGTGTGTGTGTGTGTGTGTGTGTGTGTGTGTGTGAAAGACAGAAAGAGAGAAATCAACATTTGATGAGCTGCACAACCTTGTAGTCCTGGGAGATTCCCCACTACACTCTGACAGCCACACCCCGCCCCCCACATAGATCCACACATGCAGAGCCCAAGCACACTCATTGGGCCCCGATTTCCAGGAGGCTGATATTTGTGACACTTTCAGTGCCTTGCATTGACCAGGAACTGTGTGTCTAAGTGTGGTTGAGGAAGAGGAAGGGTGGGAGGGAAGCTTCCCTTGCCCAAAGCTTCTAAACTTTGGTGGATTAAATTATTTAGGGCTGGAAGGTGGCCTTTCTGAGACCAATGAGTCAGCTTTCTTATCTGAAAGAGGTTGGCTCAAATAAATGGAAGGAAAGTGACAAGAGCGGTATGGGGAGTTTCATCCGACTTTTGTGGGGGTCAAGGTCTGATACCCCCATTGATGAACCCTATCACTTCTTTCTTGCTCAGTAAGTGTTCAGTAATGATCAAGGTAGCAATTAGAGCCTCCTTATGGGTGTCAGATGATGGCTCTGGGGAATCCAGAGTTAAAAAGACTTTTCTTTTTGTCCATTCCCTTCTTATCTTTCCCTGTCCCTTCCAGGTCATTTAAAAATGTTTCTCTTGGAGATGAAGAAATACTCACCACTCTCTTTTTGGAAGTTAGGTTCATTTGGGAAACTGTTAACTGAAGCAATGATCTATCTCTCAGCAGGGATTTGGTGGCAGAGATGGGATTGAAACCCTTCTCATACCATCCATTGATTTTCCCAGGTACAACCTGTGAATGGGTGAATTCTTTTGGCTTCTAACATCTGGGCCCCAGCAGGCATCTCTGGATTCTTGTGCCTTTGGAATTTGCATTCCTAATTCCCATCAAATCCCTTCCCTAATTGTTCCTCATCCTCTGTGCCTCTTGGGGTTTGGGGGTGTTGGAGGAGGAGGATCTCTGGATCAGGCTTTCATAGATTGGAGCCCAGATCAGCAGAGGAAGGGCTCCAGATCTGCTTCATCCAGACAAGGAGATCCTTAACCTAAGAGAGAATGGGGAATGATAAGGGAGGGAAAGCATGGAAATAAGGAGCTCCAACTTATATGAGGGGAGAAGTACTTTGTGTGGAAAATATTTCATCTACAATGAAGAATTATTTTTTTTCCCTTAATATGTTCTCCTGATGGCTGTCATGCAATTGATTTGAAAGGAAGAGGCTGTCATAGATTCTATGTCAATGTTGGGAGTTGAAGGGTTAATGTTCTCCCTAGCACAGGAGAGGTTAATATTTCTCACCTATTGTCTTCTCTACTCCTCCTTGTCCAAAGATCCCCAGTGTTTCTCTTTGGTCCTCAAGCTTAACACCAGGGCCGGGCTTAGAGAGTGGGGGTGGAAGGGGTTCTACCTAATGGAGCCTTTGAAACCTGGGGCAGGCGGAAAAGGAGCTTCCTGCACTTGCCCAGCTCATCTTTAGTTTCTCTTTTGCAGTGTGTGTGTATGGGGGGGGGGGGCGCGGCAGAAGATAGTACCAACATATGTACCAGGGTTCAGCCCCTTTGGTCACAGCTCCAGCAATATATGGAAAAGAAGGGGGGATAGCTGGTGATGGTAGGGTGGGAGATTAGTGACTGACTGATGAGGCTCAAGTTTCCGTTTCTGAGGAATAAGCATGTCTTTAGATTACATTCTTCTTCGACTTGATGGAGGTTGCTGGCAAAGGGGCTTTCCCCCATCTTTTGGGAAAGACCCCCTTGCCTTGAGGTGATCAGAGTGAATGACTTAGCTGTCAGTGAGAGATACATGGTGCCCCCTTGGAAGGTGATGAGACAGCCATAAGGTTTTAAGATTTCCCTCCTCTCCCTCAACAATAAATGAATTTAAAGTGAAGGTTTGTATGGACCTATCTTTGTTTCCTTATCATTTACACAGAAGTACTTAATAAAAAAAATTTTTTGACCGATGGAAAAAATTAGCCCATGTCAAAATGGAAATTTAACACCTCTTTATCAGTAGATTAATCCATCAATCAACAAACTTTTATTAAGTTCAGTGTGCCCTCGTGTTTAGTGTTAGAGAAATAAAGAACAATTTAAAATACTTTATACCTTGGGCAGAGCCCAGCCCAGCCCCAAGTACTCTGGAAGCATGGAGGAATGTGAGCAGCAAAGTTCTCTTTCTTCACAGGCGGATGTTCCCTTTCCTGGCTTACACGATCCAGGGGATGGACCCTGCTGCCCATTATCGAGTGTTTGTGGAAGTGGTGCTGGTTGATCAACACCACTGGCGTTATCAAAATGGCAAGTGGGTTCAGTGTGGAAAGGCCGAGAACAACATGCCAGGTAGGGAAGAATTCACTGCGGGACTCGGGTGGATCAGCCAGTGGGATATTTTCCCTTTGTCTCCGAGGTTGGGGCGCCCTCTGGAGGCAGCAAATCTAATTAACGCCTTTGCTTCATCCTTCATTATTCATCCTTCCCTGTCCCTTCTTCCCAGTCCCCCCCTCCACTAACCTTTCCCATCCATTTCACTCTTCTCTTCCTGTCTTTTTTCTTTTTTCCAAAATCCAGAACTTTCTATTCCTAGGCCTGACTATACTTTTATCCCCAAAGCCAAATGATCCTGTAGCCCAGCCTCATAGAAAACTCAGACAGCTCCTTTTCCACCCTGCATCCCTTAATGTACCTCTCTAGTGTCCAAATTCCCAATATCCTGTCCATAAGGGATCTATAAAACCAACAGAATTACTCTTTCTACAGGGAATAGGTTATATATCCACCCAGACTCACCCAACACAGGGGCCCACTGGATGCGGCAAGAAATATCATTCGGAAAACTCAAGCTGACTAACAATAAGGGCGCCTCCAATAATGTGACCCAGGTAAGATCCTCATTGTTTTCACCCCTCAATTCTTCCCAAGTCCATGAGGACAAAACAAGACTAAACATGAAGACAAAGTCCAAGAAGAACAAAACTCGATTTGAAGAATTTTCTGGTGGTGGAAGAACAGGGAGTAAGATATTAGAACAGGATTACCAAGTAAGCATGAAGTTTCTAAGTTTCTTGTTTTAAAAACTAAATTTTATTTTGGATGGACTGGATTTTAAAGACTAGAATTTAAGAAAACCACAGAAGACCAAGCTGCATTAATTGATGCAGTGTGTTTTTTTACCCATAAAGCAAAGAAAATAGAGATAGTGGCATTTTTAATTTAAAAAATTATAATTTAACTTTTAATTAATTAAATTTAATTTTTTTAAAATTAAGTAAATTTTTTAAAAATTTCAAAGTAAAATTATAGTATTTTTTGTATCAACTGATGTACCTGGTCTGAGCATCTGTCCTCTCTCCTTCCCATTACCCTGCTTCCCCTATAAAATTTTTTTTTAACTAGGCGACCAATATGTATAGTCAAGCAAAAAATATTCCTATATTGGAGTATCTAAAAATTCATTTCTTACTCTACATAAATAGCTTCATACCTCTCTTGTCAAAAAGAAAAAGTCATTGGTCCTTTGGAATTCTACTTGATCATTGTATTCATCAGCATTCTTAAGTCTTTCAAAATTTGTGTTTGTTTTTACAAAGTTGCTTTAGAATATAAATTGTCCTCTTTCTGTTCACTCAGCATCAGTTGAAAGTGAGGTTCAAGTAATGCCTGTTCCCTGCCCCCCACTCCTGCCTCATTTATATAGTCTTTTACTTATGGACTACCCATCCCCAAATTATGTAAGATATCATATATTCCTTCCCACTCTTTCCCTTTTTTCTTTTCTTTCCCTTCTTTCCTTTTCTCTTTTTAAAATAATCAAAACAGGGGTGGCTAGGTGGTGCAGTGAATAGAGTACTGGGCCTGCAGTCAGAAGGACCTGAGTTCAAATTTGGCCTCAGACACTTAACACTTACTAGTTGTGTGACCTTGGGCAAGTCACTTAACTCCAATTGCCCTGCCTTCCCCCCTCCAAAAAGAAAGAAAGCCCAAAAAAATTAATCAAAACAACAAAAATCATTTCATGGCCCTGCATCTTATTGACTCTTTCTATTCTACTTCATAGTTCTTAAGGGGTGATTGTATCACCACCCACCCCGAATTAGAATACAAACACTTCATCCTTATGAAGTTTTTTCCTGGTTGTATTTGCCTTTTTTGTGTTTCTCTTTACTCCTCTGATTACATTTCAAAGTTTCTATTCAGCTCCTGCCTTATCACCAGGAATACTTGAAAGTTATCTAGTCTATTTCATTTAAAGGTCCACTGCCACCACCACCCCAGCCCACAGTAGAATATTCCAAGTTTTGCTGATTGTCTATTCTTGGTTATAAGCCTCTGGTTTTTGTTTTCTGGAATATCAGGCTTATATCCTTTATGGTGGTAGCTACTAAATCTTGTGTGACCTGACTGTGGCTCCTTGGTATTTAAATTCTTTCTGGCAGCTTGCAGTAGTTTTTCTTTGACCTGGAGGCCCTGCACTTTAGCTCTTGTGTTCCAGTGAATTTTCATTTTTTAATTTCTTTCAGAAGTTGACCAGTGGACTTTCTCTATCTTCACTTTGCCCTTTGGTACTAAGGAATCTGGGCAGTAATTATTTTTTCATGATGTTTTGAAATATGATACACATATGTGTCAGATCTATGGAGAGGGTAAGAGTTCATGACCAAACAAGAGATAGAGAAGTTCACAGAAAGCAAGGTAGATAATTTTGTTATATAATTTTAAAAAAATTTGCACAAACAAAACCAATGCAACTAAAAATGAGAAGAAAAGCAGGAAACTAGAGGGGGAAAAAACCTTTGCAGCAAGTCTCTGATAAAGACCTCATTTCTAAAATATATGAGGAACTGAGTCAAATTTACAAGAATGAGAGCAATTTCCCAATAGATAAATGGCCAAAGGATATTAATAGCTGGTTTTCAGAGCAAGAAATAAAAACTATCGTCACAGAAAAATATTCTCCAAAATCACAAGTAATTAGAGAAATGCAAATAAAGCAACTCCGTGACAGCACCTTGCACACATAAGATTGATTAAGATGACAAAAAAAAAAAGGAAAATGACAAATACTAGAGGGGAATGTGGGAAAATAGGTATCCTGATGCTGATGGAGTTTTGAGCTAGTCCAACCATTTTGGAAAGTAATTTATAGCAGCTCTGTTCGAGGTAACAAAGAAATGAAAACTGAGGGGATGCCTATCAATTGGGAAATGGTTGAACAAGTTACTGAAACAATGAAGGGGATGGTTTCAGAAAAATCTGGGAGAACTAGTATAAACTGATGCAAAACGAAGTGAGCAGAATGAAAAGAGCAATTTATATAGTAACAGCAACATTTTAAAGATAATCAACCTAGTAACTCTGATCAACACAATGACCCACCACAATTCCAAAGGACTCATGAGAAACATGCTATCCACCTCTGGAAAGAGAAATGATGGACTCACAGTGCAGATTGAAGCATATTTTCTTCAATTTCTTTCTTTTTCTAACCTTTTTTGGGGATGGGAAATAGGACTAATGCAAAAATTTGTTTCACATATCTATGCATACTTGTAATGGGTTTTAGTTTTCTTGCCTTCTCAGTAGGTGGGGAGAAGGAGGGACAGTGAGAGAATTTGGAACTGAAAATAAAATAAAATTTACTTAAAACAAACGAAATATGATATCCAGACTCATTTGTTTATTTGTTTATCTATTTATTTATTGGTCATAGCTTTTAGGTAGCTCCATGATTCTTAAATTATCTCTCCTTGACTTTTTTTTCCAAGTCAATGGTTTTTTGTAGGAGAGTCCTTATGCTGTCTTCTATTTTTTCCCCTCTTTTGACTTTGTTTTAATATCTCTTGTTATCATATGGAGTCATTGGCTTCTAATTCTAATTCCATTCTCATTTTAAGAGAGACTGTTAGTAAGGTAAAGTTTTGTATTCATGGTGTCAAGCTGCCAATTTTCTTTCCCAGTCTCTCTACCATGGCAGGATTCAGTAAACATTTGCTTTAAAGGACCAAATAGTAAATATTTTAGGCTTTGTGACCAAGAGGCAAAATTGAGGATATTATATAATAATATTAATAAATATTGTTATGTAATAATAACACCTCAACTATGAGGTAATGAAAGAAAAACACATTTGCTCAATTTTTTATTGATGAAATTTAAAATATAATAATAATTGATAATTTTTTGTAATTCAAGTCTATTAGTGAGAAGAATGGAATTGGGGAGATAATATTTTGCTTGCTTGGGGTTCAGAATTAGTGATCTCTATCATTGCAACTGATTGCAAATGTTCATCTATTCATACTGCTCTGTAATGAGATTTTACATGTTTCATCTTTGAAATTTCCTTTTCACACAGATAAGTACTGCCAAATGCTGTTATTAATCCATAAGGATATGATTTTAATTGAGACAAAAGGCTCAAGTTTATATTTTCTGGACACATTTCTTTGGCTACTGCGATTAGATACAATTTAATTAACTCGCTATAGGCTAACAAATGAACCAATCAAAAACTTAACTCTAGTTCCAGCCTGATTTTAATTTTTAATTTTTGAAAAGAAATTTTATTATGATGAGATAGTCCATTTAAAATTTTCTAATTTTTCTTACTATTGCTTTTCTGTGAATTGGTAATAGTGTGAAGAATACTTAGTCTGATCATTTATATCATAATATAACTTATGTTATATTATATACACACATATAACATTATACATAAGTTATATAGTATATAACTTACATTATATTCTTTTAGCTCAGCTATAGTGTCTTGGCATAATAAATGCAATGTTTTGCCATCTAATTCAATAACAAAAAAATCCACACTCCACTGTACTTTAAAAGCACACTTTTTCAAAATTCACTTTTCTCTTCTTAACATGAAGAGTATGCATTGGATATTAAAAATAAAAACTGTCATCGTATGTAGATATGTATGGCACTCTAAACACCGTCAAGTTATAATTGTGGTTATTGAGACATTTCAGTCATGTATGATTCTCCATGACCCCATTTGGGGTTTTCTTGGCATAGATACTGGAGTGATTTGATATTTCCTTCTTGAGCTCATTTTAAGGTGAGGAAACTGAGGCCAACAGGCTTGCCAAGGGTCACACAGCTAAGTAAGTGTCTGAGGCTGGATTTGATCTTCAGGTCCTCCTGACTCCACCCACCATGCCTTACCCCATCTGGGATTTCTTTTGGTGCTGAATCTATTATCCCACTTTCCCTGGGAGACCCTGCTTTCTTTGGTGGGGGCAGAGTTGGGGGAAGAAGGTAGAGAAATGAGTCCATGATCTGCTCTAGGTCACCCCATAGTGGGGGCTCTTAGTGCTGAGTCCAGGTTTCTTGCCCTTCTGGGAGATCCCTAGCTATTGGTCTGGGCCCAGGGTTGAGTCTGAGATTGTTCCTGAGAGACCCTGCCCCCCTGGGCACTGAATCTCTGCTTCTGACCTCTAGCTGTTGGCCTGGTTCTGGGCCTGGGCTTGAGCCCTTTATCAGTTTGGGGAATCCTCAGACTTCAGGCCTAGCTCAGGGCTCTGGGCTCTGTGTCTGTTCTCCAAGTCCCACCTGTTGGCCTGGGCTAAAGGCTGAGTACATGGTTTGCTCTGGGATGCCCTAGGTCAGAGCTCTGGGCACTGGGTCTCCGATCCTGCTCCTATTCCTCTTCCACATTTCTTGTTCTGGCTACTTGTCTGTAGGTTGAATTTGTGATTTGGGGCTGGAAAGAAGGCCCATCATAGTTTCTCATTCGCTCCTGGGTCTAGTAGTTTTGTAAAATTTTCATTCATTCATTCTTTCATTCGTTTTCATTGTTTCATTCGATGTAGTTGTGTTGGGAACTGGAATGTGCTACTCCTTCATACTCCACCACCTTGGTTTCATGTCCTAGGACAGAGTGGGAGGAGGTTCCTTCCTAGTCTAAAGAAGGGTCCTCTTATTTTCTGTGAAGCCTGGAAAAAAGAGATCTAAGACAACATACAGTCCTTCTTCACCTTCCAGTCACTGCTGGTAGAGACCAGATAGGTGCTGGGGGTGGGGGGGCTGGAGGGCAGATGAACTGGCCTTCTTGCCTTATCTCTTGTGACTTCCGTTATAGATGATCGTATTGCAGTCCCTCCATAAATACCAGCCAAGGCTTCACATCGAAGAGGTGAGAGATGGAGACCATGAGGCACCAGGTCCCTCCTCCTTCACCCACATCTTCACCTTCCCAGAAACAGAGTTCATTGCTGTGACTGCATATCAGAACTCTGAGGTAAGAGGCGACCTACTGGAACATAGAGACTGGACCAAAGAGGAGGGAGGGAGGGAATCAGGCAGTCGTTTACAAAGTGCAGATTGTGTGCTAGGCACTAGGACTGCTGAGACAAAAGTAAGACAATCCTTGCCCTGAAGAAGCTTACATTCTAAGGGGAAAAACAAAAAGTGAAGGAAAGTATGGATCAGGAAATGTTTTGTTCTAGGCCAGAGGTCCCTAACATTTTTTTTCTCATGGACCCCCTTGCCAGTCTGGTGAAGTCTTTGGTTGGTTGATTTGTTTTTTAAAATTAAATTAAAGCTAAATTAATTAAGTTAATTAAAATTTAAATTATATTAATTTCAATCAGAGTTCAAGGACCCCATGAAATCCAGGTTAAGAACTTCAGATCTAGGCAGTCACAGATATTGTGAATGAGGAAGTTGTAGAACAATAGATTAACATGTTCTTTCCAGTAAATGTGACCGGAATAATTTTTATTTCCAATGGGGGGATGTGGGGAGAAGTGATAGACTTGCCCCAGTAGTGGGGCATGTGACAAAATACTGGAAGTGGGTAATTGGTGGACAATAGACAATGATAGTTTACTGGAATGAATAGTGAAGCATGGGTTCAGACTGCTCAGATGGTGTGGCTTGAAGTGGGTTTAAAATCCATCCACAAATCAGAACAACTTAATCTCCAGGGAGAAGGCCCCAAGCCAGTTGGATTAACTCCCTGGGGATTGAGAGAATTCCTTTTGGAGTAACAATGTTCCTGGTGGGGAGCAAAGGGAAAATAGTGTCAGGGAAGATGGTAAAATGGTCCATCTACCCTTGTAGATAACCTGGAATAGTTAAAATACTCTCCCCCATCACACTTCCCTTCCCCCACTTTCCAGAGGAAGAAACTGAGGTGCCTTCCCCGAGGTCACCCAACACAAAAATGAAGGTCAGATCTCCTGTCTTCCCAGAGGATGGCTCTAAGTTTCCAAAGGAGAGAATGCCCGGCACTCACTGGCTTTCATTTCCTTTATCTCTAGATCACACAGCTAAAAATCGACAATAATCCCTTTGCCAAAGGCTTTAGAGAAAGCTTGGACACGTAAGTGCTGGTGGGGCTCATCAGCTCCTTTTTGTGTCTCCTCTTCTCTGCCCACCAGGCCCCCAAGTATTAGGGGTGGTGCTCACTCAGTCTTCTCCTCTCTGTTCCCTTATTCCAGGATTCTGTGTGCTGGGGCTGGTGATAGAGAGGGGAAAGCTGGTTACATAAGAAGCAGGCCTGGGACTCTGATCTGGGGGTGAGGGAGGTAGAATTCTGGGTAACTCTGTATCCTTTAGTTACACCCTTTTCCCCCTCCCTTCCTTTCTCCTCAAGGTTCCTTACAGCTGTGGATGCCAGTGCCACCACTTCCCCTGAACCAGTTGCTGGCTACCCTCTACTGGCTAGGAGTCGGTACTTACCCAGCCAGTACCCATCACCCAGTTCCTTCTATTCTGAGCCACATCAAGGGCAACCCAAGGATGGAATACCCCTTTCTTCCTGGCTCTTCACGCAGGCCCCCCAGCCACCACTGGACTATGCCTATGATCCTTCTTACAGTAGCAGTAAGATCCTCTCCTTGGGCATGAATGGCATGAAGCCTGGACTTCTGCCCTCTGCTTCTCCACCCACCATGCCTTACTACCCCAGCCAGGAGGCTCTGGTCCCTCTAGGAGACTGGTCAACTTCCCCCTCATATAACCCCAAAGTCAACAATGCAGGCTGGCTCCGATCTGTGCCCCCAATGCCCATGGACCCTATTATTGGGGCCCAGGAAGAGAAGAGGCCTGAGGAGGAAATCTGGACTGATACTCCCAAATCAGATTCTAATGACTCAGGACTGGGTGAAGGAGACTCTAAGAGAAGACGTGTGTCTCCTTATGATTCAGGCAAGGATGATTCCTCACCTGCCCAGGGTCACTCTGGGGATTCTCCTTTTAAAAAAGAGCAGTCACTTGGAGACCAAGTATATTTTTTTAACTGAGAAGAGGAGCAGTGCCTTTGGCTCTTGATGGAACAGGAGGTGGGGATGTGCTTCAGGATCAGAAAAATGGACATGATATTGGATGGGTACATTCAAGCTGACCCCACCTCTCCTTGAGGTGGGGTCCTCCTACCTCCTACCTCCCCAAGGCGGAAGGCCCAGCTTGGGAGAATGCCCAAAACAGGACCTAAAAGTCTGTTTTCTCTTGATCCTTATGTCTGCTCCCCAAAAGTCAATAGAAGGAATGGTGTCTTGTGCCCTTCATAAGCCCTGCCCCCGACCACAGCCATCTTTCCCTGGTGCTGACTCCAAGTATTTACTGGAGAATATGAAGGAAGAATTCTGCTCATTTTTGATCTATGTCTTTGTGTGTGGGTGCTGAGAGGAGGGGGAAAGAGAGGAAATAGACTCTCTCCTATTCCTTATGGTGCCTAGCTAATTTTTTACTTAACCTTTAAAAAAACACCTTCATCCTTTAAAAAAAAAAAAAGGATGTGAGTAGCTGGTCAGACTTAGGGAGAGATTCTAATATCCTTAAATAAGGTCTGGGTGTCTTCCTTCCTAGGAAGATGGGCATCCTGGAATAGTTGGAATTGAAGGTGAGGGTGGAAGCAAGGATGGTTTCATGTTTAGATTTTAGAAAAATATGTGGGTTTTTTGAGATGCTATTTATTGTCTGTGATATAGGATTCCAGTATCTTTGGTTTATTTCTTTTAAATAAACTTGAAAAATGATGTCTGTCTCAGTGTGAAGAGGATTGAGGGTGAGGTGGGTGAAAAGTACTAATCATCCAATTTAATTAATCCTAGTATACCATAAGGGAAAGCCAAGCCCAGAGAGAACCTATGACTACCCTTGGGATATGTGATACATCAGAGCAGGGATCAGGTCTCTGACTTCCTAGCCTCCAGGTTCTCTCTGTCTGTCTGTCTGTCTGTCTATCTCTCTCTGTCTCTCCCTGTTCTCTCTCTTTCTCTCTCTCTCTTTCACTCTCTCTCTCTCTTTCATTCTTGAGGAAGCCTTAAAAGCTGTCTCATTTCTGGAAAGGGACCAAGAACTTGAGCTGGCCATGTGTTCTCTCTCTTGCCTTCATTGTTTAGTAATTCTGCTTGAATAAGTGGGAGCCATGGCTAATATAAAGCAGAGCTGTGATTTCTGTCTCAGAAGCAGCACAAGTACTAGAAGGAAGATGCCCCTGAACTTTCCTCCCATCTTGCCCATAACTCTGAGGTCCAGGAGGTAGGAGGGTAATGGTGTAAAACTATTCAGCACATGTTTTCTAAAATTGGAGTGAGGCTTCCAGATCACATAATGAATCAGATGGAACACTAGACATTTTCATAGATTCTTACAACCCCTCAAACTTCTCTAACATAGGAATTATGCACAAGAGATAAAGCCATTTTGATTCTCTCCATGGTCTAGGGTACCAAAAATTCAAATGAAGCAAAAACATGATACCACAGAGAAGGCTAATTCTTGACCCTTAGTGCTTCCCTGGCATTCTCTCCTGTACTGCCCACCATTCAGGCAGGGCTCTACAAGCTAACTCATGGGCTTGCAACAGTATTCAGCTCTTTCCCCATCTCCTGATACTAAAGTCAGTCCTGACCAGAACAGCAATGTGGCAACATTCTATACCATCACAGAGCTTAGACAGAGAACTGAGAAACAGAGGGAACTGGGACAGGACATGTATGTGACTTTATGATATTTCACTAAATCTGAGGGAAAGAGTCCATCATCAAGCAAGCTGAGGCCAAATTTTTCTGGCCCAGAAATCACTTGACGCAGAGACTGAGGATAGTGAAAAGTGAATTGCCTAGTTAAGGGAGGAAGCTGAAAAGGCTTCATGGTTCAGCCCCAGGGAAATCACTATCAAAAAGAGAGGAGTCACACAGTGACTGGATAAATAGGATAAAAGACTAATATCAAAGATCTCAGAAGGAAGATAACCCAGTTAAAGAGCTTGAACATGAGCAAGGAAACCAACAGGGAATATATTAAAAACAGAAGGAAATATGACCTCCAGATGAGCTAGAAGAGTCTAGACTTCTATGAATAAATATAACAAAAATGAGTCAACACCTGATGAGCCCAAGGATCTTGTGGATTTCCAACAAAGTGTGGAACCACAGCAAGATGTTCTTGGATGGTTTACAAGTGAAAGAAACTTTTTGAAAGAACTTATTGCCTAAAAATCAGAAAAACTGGCATAATAGAAAAACCTAAATCCAGATTGGCAAGTCTCTCTAGGGAAACAAAAGACAGGATAACTAATTAGGTACACAAATACACAGAAGTAAAGGAGAATCTGGAAGAAGAAAAGCAAAAAGTAATAAAATTAAAAGAAAATGTGATCAACATGATCTCCATATAAGGCAAATTTATCAGTCTTAGAGATGAAATGCATAGAGACAACTAGAATATTATAAGTCTTCCAGAGGAAAACAAGTAAAAAATAATAATACCTGAATTCATAATGCAAGAAACAACACAAAAGGTGAGCTAAGATGCTAAGATGCCAGAGGAGCAGGAAGAAGAAAATAAAACTTCCTTTCTTCCTCCACCAAAAAATCTCCAATTATCTAGACAATACATGAGACTGACCCTTGAGGAGAGATCCAGGGAAAAAAAAAGAGTGAGTCATTTTTCCAGGTCAGGTCAATATAGGGAGACAGAGAAATTCTGTGGACATTGGGGATGGGATCTGTTCAGGAGTCCACTGCTCAGAGCATTTCAGTGCATGGAGAAGCATCAGGGAAAGAGGAAGTCCCAGACCCATATTGAGGCAACCTGGTCTCATGCAAGGTGTGGGGACAGGTACCAACTGGCAGCTTTGTTGGTCAGTACTCAGTCCAGGGGCACAGCTCCAGAGTGAACTGTAGTAGGGATCTGTATCCAAGAAAGGTATTACAAGGTAAGAATTGGTCAGAGAAGAACAAGTTCAGAAGAAAGCTGCAACTGTGAGGAGCAGAGCAAAGTCTAAATTTTAGTTTGTAAAGCTTGAAGAATAACAAAAGCAAGAATCCCAGTCCAAAGGGAAGCTTGCAATTCTAGCTCTTTAAGCCAGAAGAGTTTCCCAGCCGGTTGACAAGGGCCGAGTCCAGCAGCTGCAGTCTATCATTGCTCAAATCTGAAGTCAGGTTAGGAACTTGCAGAACTTAGATTTGGGGAAATGATCATCAGACTTTGACTTGGATCAGTCCAATTTGGGAGCATCAATAGCTTAAAAGTTTCTTACATGCTATTCCTGAGAGCCCCGGATAACTCAAAACTCTAAGAAAAAAGCAGGGCAAGTCCAGACCCACAAGGATTGACCCTAACAAGTCTAAAGTCAGGAAATAAACTAGAAGACTGAGTGGAAGAAAAAAAAAGGGCTTACATGAACTGATGCAAAGTAAAATGACAGAACCAGGAGAACATTGTACATAGTAACAGCAATATTGTACTATGATCAACTGTGAATCTCTTAGCTATACTTGACAATTCTGAAGGACTTATGATAAAAAATGGTAGCTATCTCTAAGAGAAAGAACTGAATACAAATCAAAACATACTTTTAAAACTTTCTTTATTTTTATTGTTTCTTCGGTGTGTCTTTTTTGGAGGTTTGTGTTTTCTTTCACAACATGCCTAATATGGAAATCTGTTTTGCACAACTGAACATGTATAATCTATATCAAATTGTTTGCCTTCTAAATGAGGGAGAGGGAAAGAAGGGAAGGAAAGAATGTAGAACTCAATTTTTAAAATAAAGAATATTAAATATTGTTTTTACATGTAATTGAGGGAAATAAAATATTAAATATTAAATTAAAAAATCACTAAAAGCTATTATGGTGACAGGGTACTCAAGACAATGTCAGAAGAGAATGTTTCCAAAATATATACAAGAAAGTAAGTGAAATGAGAGTACTATAGGAAAAAAAATTGGAAAAGAATTGAGAACTACAGAAGAATGAAAGGAAAGGGGAATTATCAGATTTGGGTGGAGCTAAAACTGTGAAGTAGAAGGATGAAGCACAATCCAGTTCTTCATCACAACCCAGTTCTTCACCACACCTCCTACACAAAAATCTAGAAAGTGAATTAGACTAAATTCTGATTGGGAAATCCAAGAACAAAACCATAGAATCCTTTTTTTTGAGCCCCAGTGAACAAAAGAAGACAGACAAAGAAGTCTGCAGAAATTGTGGGTGGGGTCTGTCTAAGAGAATTCCAAAAATAAAAGAAAGAACAGAATAATGAATTGATTATGCAAAAAAACTCAAAATCAAGGATATTAAAATCCCAGTTATTAAGTATCAAGATAGAAATCTTGAAAATCAAAGGAAAGAACAGAAAATTGAAAGGAAAAGCATTGAATTAATAAGTAAAAATAGAAATGGATTAAAAAAATGAATAGCATAGATAAGCTATTAGCTAACTTCACTAAAAAAAGGGAAAAACCCCAAATTAATGGTATCAAAAATTTTAAAGGTGAATTCAAAACTTATTATAAAGAATTAAAAAGAAATTGTTAGAATCTATTTTGCCCAATCATATGCCAATAATCATATGCCAATAAAACAATCTAAATGTAATGAATGAAATACTTACAAAAATATAAATTGTCCAGATTAACCACCTCTGCTCTTTGGTAGTTAGTTTATGACTTGTCAAATTTCTTTTCCTAAGATAAGGTTAAACTCCCAAAGAAAAAATATTCAGGTCATGTGAACAACAAAATGGAAGACTGTACATTTTCTTCAAATCTCATGACCATTTCAACCTCTCCAAAATAGGAATTATACACTAGACATAACGCAATTCTAATTGTTCCCATGGTCTAGCACACCAAGAATCCAAGCAGTAAAGACTTGATGAACTAACAGCAGAAAAGGCCAATATTCCTTAATCAACAAGGGCCCACTCAGCATCCTTTCTTTTTTTACCTTCATGATTTTTTTCTTTTTTTAAAATAAATTTTATGTTTGTTTTTAGTTGACAACATTCATTTCCACAAGATTTTGAATTACAAATTTTATCCCCATCCATCCCCTACCCACCAACCCAAAACAGTAATCCCACTGAATATCCCCTCCCCCAATCTGCTCTCTCCTATATTCTCCCCCACCCTCTCCCCTCACTTTCCAGTAGGGCCTGATGGATTTCCATACCCCAGTGCCTGTATATCTTATTTCCCAGCTGCATGTAAAATAATAATAATTTTTCTGAAACATTTGATTTTAAAACTTTGAATTCTTTCCCTTCTTCCCTCATCACCCACCCTTACTAGGAAGATAAGCAATTCAATATAGGTTGTACATATGTAGTTATTCAAAACATTTCCATAGTGGATATATTGTGAAAGACTGACTATATTTCCCTCCATCCTATCCCACCCCCACCTTGTTCTATTTTCTACTTTGACCCTGTCCCTTTCAAAAATGTGTGCTTCTAACTACTCTCCCCCCCAATCTGCCCTCCCTTCTATCATTTCCCCCTCTTATTCCCTAGCCTCACCCCCTCACTTTCCTGTAGGGTAAGATACCCAATTTAGTGTGTGTGTTATTCTCTCCTTAAGCCAAATTCAATGAGAGTAAGGTTGACCCATTCCCTTTTGCCTTCCTATTCTTCCCCTCCACTGTAACAGTTTTCACTTGCCTCTTTTATATGAGATAAGTTACTCTATTCTGTTTGCCCTACCTCCTCTCATTATATTCCTCTCATACCTCTTAATTTTATTTTAAAAATATCATCCTTTCCTATTCAATTGATCCTGTATCCTCTATGTATACCTGTACACATATATACACACACTCACATAT
>CM053586.1:220342602-220427770 GCA_028646515.1 Pseudochirops corinnae | reverse complement strand
ATTTACAGATCCTATACATGATTGCACGCCACCATGGGGGGGGGGAAGGGAGGGGAGAAAATCTGAAACCCAAGTGATTGTGGAACTGAATCTTGTAAATTAAAAGTAAATGAGTAAATAAAAAATAAATTTAAAAAAAAATAATTGAAGGAAAGGCTCAATTTCTGTTAGACATTAGTGAAAAAAAAGTTGGAATTTTGTTCCTGTCCAAATCTGCAGATCCTCTGAAATCCAGGTTGAGAAACCTGGTCTAGGCAGTCGCAGCATGGAAAAAGCATTGGGTGGGGGTGTAGAGGGTTATATAGTGGCCAAAGGGTAAGATGCCCCAGCTGAGTAGGTCTGATAGATGATGTGGAATTAAAATATTAATTAAAGTGAAAGTATTCTCCCTCCCTGATTTTACAGATAAATAACATGAATTGACTTCTCCAAGGTCACCCAGTGCATCATGGCAAAGACTAAAGTCAGGTCTTTGACTTTCTCAGAGGTTTTCAAAGAGAAGTCCTACACTCACTGGCTTCAATTTCCTTTCTCTCTAGATCATACAATTAAAAATTAACCACAATTGCTTTGCCAGCAGCTTTAGAAAAGGTTCCTTTTAGAAGAAAAATGAAATAAGTAAGTACTTGTGGGGCTCGGCTGCCTTTTTTGATCTCCTCTTCTTTGTCTACCACTCTCAATGTTCTAGGTGCATTCATCCTGACTCAGTCCTTTCTTATACCTCCTCCCAGAATTCTTTGTATTGAGACTATGGGTAGATAGCAGGATTGGGGTGGGATGGGGTCAAATAAGAAGCAGGCCAGAACTTTGATAATGGGGGTGGAATTCTGGAAGATCATATTGCCTTATTCACATCCTTTTTTCCTCCTTTCCCTTCAAGGTGCTTTCCATCTTCTAGAATCTAGGACCTCCACTAAGGTCTCTCTGAAAGTGATTTTGGTGGCTACCTATTAGAGCTATGAATGGGTGCTTACCAAGCCAAAGATCGTTTACCCCTGGCTCCCCAGATCTTTGTTCACCCACTCTGGACCACCCTCAGACTTACGGGGCTCAGCTTATATTTTTTTTTCCTCTTCTTTGTCTGTCTGGCTCCACCAAGTGTCCTGAGTGATACCTACTCAACCCTACTCAGTTCCCTCTTTTACCTTCGTCCAGGACTCTGTGTGCTGAGGCTTGTGGGTAGAAAAGGAGTGAACTGGTTAATAAAGAAGCAGGATTGGAATTCCGGGGCATCATATAACCTTTGGTGACGTGTTTTTTTCAAGGTTACTTCCAGCTACAGAATCCAGTGTCGCCAATATCTTCCCTTCCCCTTCCATTGGACTAGGATCAGGTGCTTTCCAAACCAGGAATGAAATACTTCTGCCTCTTGACCCAGTCCCCTCCACTATGCCTGTGATGCCCACTCACAACAGCAGCAGCACCCTTCTCTTTGTAATGAATGACATGAAGCTAGAACTTCTATTCTCTACCTTCCGTACCTAACCACCCCAGGCAGGATACTATGGTTCCTCCAAAGAACTGACTTACTTCCCTTTCATGTAACTCAAGGCAGACAGTGAAAGCTGATGTCAGTCTGTACCCCTTATGTTCACAGACCTATCACTGGGGGCTGAAAGAGAAGAGATCTGGAAAGAAACTCTGGATCTCGATCTCTAAGGAATGAGTGAAGGAGACTGAGAGGAGGTTTGTCTCCCAGTGAGTCAAGTAGGGATAACTCCTGCCCAGTGCCTTGATGGATGAACTTTGCTCATTTTTTAAAAATTTGTGCCTTTGTGTGTAGGTTTTGAGGGGAGGAGAGCTGGAGAAAGTAGATTCTCTTCTATTCCTTAGGATACTTAGCTAACTTTTTATTCAACTTAAAAACAAAACAAAACAAACAAAACCAAAAACCTCTTTTCTTAAAAAAAAAAAAAAAAGAGGGGGATGTGCTCAGCTAGCCAGCCTTAGGAAGAGATCTCAAGTACCCTTAAAGTGGGTCTGGTTGCCTCCTTTCATAGGAGGATGGGCATCATGGAATTGTCAGAATTGGAGGGGATGGTGGAGGAGAATGTTATTTTATGACTAGATTTTAAGGGTGGGAGGGAGAGAGTATTTTATATTTTTTGGAAGAAGCTATTTATTGTCAATGATACAAGATGCCAATATCTTTAGTTTTTTCCCTTTTTAAAATAAACTTGGAAAAGACTCCCTGTCTCATTGTGAAGGGGACTAAGGATGAGGTGTATAGAGGGACTGACAATAGAATTTGGACCCTCCTAGGATCCCATGGAAAAAGCAATGGGAACGTAATTCTACTTGAGATGTGTAATACATGAGAACAGAGATCAGCTTTGAGTTCCCAAGCCCACTCACCTCCCCTAAGCGGTCTTACCTGTGAAAAGGAGAGAGATCTGAGTGGACCACATGTTTTCTTTCTTACCTCTCCCATTTAGTGCTTTAGTGGAGCCAGATAGACACTTTAGATAAGTGGGAGCCAAGACTGTCATAAAGCAGAGCCATGATTTCTGTCTGGGTCCAGGAGGAAGTAGGGCCATGGCATAAACGTGTTCGGCACATTGATTCTAAAACTGGAAGGGGACATTAAGAGATCCTGTAGTCATAGACTCATAATAATATAGAGCTCTGAAGTGAGCAAAGCTTTTTACAATCTTCTGTAGTCAAGTCCTAGAACAGGTGTTATTATCTGCATTTTTACAGATCAAGAAAATAAGGTTTGGATTAGTTTAAAAATTTCCCCAGGGTCATACAGTTGGTATCTGAGGCAAGATACTCAAACCCCACAGACTGAGCTGTACTTAGAGCTGTACTTAGAGTACATAAGGAAATAACCCTAGAGAATGAAATGATTTGTCCAAGGTCACACTAGTGGTAGGCACCAGAGTAGGAGGATAAGAAGGTAGGTACAAAATCCCTCCTCTTTTCCCTTTGCTTTTGTTGTTGTTTAATCATGTCCAACACTTTGTGACCACATTTGAGATTTTCTTGGCAAGGATACTGGAGTGGTTTGCCATTTCCTTCTTCAGCTCATTTTACAGATGAGGAAACTGAGGCAGGGTTAAGTGACTTACCCAGGGTCACACAGTTAGTAAGTGTCTGAGGTCAGATTTGAACTCATGAAGATGATTCCAAGCCCACTAACCTAGCTGTCTAATTTTTCCTTTGCTATACTGCTTCTAATGGGGGAAGTTAGGCTCAGAGAAAAAGTGACTATCCCAAGTTGATATATGCAGCTAGTAACGGAGGTTAACTATGAACCAAGGTTCTCTACGTGTCCCACTCTGTCTCATGTCAAGACACTTCTCACCTATTGAGGGACCCTAGGTCAGCAGCAGTATCCAGCAGCCAAGAATGGATGAGACTGGACTCTAAATCAAAAGGTCCATAGGCCTTAAGTATAGAGCTGCAAAGGAGGTAAAAGACAAGAGAAGCCTGAGGCCAACTTTGTTGGAGGTTAGAAATTCATAGAGATTCTCAGAGAAGGTGTGAAATGGAAGAAGGACCTGGGAGCACAGGGGCCAACCCTTGCCCTATCTACCTGCTAACAGCCTCCTTAACTGTCTTCCACCAATCACATGTCCCTAACACATAGCACAGCAACGTGGTCCTGACTCAGTGGAGAGAAAGAAGTGAGGTGGAGGGGACCCTATCCCCTGCCTCCACTCTTTGCCTCAGTTTCCAGATGCACTGGCTGCCAGGTGGGGGCCCTGGTGCAGTCACTCCTTCCATTTAGCAAATAGCAGTTAGAAGAAACCTATTTCTATTACACCCGGCCCCTTACAACTCATAGATGCTGGAGCTCTAGTACTTGACTCGGAATGGCAAGGAAGTTGGGGTGATAAGAAAGGGAAGAGAGAGGCCATCAGCCTAGTAGGTAAACCCCGTTCTTCCAATATGAACATATAGAGGCAAGAGAAGGGAGGGAGAGAGGGAGGGAGGGGTGGAGGAAGGAAGGGAAGGGAGGGAGGGAGGCAAAAAGGGTGGGAAGAAAAGGAGAAAGGAAGGATGGATTCCCAAGAGCACGGACGGGACTAAGAGAGGCAGGTTTAGAACTGAGCAATGCGCTGTCCAGAAAGATGAAGGCGATTCAATCTGCAGAGGGAAAAAGTAGGTTCAGGAAGCGACCTGCCACTGCCAACACAGGAGCAGAAAAATCCCAAAGTCTCTGCCGCGCGTCCGCTCCTCCACGAAGCCGAAAGGACGCTGCCACTTTCAGCCAGTCGTAGAGGCAGCGAGAGAGACAGTCGTCCACCTCGCACTTCATTCCCCATCAACCTTAGGATAGGGGGTCCACTCCAACTGTCGAACCGTTATTTAATACTGCATCGGCTGGTAGACAAGTATCCTGAAAGTCCGAGGGGCAGAGAGAAGCTACCAGGATTCACCCATTTTCTCAGTTGCCCATCCCTTACCAGTTTGGGAATCCAGAAGACCCTCTCTGAAGCTAGCAGTGACCCTCCGATGCCTGGGGACAAGGACCCCCGACTCGGGGTGAGCGACGTTCAAAGCTGCTACTTCTACTACTCCGAGCCTAGGTCCTTGCTGGACACCAGAGTTGCTGACAGCGAGTGCAGAGGTAGCTAATATCTGGCACAGGGCGTCTCCTTCCTAGGAGTCCCAATGGTGCCCGCTAGTGTCCAGTCCGGGCCGCTTCCAGGCTGACTCTGCGGAAGGGGTGGATGAGATCGATCGGCGGAGCTCCCGGTTCTTTCCTAACTTCTAAGCGAATCTGTCCTTCGTATCCAAAGACATCGAACTCTTTTTCTGGAAAACCGGGTTCCCTTTCACCGGAAAACTGAAAGTGATCCTCTTCAACCAGTCCCTGGGGCTTAAGTTTTCTAGGCAGCGAAACAAAATGATCCTTACCAAACAAGGCCGGTAAATTGGTGGCTGTGGGATTGGATGCCTGAATCTTTCTGCCTCTCTGGCACTCCCAAAGCTCCCTTTCATAAGCGTCGCTCAAGTTCACTAACAACCGGGGCATGGCATGAAACGCTTGGCTTCTGTTTTTAACTCCTGTTGTTTGGAAGAGGCCTCTCAGGTGCAAGATCCATGCTTTAAGATGTATTTCTCTTTCTGTCCTTCTTTCTTTCTTTCTTTCTTTCTTTCTTTCTTTCTTTCTTTCTTTCTTTCTTTCTTTCTTTCTTTCTTTCCTTCCTTCCTTCTTTCTTTTTCTTTCTTGCTTTCTTTCTTCTCTCTCTCTCTCTCTCTCTCTCTCTTAACTTTGGGTAAGCCATACAATCTTGTAGTTCTAGTAATCTACTCCTACAACTCCCACTCAAAGACAAATACACAAAGGCTATGCACCCTCATTAAACCTCATATCAGTTGGGGCTCATTTGTGGCCCCCTTCCAGTACCCTGAACTATTAATGGTATTAACCTATAACTGAGAAGACCCACTATTGTTTGTCTACATATGGTGGAGGAGGTGGAAGGAAGGAGAAAAGCTTCCCATGTCCAAAGCTTCTGAATGTTTTTTTAAATAATATTTTATTTTTCCCAATTACATGTCAAGACAATTTTTAGCATTAATTATTACAAGATTTTTGCGTCCAATTTTTTTCTCCCACCCTCCCCTCATCCCCTCTTCCTAAAATGCTAAGCAATTTGATATAGGTTATGTGTGTGCTATCATGTGACACATATTTTCATATTAGTCACAGTTATAAAAGAAGGAACAGATCATAAGAAAAAAAACACACAAAAAAAGAATAAAGTAAGTGGGGGAAAATATGCTTTAATCTGCATTCAGAGTCTCTCAGTTCTTTATTTGGATGTGGATAGCATTTTCCTTCATGAGTCCTTTGTATTTGTCTTGGAACATTGTGTTGCTGAGAACAGCATCATTCATAGTTGATCACCACATAATGTTGCTGATACCAAGCAATACAATGTTTTCTTGGTTCTGCTCATTTCCCTTTGCATCAGTTCATATGAATCTTCCCAGGGTTTTCTGAAATCTACCTGCTCATCATTTCTTATTGCACAATAGTACTTCATTACATTCCTATGCCACAGCTTGTTCAGCCATTCCCCAGCTGAAGGGCATCCCCTCAGTTTCAAAGATTTTGCCACCATGAATAGGACTGTTATAAATATTTTTGCACATGTAGGTCCTTTCCCCTTTTTTATGATCTCTTTGGGTTACAGTCCTAGTATTAGTATTGCTGGATCCAAGGATATGCACAATTTAGTTGCCTTTGGGGCATAATTCCAAATTACTTTCCAGAATGGTTCCCAAAGGTCCCCAAATCTTCTGAATTTTGGTGGAGATTATTGATATAGAACTGTAAGAGGCCTCTCAAAGACCAGCTGACCAACTCAATCTGAAACATGAGGAAACCTTGACCTAGAGAAGTGAAATGATTTGCTTAGTATCAGACAAGCCGGTAGTTAGTGGCAGAGTCAGAAAAAACACCACAGATCCAGGAAAATGGACAAAATGGGGTTTTGTCCTGGCCTTCAAAATCTCAACCCCAAAGCATGATGGATGGTCTCAGGGGCAGCAAGAAGGAGGTAGAAATTGTTTAGTGGAGTTTCTTCCTTACTTGGAGGGAGGAGGAAGAGGGTCTGCAATACTTATCTCCCAACCCTACTGTCTGCTCCTTGACCAGCAAGTATTCAGGAACAGTCAAAGCAGCAAACAGGAACTTTTTGTGAGTCCCAACTGGTGGTGGCTCCCAGGCAACCAGAGGAAAACAGACCTCTCTTACTGCCCATCCTACTCCCAACTTTCCCCAACCCTACCAGGTCATTTTTTCGTTAATGTTTCTCTTGGAGAGGGAGAAATACTGACCAGCTTTTCCTTTTTGAAAGTGAGGTTCATTTGGGAATTGAAGCCTGAGAGGCTAAAAAATGGGCCACCCCTCAGCAGGAAGTTTATGATAAAGTTGGAATTTTTGACAAAGCTGAAAGAGTCCTGTACTTGCTACCTGTACCCCCCCCACCTCCCTCCTACTGATCTTCCCAGGTACAATCCCTGAAGGGGGGAATTTTCTGGGACTTCAATGTTTGAGCTCTACTAAGCTTCTTTGGACATTTGTTCCTTCCCCATCTCCATTTGGGATTCCCATCTGTTCCCTTCTCTAGCCCTGGCTTCTGTGTCTTCTAGGACAGACACTTGGATCAGTCTTTCATAGGTCAGAGTCCAGATTCTCAGACCCAGGACTCCAGATCTACTTCACCCAGACAATAAGCTCCTTAAGCTAAGGTCCTGTTACTTGGGAAAAGATGGTTAGTAAAAGGTGTGTTAAGTCTGGCAATAGTGTCTCTGACTCAGCCTGTGTGTGAGTAGAATGGAGAAAGTAAATGCTTAACAATTGTTTTGTTGAATGATGAGAAACATAACTCATTTCAGTATAGAAAATCAATACCCATTTCAAGAGAAAATTAATCAAGCAATTAATAGGCATTTTTTAAGTTCTTTGTGCCCCTGTGCTAAATGCTGGAGATTCAAAGGCTGACTTGAAATAGTCTTTACCTAGGACAAAGCCCGGCCAAGACATAACTACTCTGGAAGCCTAGAGCAGTGGTTCTCAACCTTCCTAATGCTGCGACCCTTTAATACAGTTCCTCATGTTGTGGTGACCCCCAACCATAAAATTATTTTCGTTCCTACTTCATAACTGTAATTTTGCTACTGTTATGAATCATAATGTAAATATTTGATATGCAGGATGTATTTTCATTGTTACAAATTGAACATAACCCACAGGTTGAGAACCACCAGCCTAGAGGGATGTGAGCTGAAAGACAAAGTATCCCCTACTCCCCCCACCTGGCTGCCTGATATTCCATTCCTGGTTTACAAAATCCATGGGATAGACCCTATTCCTCATTACTATGTGTTTGTGAAAGTAGTGCCAAATGCTCAACATCACTGGCATTATCAGAAGGTCAAATGGGTTCAATACCAAAAGGATGAGAATAATATGCCAAATGAAGAGGTGGGGGGAGTCGAGAGACAGGCCCACCTGTTTGTTGGACCCCTCCAGTGTCAGGAATCTCCAGATTTCTCTCCTTAAGGGACATTTAGTCCCAACAGAGACACTCTTTCTACAGGAACCAGTTGTATATCTGCCCAGATTCACCCAACACAGGGGCCCACTGGATAGGGCAAGAGATATTTAAAAACCTCAAGCTGACTAACAGTAAGATAACTTCCATGAATGAGACCCAGGTAAGATGCCCATTGTGCCCACCCCTCAAGCCTTAATAAGTCCATCAGCACAAAGTAAGAGGAAAGAAGATTGAAGTTAGACTTAAAAAACTTTCCTGTGTCAGTAGGGCAGAAAATGAGATTTTAGAGCAGATGACCAAGTAAGCATGAAATTTCCATTGCTCATACTTCCAGGAATGAGAGGAGCATCCTTCCTGTTCTACAGAAGGGTCTTCTTCTTTTCTATGGAGCCTAAGGGAAGAAGATCTCAGAGGACACTATGTCCTCTACTTTCCAAGCCACTGCTAGTAGAGGCCAGGTAGGTGAGGTGCAGAAGAGATGTCTGTCTCCCCTCATAGTTTCTGACTTCCATTACAGGTGATCTCTTTGCAGTCTCTCCACAAATACCAACAGAGGCTTCACATTGAAAAAGTGAGGAACAGAGAACGTGACATGGACTCCCTCCTTCTTCACTCACATCTTCACCTTCCCAGAAACAGTTTATAGCCATGCCTGCATATATAGCAATGCTGAGGTGAGAGCCATCCTATTGGAACATCCAGATTGGACTTGGGTGGGGGCTGGGGAATGGAGAGAGGGAATCAGTAAGCAATCATTTCTAAAGTGCGCTTTTTGTGTTAGATGCTGGGAATACAAAGAAAAAAGTGAGCCAATTCTTGCCCCTCAAGAAGCTTATATTCTAAGAGGAAAAAATGGCAAAATATAGAGGAGCATTAACCAGATAACACATGATCTAAGCAAGGGAAGCTTACCTGTTTGTGTCATAGACACTTTGGGAAAGCTACTGAAATCTATAGAGTCCTTGAAACCTATGGAGTTCTATGGAGTTCAGAAAAATACTGTTAAAAACTCACAATTGAAGGACAGGCTCAATTTCAGATAGAGTTAAGTGAAAATCAAGTTAGAATTTTGTACCTATCCTAGTCTACAAATTTGTTGAAAGCCACTGAAAACTTAACAGCACTTGGTATAGGTAGTCACAGAGAAAAGCTATGGAGGTCAGGGGCAAAGACAAGATGACTTGAACTGTTTAAAATATGCTCCCTCCCCCTTTTACAGATAAACTGAGGTGGTTTAATCAAGGTCACCCAGAAAGCCAAAGGTCAGAATAAAGACCAGGATTAGGTCTTGGCCTTCCCAGAGGGAAACTAGATGTCCATGCACCCAGTGGTTTCTCCTTCTTTTCCCTATAGATCATAAACCTAAAAATTAACTACAATTCTTTTACTATGGCCTTTAGAGAAAACTCCCTAAGAAAGCTTGAATAAGTAAGTACTTGTGGGACTTGGCTGGTGTTTTGTGCCTCCTCTTTCTTTGTCTACCAGGCACCAAGTGTTCTGAGTGGTACCTACTCAGCTTTACCCAGCACTCTCTTCTACCTTCTCCAGAACTCTAGGTGTTGAGGCTATGAACAGAGAGAAGGGAAAGTGGTTGGTTAAAAAAAGACCCCTGTAACTGAAGCTGGTGAGAAGGGACTGGAATCCTGGGGGATCATATTACCTTTAATTATGTCTTTTTTGCCCTCTCCTCTCTCCTCAAGGTGTCCTCCTACTGTGGAATCCAGTGCCAATGCCTCCCCTGCACTAGTTTCCGATGACTATAGCTATCCCCTAGGGCCAAAAGAGGATAAAATATCCCAGACTCCTTGGTATTATATCCAGGTCCTCCAGCTAATACCTATGCCTCTACTTACAGTAGCAGCACTATCCTGCCCTTCCACCTGGCTAGCATGAACCCTGAACTTTTGCCCTCCACTTCTCCACCTGCCATATCTCATGATCCCAGACAGGGTGCTGTGTTCTCACTATGAAAGTGGCCCACTTCACTCTCATGGAACTCCAAGGGCAACAGTATGGATTGTCCCCAATCTGTATGCCCAAAGTTCATGGACTTTGCCACTGTAACCCAGGAAAAGAAAAGGTCTCAAGGAGAACTCTGGACCTATACCTCCAAGTCAGATTCTGATGATCCAAGCCTGAGTGAAGAGAATCTAAGAAGAGATGTTTGTCTCCTGATAATTCAGGCAGGGACACAATGCATTCAGTGTGGAAAACCAGGCAACCACAGGACACATAGAAATTCACCTTGATTAAATAGCCATAGGGATATTTTTCTCTTGGTTCTGAGGTTGAGGTGCCCTCTCTTAGATGCGCAGTAAACCTAAATAATCCCTTTCCCTCAAGCATATAGTCTTTCATCCCATTTTCTCCGTCCCTGTCCCTTTTTTCTGCTCCTTCTTCTCCCCAACTCCCTACCATCTTTCCCAACCCACTCCTCCCTTCCTCTATTTTTTCTTGCTCCATATCTCAGACCTTTCTTTGCCTGGGCCTGTCCATATATTCCTCTTATTCCAGCTCTAAATGATCCTATAGTCCAGCCTCACCAAAGTCAGAGACACCTGTTTCTACCCTCACCTCCCATGATGTGTCCCTTCAATATTAAGAATCCAAGTTTATCAAGCTCTTGAAATCCTGGTTAAGGATTCCTGATCCAGGTAGTAGTCACTTCTCTTGATCCTCATGTCTCGTCCCCCAGAATCCAAAGAAGGAATGGTGTCTGTGCCCTTCTTACTCCTCCCTGATCACAGTCATCTTTCTCTGGTACTGCCTCCAAGGCTGAACTTTGCTTATTTTGGATATCTGTATGTGGGTGTTTAGGGGATTTGGAAGAGGAGGGAGGAAACTCTCACCCATTTCTTAGGTCACCTAGTTCATTTTTTAACTAGTCAAGTTTGGGAAAACATTCTAGGTGTCCTTTAATAGCATCTGGGTGCCTAGGACAATGAGCATCCTGGAATAGTTGAAATGGGGTAGGGGATAAGGATAGAGGAGAGGATTGTCTCACCTCTAGATTTAGAAAAATATTTGTTCTTGTGCAATGATCAACCATGATTGGTTTAGCTCTTCTCCACAATATAATGGTTCAAGACAATTCTGAAATACTCAGAGAAAGAACTGATGAGGTCTGAATGCAGATTGAAGCATGCTATTTTCACCTTTTTGTTTCTTTCAAAGTTTTTTCCTTTTGTTCTATTTCTTCTTTCACAACATGACTAATGTGGAAATATGTTTTACATGATTGCATATGTATAACCTATATCAAATTGTTCGCTGTCTTGGAGAGGGAGGAGGGGAAGAAGGGAAGGAGAAAAATTTGGAACTCAAAATCTTTCAAAAACTAAATGTTGGAAATTGTCTTTACATGTAATTGGAAAATACAAAATAGTATTTTTTTAAATGAGGGGGAAAGGATGTTTTTTTTAAGAAGCTGTTTATTGTTCAGGATATAAGATGTCAATCTCTTTGGTTTGTTATTTCTTTTAATAAACTTGGAAAAGTTTATTATGTATGAAGTATGAAGGCAACTAAGGGTGAGTTGGATACAGGGAAATGGCCATACAATTTGAGCTCTCCTAAGGAGAAGCCAAGCCCAAAGAGAAGATGTGACTCCTCTTGGGATGTGTGACAAGAGCAGGGATCAGGGCTCTAACTTTCCAGTTCCGAGACTCTCTTTCTCTATGGTTCTTGGTGCAACTTTCTAAGTGGTCTCATTTCTGATAGGCCTCAGAGAAATAAACTAGACCAACTATGTCCTCCCTTTCTTTCTTCCCCTCTTTAGCACTATTGCTTAAATAACGGGAGCAGTTAGGTGGCGAAGTGAATAGAGCACTGACCCTGGAGTCAGGAGGACCTGAGTTCAAATCAATCCAGTCTCAGACACTTAACATTTTCTAGTCCTGTGACCTTGGGCAAGTCACTTAACACCAATTGCCTTGCCCTCCCCCCTCCAAAAAGCAAAAAAACAAAACAAAACCAAAAAACTAGGAGCCAAGGCTGGTATAAATCAGAGTTGTGATTTCTGTCTGGGAAGCAGTATGAGTGCTAGAAGGAAGGCTTGTCCCTAAGGATTATCCTTTTCTCCCATCCTGCCCACAGCTCTGAAGTCCAGGAGGTGGTAAAGTATGGTGTAAACCTGTTCAACTTGTGGCTCCTAAAACTGGAGAGTATCTTTAGAGATTCACAGTCTTATAATAATAACCGATGTTGGTATCGAGCTCTGAGATGGGCAAAGCTAGGTGGCACAGTGAATAAGCTCTGTGCCTAGAGTTGGGAAGACTCCAGTTCAAATGTGCCCTCAGATACTGACTAGTTATGTGACCCTGAACAAGTCACTTAACCTCTGTCTGCCTACAGTTTCTCAACTGTAAGATGGGGGAAATAATGCACCTGCCTCCCCAGGTTGTTGTTAGGATCAAATGAGATAATAATTGTAAAGTTCTTAGCGCAGCACTTGGCATATGTAGGTCTTAATCAAAGCTCATTTTCTTCCTTTTACAACAAACTTTGGAGGCAAATCCTACAGTGGATATTATTTTCTCCATTTTACAGATCCAGAAACTGAGCCTTGGAGTGGTTAAGTGATTTCCCTAGGGTTATACAATAAGCGAGGCAAGATTCTCACATGCAAATTTCACAGATTGAGCTGGAAACTATCTTTAAAAAACCACCTAGTCCTCACGGAATAGATGCAGAAATGAGCCCAGAGAGTAGAAATGATTTGCCCAAGATCACACTGGAGGGAAAGCAGCAGATGAGATTTAAAACTAAGTCCAAATTCGGAGATTTTTTTCCCTTCGCCACATTGTTTTGATGAAAAATGTCAGCCCTAGAGAGGGAGGAATGATTTGCCCAGGTTTCCAATGCCAGTGATTAGCACTGAACCACTCTGTGTGTCCTACCACTTCTCAAGCAGGGATAAGGATTTCCCTTATTGAGAGTACCTATGTATAAAGTGCAGTATCCAGAAACCAATAATGGACATAAGATTGGACTGTAAATTCGAAGTCCATGGACCTTAATTATGGAACTGTAGAGGGATGGAAAAAAGACAACAGAAATTTGGGACTGCCTTTATTGGAGCTCAGAAAGTCATGGGAATTCAGTGTAAAATAGAGAGGGCCTGAAAAGAAATAGTTACCACGAAGGAGGGAGCTAGAATCCCAGGAGCCATTTCTGAGGAAGTCTGCTTGCCTGCAAGCAGCTTCTCTATCTCCTTCCCAACCATGTGCTCACACACGCCCATGAGAGCACATGAACACACACACACACACACACACACACACACACACCTGCCCCAGCCCTACCTCTGACTCTCAGGTGCTGCCAAGCTTTTTTCATCCTACAATTCTTTGCATTAACATCACTTCCCACAGAACCCATAGCCAACACAAAAGTGTCCAGGGTGGAGTCCAGGGACAGCAGAAGCAGATCAGTGCTGCAGATTTTGGGGGAAAAGCCAGTGAGACAGTTGAGGACAAAGGGGTGGGAAGTGGAAATGTTGGGGGGACACTGGCAACAAAGGGAAGGGCATCATTGCAGAGGCTGAAACCAAGGACTGTCCCCATCTCAGCCAAATCTGGAAGGATTTATTGGAGGGGAGGAGGTGGAGTAGGTCACAGGGAGAATGTCACAGTCACAGAGTCCTTCATGTCCAAGGCACTGGATGAAACAACAGCAGGTGGAAAGTCTGAAGTCTCCCTCCCATAAGCCAGTGAGAGAAAGCAAAATGGTGCGTGAGAGGACAAAGACACATCTCACATGCCTGTTGCTGGTGCAACAAGACTGGGGTAGGGGAGACACCACAGGCTTGTGACCCTCCCTCAAAAAAAAACCCCACATGACAGGATCCAGTTCCTCTGGCCTGCAGAGGAAATGAGCAACAGGCTA
Organism: Pseudochirops corinnae; assembly: GCA_028646515.1. Lineage (NCBI taxonomy): Eukaryota > Metazoa > Chordata > Mammalia > Diprotodontia > Pseudocheiridae > Pseudochirops > Pseudochirops corinnae. The sequence goes on along the minus strand of CM053586.1, from coordinate 220,413,863 downwards.
GCCCATTTGTCTCCAGGGATAGGAGATGAATGTTCTGCCCCATTCCATGCAGCCATGGTGTTGCAAGGCAGTAGGAGAGAGAAGTAGCACATTGCCCTTGATGAGCACTAAAGGTCTCTGCATCTCCCTCCGGGGGCCAAGGTTACCAAAGCACAGCCCCATCCAGGTTCCCATAGCCAGGCTCAGCCCTCAGTCTCCAGTAGGTGTTATTGGTGACCCACCACTCTTTTCCATTGCCATCTGTCTGTCTTCTGCAGGGAGAAGAGGGGAGACATGGGAGACAATCAGTGGAGCAGCCTCGAGGTTCTGCTTCCCACATCTTCCCTCCCCATTTGGATGTTTTGGAAAGCTCTCTACAAGTCCAGCTGTCACTGCTGTCTGATCTAGGTGGCCCAGAGGATTTGGAACAGAATTGGGGGAGGGGCAAGGCAACAGGACATGAGGAGGGAGGAGATCCAGGGAGTTGGGGCCTTCTTTGGGCACCTGAAGAATCGAGCCTGGTGGGTGATGTTATTCTCCTCCATCACTTTGCGGCGGTCTCGTTGAAGCTGTTCGATCCTCCGTTTTTGGGATTCGGCAGCCTGAATATTCCCCTCCTCTAAATACCTGAGGGACCAAAGTTCCATCAGTAACACCTCTCCAATCGAAGACTAAAATCTCCTTCCTCCCACCTACTCAGGCTACTCTCAGAAAGATCCTGGCAGTTTCACTACCTAAGGGAAAGCTTTCTTCTCTGGGAAAGAAGTGTCTGAGGGATCTTCTCATATGAGTATACTTCTCTAAGGAGAAGTGTATGAGGGATCCTGTCTCATGTGCCTTCTGCATCACTGAAGAGAGCAGCAGGGGCCCCAAACTGAAGCAGAGACTTTGGTCAGCCAGATGCCCTATAGCAGGGAAAACGGACAGTCCTGAGATGCCTGACCTCTGGTCTGGTCGGAGCCGAGTATCAGTGGAGGGCAGGGAGCGTTTCAGCTCAGCTGTCAACTCATTCAGCTCCAGGGCAAACTGTGTAAAGCCAAAGTTCCGCTCATGATCCTGAGGCATCAAGTCTGGGAGTGAGAGGGGGTTAAATTGATTAGAACTGGAGAAAAGATGGCAGACAGAGCTAAGACCTCAGCTTACATCTCCCCCCACTAGTCCTTCTGAGCCTTCTTTCCCTATGCCCATAATACCCTTCTAGCCCTTTGAGGGTGGGTATCATTGAACAATGCCATAGCTGGAAAAAACTGTGGAGAAAAAAAATCCATCCCAGGAGAGCAGGCGGACTTCCTCCTTATCCTGAACCAAGTGTCTCTGACTCAGCAGGTGTAAAAAATTGGAGTGAAGAGAACCCTGCCCTCCCAAATCTCTTGTCTGCCCCACTCCCCTCTTACTCGGTTTCCAGATGCACTGGCCACCAGGTGGGGGCCCTCGGTACAACCCCTCATGCCACTTGCCAAAGAGTCGGTGGATAACACGCCCACTTCTGCTGAACACAGCCCCTTGTACCTCATGGACACTGGAACTCCAATACTTAGCCTTTGAGTTTAGGAAAGGGAAGGAGGAGGCAATCAGCCCAGTGGGTAGATTCCACTCTTCCAACATGAACTTACAGAAGCAGGAGCAGGACAGCCAAAGGCTTCCTACCTTACAGAAGGTGATCTTGCAGTGGCAGGAACTGTCCTGAGTGTTTCGAATGAGAACCTCCCCATAATGTTCAATCCAGCGCTGGCCACTGAGGATGTTGTGGATACAGGATGTGACCTTGTTCCACTCAAAGTGGTCCCCAAACCTGGAGGAAACAGTGTGTAGACAGCTGGGATGGATCAGTGAATAAGGTCACAATGAACAGTCAGCCTCCTAGCCCAGCTGCAAGGGATAGCCAAAGCTACTGACACAGAAACTTCCATATGTCCAGGCTTCAACAGGGCAGGTTGTCCTGCCAATCTCCCATCCACTGACCTGGAATATAGCCCTTATATGACTTAGCGAATAGTCCTCAGCAGCTGCTAGAGCTGCAAAATTCATAGCCCTGTGGCCAATCGACTGATGAGAACCTCTGAACTTTACTAGATTGGGCCTTGGACAATAAACAACTTGAAACCTTTCTATGTTCTTCTGGCTCATCTTTGGAGAGCCCACTAAGGATGCCAGTGCAGGGGTTTCATAGTCTTTCCCAAAATAGTTTATTTAGATATTTTTTACAAAGTGCCTTTCTTATAACATCCCTAGGAAGCAGGTATTGCAAGTAGCATGAAGCCATTTTACAGATGAGGAAAATGGAACCCAGAGACCTTAAGAAACTGGTCCAAAAGGAATGAGTTAGTAAGTTGGGTACTTGAAACCTAGAACTTCAGACAACTGGGTCTAGAACTTTTGCCATTACATTGAACTCTCTGTTTCATAGAGCAAGTGAGCATCCTCATCTGGATTTCTACTGTTCCCCCATTTTCCACCCCTCTCAGTGCCCTGTCCCTCTCCTCCATGTTCCCATGAAATCCAGCCTGTAAAAACTCAGTTGGTCTAAACTTGGTTGACAGACTGTGGGCAGGGATCACTCACCGGGGAAGTCTGACATTCACAGTCCCCACAGGCACAATCTCCAGGGACTTCCCCCAAAACTTGTTTTTCCACTTCATATCTAGATTAGGGGACATGACAGAAAAGCAGAAGGAAAGTTGGAAAGACATTCCTTCTGGATGAGTTCAACTCTGCTATACATGCTTCATTCATTTCATTCCTAAGTGTTCTTATCCCACCCTAGCTCTCCTGTCCCTTTCCTTTCCTGCCCATCCACATGCCCACCTACTCTCACCTTGCCAGAAGATGAAGTTATCTGACTCTGCATGACAAGCAGATATAGGTGGATGGTGGGAAACCTGGAACAGAAGACAGTGAGATTATTTCTGGGTTGCCCTGAAGGCTCTTCTAGCACCCCTTTTCCTCACCCACTCACATCACCTGATCCCTGCTTCTTTCCATATTTGACTTTCCTCATTTTATAACATGAAATACAAGAATATAGATTTAGATTTATCTGAGAAACAACTTGGCATAATGGACAGAAGACTAGCCTTGTAATCAAGATCACCTGGGGTCAAGATCTGTGTACATAATAACTAGCTGTGCAACCAGAGCTAGGTAGGCATTGAAGTTCTTCGTGTCTGCAGAAAACTCTCTAGGATTACAAATTACAGATGAGTTCTCAATCTACATTGACGGAGTAAATTTCCTAACACCAATGAAATCTCAGGTCTATTCACCCACCCTTAATTATGTCTATTTACACACATGTACACACAAACACACCCCAATGTACAGTGAGGAAAGAGAATGCCCCATTTCCTAATGAAATCACAGGTCTGGTTCTGCCCCACAAAAAAATAAAGTAAAATTATTTCTATATATCTACAGGGGTACCTTGATAGAGAGAGTTTTCCTCAATGAGAGTTTCTCACACCGGTGGAATTATAAATACACGCACATAGTATCCCAAAAGTTTTAATACCAGTTTTAAGATTTTGGAGAAACTATACGGCTGTATGGATGAATGGATGCGTGTATTCCCGTACATGTATGTATGTATGTGTACTATGTGCTTCTGTGTGGCATGTGTATACATGTGTATGTATGCATGTTGGATTCCTATGTATGCATGTATATAATTTTCCGGGATCGCTGTAAACTCTCCAGCTCTGGCCCACACCCAGCTCACACACCTGCTCACTAATGAATCGGAAGCCTCGGTCCGGCCGCTCACACTCATAGGTTTCCCCCAGAACAGGGTTGAAAGGTTTGCATCCGGCTCGGTGATAGGTCGAGGAATAAGCAGAGACAGCAAAGGCTGCAATGTATAACTGGGAAAGGTGGAAGACTTGAAAGACCCGTTAGTGAAACTGGGGGCGAGGGTGGGGAAAGAGCAAGGGAATCCCTTCCCACTATCCCCCTTCTCCCCCCCACAAACTAGGATCTCCAAGGAGGGCTGAGCAGGTCCTAAGTGGGACGAAGGCATCTTGGGAGAGGGGACACAGCCCTAGTCTCTGGTCCTGAGGTAGCCCTAGCAAGTGTGAGACTTGAAACAAATGGTTGATGCAAGCTCTGGGGCTCAGCCTCCTCTCGAAAAGGAGGGGGTTGGACGCGGCGCGCTAATTCAGACGTTCTAGGATTCCTGGTCGGGGAGGAAACTGCGGGCGGGGGCGGAAGCGGGTCCCCAGCGCGCCAGGGAACGGAGGAGGAGGCGAGGCTCGTACCATGCGTTCGCAGGGGTCTGGCGTACGGCTTGCCTGGTCCAGCAGGTTGCTATACTCGAGCTCCTCACAGAGCCGCTGAAGCGTATTGAGGGGTTCGTTGAGCTGCACGGGCATGGATACCTTGGACAGGTCTTTGCCAATGTTGTTACGCAGAATATTCCATAGGCTCACGTCGGTCCCTGGGCCGCTGGCTGCAGGCAGGCAGCGTCGCCGAGGCGGGAGCACCGCTCCCACTGGAACACAGCTGCCTGAACTCCCCCCGCCCCACCCCCAGTCGCGTCAGCGCCACGCTGCACGCTTAGGACCAACACGCGCAACGTTGAGGTCGGCGCTCCGTGACTACTGCACTTTCAGGGCGACGGGGCGGGCTGCACCCACTACGGGCATCATCCATCATCCTCCTAGTTCCCTCCCTGGAGCAGTTCAGTCCCCGGGGCAAATCTGCCCAGACGTTAGGGCCCTCCTCACCTTTTCACCCCTCCCCCCGCCCCGAGTCCCCTCTGGCTTTGAGGCCTCAGAGTTCCCAGATACGGGAGGCAAAAAGGGCAGGAGGATAAAAAGACATTAGAACTCCCCATCATCTTTCCCAAAAAAGGAGAGCCAACCTCCTCCAGTCCCTGGGACTAAATGTCTTCCCCATTGTCCCTCCAACTTCCTCTGTCCCATACCCCAGGGCTGGCACCTTTCTGGCAGTGCTCAGAGCTCCCGATGTCCAGCACCTCCTCTGACAGGCTAGTGGTGACTTCACTGGTACAGGACTCTTCCTCCGAGCCCTAGGTGAGAGGAAGGTGGTACTTCTCTGGGGGCTCTGGAGTCTATACTCAAGCCTCCGGTGGAAGGGGTACTGGAAGGTTTGCCTTTGGGGTGGGAAAGGGGAAAGACTTCCCTGAGCCTCGCACATCTGATCAGTGGCTTGGTTGAAGAGGTGCCCAGCTGACTAGTGGGAAAAAGAGGTAGGTAGGAGGGCTTAAGGAATCCACAGGCTCAAAAATCCCTAAAACCCACTCTAGTATTGTGGGGTCCCATTCCCCGCCACCCTAGGGCCTCCCTCACCTCTCACCTCATTCTCTGAAGAGCTGGCAGAGAGAAAAACCTCACAGGCATCAAAAAACTCTGTATGGGAGTCGGCCAGGGACAGGACACTGCGCTGGGAAAGCTGCGGGGTTAGCTCTCGAGCTTTCATGTACAGAGCCTCCTGCTACAGAAGTCAGAGATGAGCGTTAGGGGTGAGTATTGTTGTGTGCTAAATTCCCAGGTGAAGAGAAGGAGGAGGAGGAGGAGGAGGAAGATGGAACAGACTGGTTTTAAGTCCCAGGACACTTCCCTTTAGAAAAAAGATAGGATGTCTCTTCCCCTTCCCCCACCCTCCTTCTCATTCTATAATATACTCTAAGTGGGATCTTCCAAATAGAAAACAAGTGGGTGGGGGATGGGGAAGGATAGAGAGAGGGACTAGAATAGGATTGCTGGATGTCACATGTCCTGGGCTTTAGTTTCCCTTTGGACATGAAAGGTGAGGACGGGGCAGAAGGAAGTTGGGGAAAAGGATTTCCAGAGATCTCACCCTGACTCCTCTCACCTCTTCAGGGTTGAGGGAGCTAAAGGAGTCAGCTGTTGTGTCCGAGGAGATGGACAAGGTGTGGGAGCGTCTCTGGCCAGCTGGAACCTCAGAGACCTGTAGGGAGAGGCATGGGAGAACCTCAAGGCTAAAGGTGCACCTATGGTTACCTGTATTAAAACTACACTCTCTCTCTCTCTCTCTCTCTTGCGCGTGCACGCAAGCAGTATTCTAGTAACCCATGTTTGCTACCTTATCTCAGTTTCCCAGGTCTCTGAATTCTAACATTTTGGTCACCCAGCCTCAACAGTCCCTCTCCTTCCATCCCTCTCCCTTCACCCCCTTCAGCACCTCCCAACTCCTTGTGTTCAGGAACACAGTTCCCCGCCTCACCCCTAGTCTCTGCATCTCTGAACCCTGGTGACTGGCCCGAAGTCGATCCCATTCAGCAGTGAGGGCAGCCAGGACGCTGCTGAGAGAGCCATGCACTGCAGAGGGACGGTGAGAGTCAGGGTCCTCTCTCCTTCCTGAAGCCCTCTTCTTTTTCTTCCTCCTCTTTCTCCCCAGGAACCCTGCGCACTTACCCTTCTGTGCCAGGACCCAGAAATTTCGCTGCAGGTGGGCATAGTCCGTGGGGGGCAGCCCTCGAGGAGTAGAGGGCTCCCGGGATTCCAGATATCGAGACAGGTTAGGAACTGAGCCATGCAGACGGCCCACCTGGGGTCAGAGAGGAAGAGGAGGATTAAATGGAAAAAAAAGCCTTCAGATTTTTTCCTTGCTCAGATCCCCTCCACTTTCCAAGGGCCCCCCCCATCTGCACTTCAAACTTACCCTTCCAATGGTGTCATCCTTGGCGTAGCTCTGAGTGCACCACATTCGACTGGTTCTCTTCCCCTTCTTGGGTCTCTCAGTGGTCACTGAGGCCTGGCAGGGTGTGTGGAGGGGTGGGAAGTCAGTTGGGAAGGGAGCTGGACCTGGGGAGGGGGGTGGTAAAAGAACAGCGACATACAAACCCCAGGGAGAGAAGCAGAGAAATACACACATGGGACAGAACACAGTAGATGAGCAAATGGGCAGACAGACCGGCTGATGTTTCCAGAGAAGGAAACAGACTGATGGATAGAGCTAAGGAAGAGCAGGAAGAAAAAGCGAGGGAAATGTACCTCAACTAGGAGCCTGGTGACTATTCAGGGCCGATGGAGGCTGCCCAGGGACAGGGGCGGAGTGGGGGAGTGGGAAGCAGCAGCATCCCCAGAAGTGGTGCTGCCAGTGCCCAGTGCCCTCCCCTCCTTTTGCTTCACCTGGTGTGTGGAGATGACGGGAGCAGACGGGATTCGGTGCAAAGATTCCAGGCTCTGGAGTAGTTTATGCAGCTCCTGAAGCTTCCCCTGGCATTCAAAGAGCTCTGGGGAAGAGAAGGGAGGGGAAGGGAACTAATGAAGAAGGTTCTCCCTCTCCGACCATTCCATTTTAAGTCTGAGCCTCTCCATGCAGCTATAGGGATCAACTTCCTTTTTTTTCCATCTTTTTTTGGAGGGGGGAAGGCAGGGCAGTTGGGGTTAAGTGACTTGCCCAAGGTCACTCAGCTAGTAAGTGTTAAGTGTATGAGGTCAAATTTGAACTCAGGTCCTCCTGACTCCAGGGCCAGTGCCCTATTCACTGCACCACCTAGCTGCCCCTGGGATCACCTTGCTAAAGTATTCTTGTCCCTCAAGGGGTAGGTTTTTGGCACCCAAAAAATGAATCACTCTGCTTAGCCTTCCATCACCCTTTTACCAACTTGCCCTTCTGTTCCCTAGGGCTTCTACTCAGGTTTTGTCCTCCATCATTAGCCTTTAGATCACCCCTTCTTCCTTGAAACCGACTATTTTCCCAGTCTATAATATTCTTCCCCACCTTCCTCTATAATAACAGTAACAATAATAATAATCACCAACATTTTATGCTCACTATGTGGCAGGAACTATGCTAGGTGCTTTACCACTATTATCTCATTTGATCTCCCAACAGTTTTGGGAAGTAGGGGCTATTATTAGCCCCATTTTACAGATGAGGAAACTGAGGTTAAGTGACTTGCCCAGGGTCACCAATATGAGCTCAGTTCTTCCTGACTTCAAGCCCAGGCACTCTGTCCACTGTGCCACCTTGCTCCCTCATCTTCTCCCTTCCTAATCCATATTGGCTTCCTCCAAGAAGCCCAACTTGATTCACACAGGCCTTCCCTGGTTCCCTCTCTCTATTGTCTTCCATTCCCCAAAACTAAATTTTAGGCTTCCCTGTATTCACCTGACCTTGTCTCTCTCTTTGTAAGTCCTCTTTCCCCAAACATCGTGACCACAATTGCCAAATATTAACTGTGTGCCTTCTATAGGTAGGGAAGGAAATATTAATGCTGTGGTATGGGCATGGGACACAAAAAGCCAGAAGGCATAGTGCTTAACTTTAAGCATGTGTCCACAACCATCTAGTTAGTGCTTCCTGTGTGCCAGGCTCTGTGCTAGGTTTGGGTAAGGAGCTTACCTGCTAACACCACCCATATAGGGGAAAGGTGGCTAGAGAAGGACTCCCCTAGAGCACGCCCTATGGCTTCCTCATCAAGCTTTCTTTAGGGATATGAACTCAGGACAGTGTAGCTTATAAAGGAAAGGAGATTTTGATTCCGGCGGCACTTCTCACCATGGGAACATCGATCTAGTCCCTCACTATCTTTCAGCCAAGATGACACCTTGTCCCGAGAGCCAAGGCCAGGCAGGGCAGAGACATTGTCTGTGGATGCCAGGCGGGAACTGGATGCCTGCAAGAATGAGTCAAGAGTCAAACTGGATGGGTGCAGTCTGAGTCTCAGCCATCCCTCTCTCACCCTAACAACATTCTTGCTCTAGGATTTACCTTCCGGTTGGTGCTACTCGCTGGTAGCTTTGGGCATCTGGCCATATCTGGGCGCTGTGCCATTCGGTGGGCACAGAGCTGGGCCACCCAGCTTTGGAACAGCTCCTGGGATTTGATCTATGGGAGAAGAGGGTGGGAGATGTAAAGACAGCAGATCTCCAGGTCTGCAAAGTGAGGTGACCCAAGGCCCAGATCCTGGATAAACAAGTCCATTTTGATGCCTCAGTCTTAAGAGTAGCTGAACACCCCTTGTTTATTTATCTCCCCAAAGTACTGCTTATTCACAAGTGAAAGGGGAATGTTAGTGCTTTTTTTATTTCTATGGCAACCGCCCTCTCCCCCAGCCCCTGCCTCTTCCCTCTCACTGCTCCTGCCTTGCCAGGCTGGGTTCCATCTCACCTTGAGGTGGTAAATGTTATCCTCAGTGTCAAGGTCAATTCGCTGAGCCTTCTTGTTGATTGACATGACAGACAATCGGACATCAATGGAGCCGTGGAGCTTCCCCTTGGCAATCTGGAGGAACAAGGGGAGCTAGGGGGGAACTAAGGTCCTACCTCAGCTCCACAGAACCACCCTCCCCTTGCCACTGACCCCAACCTCCTCTAAGTCTTTAAGGAAGGATATTTAAATCTGGTTTTCCCACAACTCACATTTCTTGAGTAATTAAAGCTTTCCAAAGTGCTTTCCCCACAACAATCCCCTTGAGGTAAGCTATACACATATTGCTGTTCCCATTTTATGGATGGGAAAATTAAGGTCAAAATCAGTTCTGTGGCTTGCCCAAGGTTATACTGGTAATGTGTCCAAGCAGGGATTCTAATTTTGATCTCCTAATTCCAAGACCACCATTCTATCATACCACACTCTCTCCTCCAGCTCCAAGAGAATGAAGAATTACCCTCTTTTCCCTACCCCCTTCCCAACCTCCCTCCAGCAATGTAGAGTCATAGATACCATTCCCAGCCCCAACACCCTGACTCCTTGACACGGACCCCAACTCACATCCTGCCTAGTGTTTGCATAGCGAAGGATTCCATCCTCGAGAACAAAGTATCTCTGTGGAATAGTCCAGGAGCGGCAGACACCCATAGAGAGAAAGCAAGAGGTAGGAAGGAAAATAACCATAGGTTCATCCTTGTAAATTCTTCCCTTGTTAAGAAAAAAGACAAAAGCCTTTTGCTGGGGAGTGAGGAGCTCCTCCCCTTACCTTGTGCCAACCCTTCAGAGGCCACTTTCTCTTCTTGAGTAAATGACCTTCTTGTCTCTCTGCTTGGGTCTCTTCTGGCCCCAGTCTTCCCTGAGGCTCTTCCACTACTTCCCATAGTTCCAAACCCTGGAAGCAAAGGAACGCTTCCTGGGGAGACCTACTTCTCCAGACATGTTCCATCCCAGCTCTTAGCCCAGCCAGGACCTGGGGGCCTGTTCCTGACTCTCCTGTGTATCCCTCCTCCCTCCCTTCGGAATTTCCCCCAAACCCTCATTGGCATGACCGGGTTGAGTGCTCTCCATCTCCCCCTTCCCAATGCTAACAGCAGACCCTCGGACCTGCTGGGTGATGTGCTTAGAAGACTGAGTGCTGTCTGAGAGGGAGGGAGCAGCAGCCCGACGAGGGGAACCAGGGTCCCTCTCCTGGCTATCCATTCAGGGGGATGAGGAAGTGTCCAGTCAGAGTAGGGGCAGGGGGAAATGTCACCTAATGGTCCTGAGACTGTCCTGGAGTAAGAGAAAGACCATCTTGGATAAGTCACCTTTTTCGTTTACCCCAAGTCAGCCCCAAACCCTCCAGGGAAATAGAATACTGACCCTCAGCCCACCATCTCTAGAACCCAGCATCACTTTCAACCCCCCCATCACCTCTGTCCCATTTTCCCAACTCCCTGCCAACTTTGACCCCAGGCTAGTTGTGAATTTGTGGGCAAGCTGATTCTAAGAAAGTCACAAGGGGTGTGTCCAGCCACACCCTGGGCACACACACAACCAAGCTCTGGAAAACACTCTACTTTGTCAGAGACCTGGGGGTGGGGGAGGAAGAGGAAATGGCATGGAGGGGAATTGGGAAAAGAGACAGAGAGGGTCTAAAGAGACAAAGATCAATCAGCTACCATTACTATGTGCCAAGCATCTTATCAACTGTTCCCTGAGGAGTTCCCTTCCCCCGCTCCACTGCCAGGTGACTCCTCTGCCATGATTACCTGTGCAAAATCTTTCCCACCTTCTCTTCTGCCTCCTTCCCTGCCCACAATGCATAATGCCTAGTGGAGAAACTGAGGCCTGAAGCAGAGCAGATGCTTTTTTCTCCCTCTGCCCACCTGTTCCCCTCCCACTATTCATTAACCATTCCCTAAGTTCTTCCACACCCATGTAGTCTCTATAGCTTCCTCCTCCCTTCCTCCTTCTTAACACTCCTGGACCCAAGTCCCCAGGGCACAAAAATAGAGGTGCTATCCATCTGCTAAAAGAATAAGAGGATAGAAAGGAAATGGGACTAGAGTTGGTGGGGAATCTGTAAGTGGGGACAATTGGTGGGCAAGAACAGCTCAAGGTCTTTCCAGGTCCTGCAGCAGTGCCCACTGGTGCCATTGGCACCAGCACTGGCCATCCTGGCACCACAGCTTGATCAATAATGCATGAGTGTGGGGTGTGTGTGTGTGTGTGTGTGTGTGTGTGTGTGTGTGTGTTGGGCTGGGGTGGAAGGAAAAGGTGTTATCCTGAAGCTTGGGTTGTTGCTCAGGTGATTGTAAAGAGACTGAGACACCAGACACCTGAGGAACGAAGACCAGTTAAGTGACAGCAATACGGAATGTGAGTGCTGGAGGGAGGGCTGCCCACCAGCACAAGGCTGGACAGAAGACTGAGCTGTGGGGGAAGCTCCTGGATCCAGCTACTGAAACTTCCCCAAACTCTGCCTGTGGGTTTGGGGGCATTTGGCCTTGATGGGGGTGACAGAGTCAAGGGAGTCGGGGCACCTCTCAAGGGAGATGGGGCACCTCTCACAGAGCCAAGGGGGAGGGGAAGGTGAGATAAGGAACAAGGTGGACAGCTCCCTCCCTCCCTCCCTGCCTGCCTCCCCACGTCTAGGTAGGTAGGCAGAGACCGCCCACTTTCAGGCAGAGCTGGAACCCTTTCTCCCTGGAATGCCAGGTGATGTCAACGTGACCCCCTTACCGTAGTGCCCATGGACTGCCGGGTCTGCCTGCCTGCACTGCCTCTGAGTCACCGTCTCCCTCTCTGAGCTGAGCAGCGGCTGCAGCTACTGCAGGAACCAGGAAGGAAGGAGACGTCGTAGCCTCCACTCGAGCCGGATCTCCCCACCTCCTCGGCCTCCCTCGATCCCCCCTCCCGCCAGGCCCTGGGCATCCGGGGCTCAGCTCTGCCCCCCCGCTCCTGGGAGGACTCAGGGCCGAGCAGGCGTCCCAGAGGTGAGGTGGGGGTGGCAGTGAGTGGACACCACCGGCTCCACTAGGAACAGTTCCAGAAATGTCAGGAAAGGCGGGGAATCGCTAAAGGAGGGGCCTCAAGGCAGAGGAGGCAACTAGCTTATTCAGACTGCTGCTGCCTTGAGCAGACGATGCCTGGCATTAACCTGACCTAAACTGGTGCCTAGTGCTATTACATCATTAATTAATTAATTAATTAACCAATGCTTCATTCAAGATCTGAAAATGGACTTCAGATTTTGGAGCTGGGGGTGTCAAATGGACAGTTGAAGAGACAGTTGCCCCTGATACCTGGTTCTCTACAGCAGTGCCAGCTTCCCCGGGGCACTCTGACACTCCCAAGGCAATAGTACAGCCTAATGGTGAGAGCCAACAGCCAGGAAACAGGATGTCTAGGCCTCCAATATGAAAATGAAACCTGTCCAAAAGAGGGAGAGGGAAAGGGGTGATACAGGGGCACCTAGGGGGCAAAGTGGATAGAGCACCAGCCCTGGAGTCAGGACTCTAGTTCAAATCAGACATCAGACACTTACTAGCTGTGTGACCCTGGGCAAGTCACTTAACTCCATTACCTCAAAAAAAAGTAGAATCAATAAAACAAAAGGGAGTGATGCTGCATAAATCCTGAGGACAATGATGAGATGAATAAGGCACTGGGAGAGCATTCCCCAGAGACACACAGGCTCTCCAAAACGTAGGACTAACACGGAGACAGCTACGGAGTTGGTCTTACTGAAAAGTAACCAGGACAAATGCCAGTCAGTCCCAGCCTTTTCCCTTAGTGGTGAGGAGGGAAAGGGATCCAATGTCCTTCAACTTCTCCCTCACCACCAACTTTTGATTTTATTCACACACACTAAAACAGAATTCACTGAGAGCCAACAGTTCAAAGTGAGTCTCCACAGATTTGTAAATACAAAGGGTTGAGCTAAAGCAGAGGACTTTCTGAGGTACAAATGGAGGTGCCCTTCAGGAGGTGGGCAATGTTGAGGAGAGGGGGAGTCTCAAACCTGTAAAAAATAACATGGCTTAGATACCCTCAATCTACCCCTTCAACATTTTAAAAATATTTTGATAACTGTATTTCTATATAATTCTTTTCCTTTGTAATTGTCTACATTTTGTTTTCCCCATTTATAATAGTTTTGAAAAGGGGTCCATAAGTTTCATCAGAATGCCTAGGGGTCTATGAGCACAAAAAAGGTTGAGAACTCCTGTCCTGGAGGAGGTTAGCCCTACCCAGATACTTGGAGACAGTGGGGTGGGGAGGGAGGAGGCAGTGATGAATGACAGAGCCAGCTGACATCCTGCAGTGTCACCGTGGCAGAAAACAAGGCTGAGGACAGATCAGTCAACTCTTGGAGGACCAAGTTCAGATTTTAATATTTCATTCTTAGAGAGTGCTACTGAGAATTTTCTGGTATGAGAGGTCTGGGGGCATGGTGTTAAATCCACTTTCACAAACCGAATGGTCCAGGGTGCAAGGTCCTTCACTGGACACTATGGAAAGCTGGTTCTAAGACAGCAGCTACAGAACCTGGCTGACGAAGCCATGCTTGTCCCTAGCTAGGGGACACTGAGTATTGCTTTGGGTCTAGAATCAAGGGCTGCTTTGAATTCTTCTGCTGTCCTGCCCAACCCCACCTCAGTTCTGTCTGAGGGATTACTTTAAGGATTTCTCTTTGTGACCTATCTCTTCTCCTTAGAAGGTGAGCTTTTAGAGGGTAAGAATTCTTATGCCACTAGACACTCCAAAGGCAGAGAACTAAGCTTCCTTCCTACGGTCACCTCCTAGGGCTAGGCACACGAGGCACTCCATACAGAGATGACAAGTTCAATATTTCCTCCTTAGCTCCATCCCTTTGTCCCCCAATTCCTTCTTCATGTTTTGTCTCTTCTCTTATTTCCAGCTATTATAGAAGTGGAAGATACAATACTTCATCTAGTGATGGTGGAAGGAGGCAGACAAGACTCCTGAATATCCACCATCACTCACAGTTCTCTTCCTCTACCCAGGTCAGGTTTTTTTGGGATCAAAGAAGATGGGTAGTTGGGCACAGTGTGAAATGTGCTGCACTTGGACTTAGAAGAACCCGGGTTTCAGTGCTGGCTCCAACAATTACCAGCTGAGTAACCCATATGTGATCAGTTAATCTCACTGAATCTAATTCCTCGTTTGTGAATGAGAGACAATACTTAGACTACTTGTAGGTACACCTCACAGGGTTGTTACAAGTAAAATGATTTATAATTATGACTAGTATTCCTTTCAAGCCAGAAAGGCTGGCAGCAGTAGCTGGGTTCCTGGTTTCCCATTTGTGTTTATACCAGAGTGCTAGGGGGCTTGGCTGTTCTCCTCCCCCTTCAGTCCATCCCCAACCCCAAATTTTTCCCCATCCCATACAGACGACATCATAGGTTCTTCAGTCAAAGTACATTTATGGATGCTGAGCCCCACCCAGCTAAGTGTCTGTTACAGGGTCTGAGGAAGACGGCTCTCCAGTGCTGGGCACTTCACTCTTGTCTTTGTGCTGCTGTCTGATGTACTGATCCAACAAGGCCATCAGCTGAAGAGGCTGGTGCTGTAGGAGGGATTGGGTCTGAGATGGCAGGATGGTCAGGCCCCCTACCAGCTCCCCCTGTATCAAAGACTGCGAGGGAAGTTTAGAGTAGTTGAGGAAACCTTGATAGCTGAGGATGGTGTCATCAATGCAGCCACCTGGTAGAAAATGAGGGAATGTCAGTCAACAGGTATTTTTGAAGTACTTCTGTGCCAAGCACTGAGCTATGCTCTGGAGACAACAGTAACAGTCCATGCCCTTAAGGACCATACATTCTAATAGGGGAGAGATTGTTTAAATAGAGAGGCATTAGCAACTAGAGGACCAGGAAAGGCCTCCTACAGAGAGTGAGCTTTGACCTGAGTCATGAAGGAAGCTAGGGAAACTAAAAGGTGGACGTGAGGAGGCAGAGTCTTCCAGGTCTGGGGAACAGCCTGTGCAAAGGTACAGAGGTGGGAAATGGAGTATGGCATTTGAGGAACTACCCAAAGACCAGCTCAGAAAGCTGGACTGTGGAATACATGGAGAGAGAGGAAAGTGTAAGAAGGGTGGAAAGTCAGGAAGGGGCCACATAATGAAGTGCTCTAGATGTCAAACAAAGGACTTTACACAAGGCATCCAAAAGTTCTAGTGAAGTTTTAAGCTTTGGAAGCTTAGAGGAAGGTGAAAGGGGGCCACTGGATAGGGCAGACCTCCACATCAGAAAAATCACTTTAGCGGCTAAGAGCAAGATGGATTGGAGTGGGGAGAGATTCGATGTGGGGAGACCAGTCAGAAAGCCATTTCAGGGAAGTGTGTGTGTGTGTGTGTGTGTGTGTGTGTCTGAATTAGGGTGATGGCCTGTGGGAGTGGAGACAAGGGGACAGATACAGGAGATCCCGTGAAGGCAAGAACACCAAAGCACAGCAGTGGATTGGATATGAAGGTGAATGAGAGTGAGGACTGAGGATGATGCTGAGGTTCTAAGCAGGAAGAAATAACAGGAGACTGGTGGGTCGTGGGCCTCTTTGTAGACTATCATCAACAAACCCCTCCTGGATTTGTCTACTGAACAAACGCTTTTCATCCCTGCCAAATAATAAGAGCTAACATTTCTAGCTAGCATTTATACAGTGCTTTAAGGTTTGCAAAGCACGTTACAAATATCCTTCATTTGATCCTAATAACAAATCTTCAGGGTAGGTGCTATTATTATCACCATTTTACAGATGCGGAAGCAAGCAAACAGAAGTCAAGTGACTTGCCCAAGGTCATGTTGACTACGTACGTCTGAGGGGGCATTTAGATGGCACAGTGGATAGAGCACCAGCCCTGGAATCAGCAGGACCTGACCTCAAGCACTTATTAATCGTGTGACCCTGAGCAAGTCACTCAACAACAACAAAAATGTCAGAGGCCACTCCAGGCTGGCTGTTTATATAGTACTCTAAGGTCAAACATTCTTACTTGACTCTCAACACGATTCTCTAGTGCTAGCAATATATTCCCCAAAGCCTCTTTCACCTCCCAGCCTTTGATCAGGCAGTTTTAATGACTTGACAAGTCTGTGTCTCCTCACTCCTTCCGCTTCCCCAACTAGTCCAGGAAGTCTTGTATTATTAATTCCATCTGACCCTAATCAGCCCGTCATCTTAGCAATGGCATGTATGATTTGTCCTACACTGGTTAGCATTTGGGTATATATACACACATAAACAGAAGCACAAACACATTTTTCAAATCTTCACATATATGTGTTCCAATGCCCCCATTACCCTTGATGGCAGGGTGCTAGGGGTTATATCTCCCCAGTGCTCAGTAAAGGGTTATACGAAGGACAGCAGATTCAGGGTATTGAGGAAGATTGAGGTGACCTGTGTAATTTCACAAGAATGTTCCCTAGAGTTCTCCCCTTGGGCCTGGTGGACCTTCCCTAAGGGCCCATTTCCATCCTTCACCAGTGCCTGGCCATTACCAGTTGAAGGTAACACCAACTTGATCCCCCACCTCAGTTAGTCAGGGCTCTCACCAAGTAGTGGAAGGACAGGCACACTCTTCAAGACTCGAAGCATCTCCTTGGCCTTGGGTTCCGAGCTCACCAGTAGCATGTTATGTCCAACAAAGAGAGGCAGCAGGTTTTGGTACTTGGATTCCTCCAGGAATGGCTTCAGGATCTGGGGTAGGAAGAGCGTAACTGGTAGCCAGGAACAGCACATTCCCCCACACTCTGGCATTCAGTACCTGTCAGCACGAGGATGGCAAGGAAAGCGAACAGGAAGCCACTACATTCGGCCTAAATCTCTTTCTACTTTATCCAGGGTGTTTCAGCTTAGGGAATGAGGAAAGGGAAACAGACACTGAGGCTCTAGTCCAGGAATGAGAAATTAGGGCAAGAAGTGATGCCAGGGGGCGGCTAGGTGGCACAGTGAATAAAGCATCGGCCCTGGAGTCAGGAGGACCTGAGTTCAAATCCAGCCTCAGACACTTAACACAAAACTAGCCACGTAACCTTGGGCAAGTCGCTTTACCCCAATGGCCCTACCTTCCCCTCTCCAAAAAGCCAAAAAAAAAAAAAGAAGATGACGTGATGCCAGCCCCTTCCTTACTGAATTGGGAAAGACTTTCACAAAGATGTTGTGTTTCCGAAGCTGGTGCCTGACAAGGAGCTTGTCCTCAGCACTCAGGGTCACATTCTGACACACAGCAATCATTCGGTTTTTTCTGAAAACTTCTGTCACTTCCTTCCGGAGCAGTCGATTTAAGCCTGATTCCTAAAGATTCATGAGAGGCATTTCATGAACAGCAGGTACTGAGTATTTGCTGGCCTTCTCTCTCTCTCTCTCTCTCTCTCTCTTACACATATACACACCACACAACACACACACACATACACAGAGTGGCATGGCTAACTCATAGAGCCCTATTTGGTGGCATGAACAAAATGACTTCTCAGAATCGATGAATCCTCAAGTACATCTTTCATTTTAAAGTACTTGGGGCCCTCCCAGAGAAGAGAGAACTGAAGCAATGATCTAGGTAAATGGAGTTCTGGCCTCAGTGCTCTGCTTTGGCCGAGGAAACAAAGCTAACTGGATCTCAAGTATTCCTCCAGAGTTCTTGGACACTTCCTTACCTCCGAGGGTGGTGTGGGAGGGGGTAGCAGACAACGTGGGGGAATGGCAGGTTTGGGGGGGATATACTGGGTCAGTGCCATCAGCTTCTGTCGCTCAAAGTGCATAACTCGAAAATGTCGGGTGACAGCCTTGGAGCCATGGCGAACAGTCTGGATGGTGGGCAGCTGGCCTGACAAGATAAGACAATAAAATAGGTAAAATAAGGTATACCATGAATAAAAGGCATGAAGTTAAAATAAGTTCTTCTTTCCTCCCTCTCAAGAGAGACAATCATACCCCTCAGCTGCAAACCCCTGAACACAGTCAAAGCTTATTACTCTTATGTGACTTCGAAGCAGTCACTTACTGTCTGGAGCTTTTCCTTATGACAAGGAGGACAAGGGAGTAAAGTGTTTTGATCTTTTCTAGAAAAATATCATACTATTCCAGAGTTTGAGACAATAGTAAGAGAAAACATGGTATATAATATAAAGAGAACTAGAACTAAAGTCAAGAATGGACAATTTCAGGGAAACCTGGGAAGACAAATTGAGCAAGAACTAAGTGGAGAACAATTTACACAATGATACATTAAAGAGAAACAACTTTGAAAAACTTTAGAACACTAATCAATGCAATGAGAAACAATGAATTAAAAAAATGCAGATGAAACATGCTACTCACCTGCTGACAGAAAGGTGATGAACATAAAGTGAAGAAAGAAACATTCATTTTTGGATACAGGCAAAGTGGGAATTGGGGGGACCCCTCCCCCAGCTAGATTATGCAAGTATGTATTGAAAGCTTTATTTACTAATTTCTTTTATTTGCTCAATAAGGGGAGGAGAATAGTGATTAATTTAATTAATTACATTAATTAATTTAAGTGCTTGTTAATTGAAAAGTCAAAACTAATCCCATTCTTCTTTGAATCTAAGAATGGCTGCTAGAGATAGTGACCTCCCCAAAAAGACCCAGAGTAGAGGCACTAAAAATCCCTACCTTTAAGGACAGGGCAAAACCTTCACACCCCAGCATTCACTCACTCAACAAACATTTATTTACATCCCAGGAACTGTGCTTGGCGATGGGAAAACAAAACAAAAAAATATAACAAAAAAAAATAGTCCCTGTCCTCAAAAAGGTTACATTTTGCTGAGAAAAAACAACACAGACGGAGATAAAAACTACACACAAAGTATTATATACGGTAGGGAAGATCCTAAACAACTGGAGGGATCAGGGAAAGTCCTGCTTAAGACGTGGGGCATGAGCTAAGTCTTGAAAGAAGCTGGAGATTCTAACAGACGGAGGTGAGGGCGGATGCTTTACAGGTAGAGCGTGGAGGTGGGAGATGGGATGTCCGGTGCTATGGTGTGAGTACAACGAAGAAGGCCAGTTTAGCTGAAACTGTACTAATTCTGGAAAGGCTGGATGGGGCCGGACGGTGAAGGGCTTTTAATTCCATACGGGGGTGTTTATAGTTGGTCTTAGGGACAAGGCAAGTCCCTGGAGCTTCGATCCCAGCCTAGTCGTGAGAGCACAGTAGCGGTCCCCAGAGTAAGATGCTGCCCTGGGGATGATGCTGGGGATCACACTGGAAGAAGCCTGCTGGAGTGAGGGGTCACCGAGGCTGGGTGCAGAGGTCACGGAGGTGGGAGGGGGTCAAAGGTCGGCAAGGGCGCCAGGCCTCAGGGGTCCTTGGCTAGAGGGCCCCGGGCGTCTCCCAGGCTGCTCCATGAAGACGCTCCCCGCTCCTTACCAATTCGGGGCTGGAGCCGGCGGCCCAGGGTTCCAACTACTGCCACCGCCATCTTCGCCGGAGGTCCGTCCGGGTCCCGGTTGGAGACGGAAGAAACAGAGGATTATGGGGCTGCGGGCTCAGAACCGGAAGCTGTAGCAATACACGGGGGAGGAGCCTGCGGCAACCTCCCGAACTCCTTTCTCCCGTCCCGCCCAGCTTCCTAGAGATGACGCTAGCGCAGGCGCAGATCAAAGCGTCTTCGTCTCCTAGCAACGAGGTCTGGGTGCTGAGAACAGATCTTTTCTTGTGCCTGCACGATCCTGAGCTACCCCAAACCCGCACTTCAGCGTCTCCCCATGGCGGTCTCCCAGATTGCTGCAACCTGAGCTCCCCCTGAGATCCGCCTGAGATCTCCTTTAACCCTGCCCATTGCTTCTCAAAACTTGTCACCCTTTCTATTCCCCATTGCAACAAGGGTGACCCCATCTCCCTCCCCTGGTATCCCTCCCCCAGATCTCAGAACTGCCTCTCCCCCTCTCCTCACCCCACTCCTGGCTCCAGTATCCCAAGCGCTGCCTTCTTCCGTCTGGACTTCAGTCCCCACCCCACCAAAGGAAGCTATGTATGAAGGTAACTAGACAGGTGTGCTGTAGGTTTTCCCTGCTCAACCCGAACTTTGAGGGTCGATACCTAATTCACTTCTAGGAAGGGTGTGACTCTGGGCCCTCTTTTCTTTATAGTTGTTCCTGCTCAGAGCCCTGTGGGTGTCTGTATTTCTGATGCTCTCATTGCCAAGAGGAACCTGGCCTTCACAAAAGATGAGGATCCTTCAGCGGTGAGGTGAGTATCTAATGGGTAAGAAGGTGGATCCAAGGGCTCTTTGTTCTGTCCCAGCCAAAATTCCTGAACTCTGTTCTTTACCAGCCCCCTTCTTAACCACTCCCCTCTATATTCCTCTCCATAAAACAAAACAAAACAAAACAAAACAAAAACCTGCTGAGATTGGGGAAAGTCAGCTTCTCTGGGCCATTTGAAAAAAGAGTTGGAAAAAAATTGGGTATGGCAATTTGCCTGCAGAAATCATGTTATCCATGCCCTTGCCTCCTGGTGTCTTGGAAGAAAAGAAAAGAAAACTCTTCAGAGACATCTTTCTTTTATTTTCCTTTTCAAAAGTTTTACAGTCCTTCTTGAGGACTCACTGGAATCCTTCCTGTTGTAATTTCTGCTATTCTGGAGACCCTAAGTGCAGCCTGTACCAGGGTCTGACAACCTAAGGGTTTGTATTAAGATACAAACCTAAGGATATTATTGCTGAGAGCTAATCAAAATCCTTCATCACTGCTTCCCTCCTGGGAAATGCTATTTCTGGATCTGAGAAACTGAAGATGTGCATCTATCACTCCAACATGGCTGCCTCTCTTCCCAGGCCTCGGGCTCTTGCTGCACTTCAGACTGTCCGCCTAGACCGAGAGGGCATTGGCTATATTGGTAACTTGGAAGGTTTCCGAGCCATTCACAGTCTCTACCTTCAAGAGGTGAGTTTTCCCAGCCACCCTAGGGAACTATGGCACCTCAGCTAAGAAGGGCCTGAAAAAAGCCCCCTTTGTACAGCAGCAGCCTGATCAGACCCTCTCTGAAGTTTTGTATTCAGTTCTTGGGGTTACATCTTAGGAAACTAAGGACAAATAGGGGCATACCCAGAAGAGGGTGACCAAGAGAGTGAGAAGACTGGAAAACTCACTATACAATAATTATCTGAAGTACTGGGTGTATTTTCCATAGAGAAGAGAAGATTTAGGGTTACCCATGGTATCCATCCTCAAAGTGACCCTAGTTAGAAGAACAAAGTAGGGTGCCACAGTGGAAAGTGTGCTAGATTAGGAGTTAGAGATTCTGAGCTCAAACCCTGCCCCTGCCATTATTGCCTATACCAGTAACTATCTTCATTGGACCTCAATTCCCCTATTTGTAAAAGGAAACTGTACTTGGATGACCTTTATAGTACCAATATTATGAAGGTGGAAGTTAAGAGACAGAATTTAGGTAGGTGGAAAAATTTTCCTGATACTTGGTACCATATGTTGATAGAGAAGTAGCGAAGAAATGAACTGATTTGTGAGATAGTGAATTCCCTGTCACTGGAAGTAAAGACCATTTGTCCAGACTATTGTGATTCATGTTTCAAGTATAGATTGAATTAAGTAACTGAAAAGTCCCTACCTAGCTCTGAGAATCTATGATTCTGTAAATCCATTCTGTCCAATCTTCCGCCTTGAGAAAGGCCTTCCTTCAAATAATCTTGGCTGGATGAAACAAAGCCCTGAAAAGGGGACCCTGCACTCCGACTCGATAATGCCATGCCCTCTTCATCAGGTAGTTCTTTCTGATGTCTAGCCCAAATTTCTTATGTTGCAGTCTAACTCTCTTATGGAAATCAACAATTTAGCCTCTTTCCCTACCCCTTCTAAGAAAAAGACTGGGGGCGGCTAGGTGGTACAGTGAATAGAGCCCTGGAGTCAGGAGGACCTGAGTTCAGATGCAGCCTCAGACATTTAACACAAAAACTAGCCGTGTGACCTTGGGCAAGTCACTTAACCCCAACTGTCCTCCCCCCCAAAAAAAAGAAAGAAAAAGACTGCTTCCCTTTGGCTCCTTCATCTTCTCTCCTACATATTGAATAATACTAGTTCCTTTACCAAATTGGATCAAAAAATAATTGAGTGCCTACTATGCATGAGATAGCAGTGCTTTTCCAATTTCCCTATCTCTCCTTGGTCTAGTCTCTCTGTCCCCTACGTTCTGACTGTGGTGCCAGAACAGATGTGCTGGGGTGGGGGTGGGGGTTGCTGTAGGTACCAGGTCCAACCAGTCCTGAATATAACAGCTATAGCAGGTAGGATGGTTACAGGTGATGAATGGGAAGGTCTCAGAACTAAGGGCTGAAAGGGTGAAGCTTATTCCAAGCAGGTAATCCTTACTTCAGAGACATATTGAAAAAAAAAAAAGGTGTTTTGCTAACCTTATGGTGCTATATAAATGTGAGTTCTTGTTATCTGCATTTCCCCAGCGTAGGAAGACATCCCCCAGGTGCTTGGATTAGAGGAGAGGAGAGAATGCTTCTGGCTTTTGTTTCTTTTTTTACTTCTCCCCACCCTCATGTTTCTTATTACAGAACGAGATCCGGCGAATTGAGAACTTAGACTGTCTCCCTTGCTTACGGTAGGTGATACAGTTCATCCCCCTGGCTTGTATGGGTCTTGGTCCCAATTGGGAACAAGTAGCCTAGCTTCCCCTTCTTTTCCAACACCCACACCTCTGCACTCCACTGTTTCCTAAACCATGTCTTGTCCCTCTCCTGGACTATTGTGATTAGCTCCTTGTGTCTCTATTTCCCCCCCACCCTCAGCTTCCTAACCCTGGCAGGAAACAAGATCCAACAGGTAGAAAACCTTCATGGTCTCCAGCAGCTGCAGCTTCTGGATTTGTCTCACAACCAAATTGCAACATTGCAACTAGGTAGGAGACCCCTTGTCATGGCATAGGGAACAGAGGCCCCATCCCCTTTCCCCCAAGTTTCAAGAGAGCAGGGTAGGGTTGAGGGGCATGTCATAAGTGATTGCAAAAATCTTGCCACTTGGCAAAGGTGGGAGTGAGAAGAGACGGGTCTTAAATTACTTCATTTTCTTCCTTCTGCCTGTGTAGCTGAGCTTCCCCAGAACCTCCTAGTCCTTAATCTTTCTGGGAATGACTGTACCAAGCAGGATAGCTACAGGTAAGCAAATGGCTACAAGTAAGAGAGAGCCAGACCTAAAGACTGAAAGAACCAAGCTGTCTATAGGATAGAGACAACGTATTCCCTGCTCTCCCACCACTTCCCAATGATCCCCAAGCCCTGGCCCTTCTTGCTTAGACTACCTTAGAATTACCGCTTTGTTTCTATAGCTCCCAGCCTGGTCCAGGTCCCATGTGATGACGACTGGACACCTGCAGCTTCCTACTTGCTCACCTCCTCACATCTAGCTAGATTGTTTGTCTTGAGGTGCAGAGGAAGGGGCTGTTTCTTCTGCCTCCTTAATACCTTGGATGAAGGCATACCCAGGATACACCTGTCCAGTACAATGCTATCCTTTTTGTCTGTAGGGAAATGGTGACCGAGTCCTTACCTAGGCTTCTGGATCTAGATGGTGAGAGGGTGCCTGGATGGGAGGACCCCGAGGAGGAGGATAGAGTAACCAACACCCAGGATGAGTTCCCAGAGTTAAATGGTCCCTTCTGTGCTGAACGAGGTGATTCTTCTCTCCCCCAAACCCTATTTCTCCTCATCTTTACAGATGGTCAGGCAGATAGGAGTGTGAGAAGGGAATAGGGAAGTCAAGATAATGTCACCACGGCAGCACACCCACCAGCAAGAGAGAGAAAGGGGTAAATCTGAGCCGGCTCAAGAATGAGAATTCATGGCACTGTACGTCGGCTTTTGTCTAAAATGTATTTATCTAGTGCCTTACTCTTCCACCAAACCTCCACATTCTCTGCGTTGTAACCCCATCCATCTCGTGGGGGGAGAAGTATGTATAGGAAGCTTGTGTTTTTCCAGACACTCCAGCTCCCCAGTGTCCAGAGCATGTCAGCTGGGGCACAGGCAGTTGCTGGACTACCTCCTGCTCCAGAGTGCCAAATTCAAAGGACATTGTCAGCATTTATATTCCTTCAGCACTTTAGAAACAATGGAACTTAGCTACTAGGCTTCAAGCCTAATTAATTTTAAAAGGACATAGGTCCAACAACTGGCTTCATGTTTGGGTCCTTAAGTCTCTACCTCATGGAAGACAGTATCACAGTAGTTACTGTGGCTTCTGGTTTAAGTCATGTGTGCTTGTGAGAACCACGGGGGCCTAGCCTTTTGTGTGGAGGGAGTACAAAATCAAATAATAAGACAGAATGCAGAGATGCCAGGTGAGTTCCTCCTTGACTCCAAGGTAGGTCCCCCAGGTGCATCTCAGGCTGTTACCTCAGGATTGATTTGTGCTACTTGTCCCAGCTATAACAACAGCTGGGTGCAGCTCTGCATCCAGTGCCATCTTTCTGAATCCAGAGTTCTGGGTCTGTGCTTCCTTCTCCTACAGGCTTCCTCGAGGAGCTGGAACAGGAACTGGCCGGTCATAGGAACAGGAGGCTAAGGGAGGCCCTGATGGAGCATGAGATGAGGATGGCATTGAAGCCTGTGACCACTGACCTCTCACTGCTGCCAGGGGCCCTTCCATCCAAGAGTCACAACCCATCTCCAGTGTCTCGGCAAGCCAGAGCTGGGGCCAGCCCCACTGCCACTTCCCCTGGACAACCTTCTGCAGTCAGGAAACCCCATGGCCCAGACAGCCAGTGGCAGAGCAATATAGCCCAGGTGGAGAAAAGGGGAAGGCTGACCACAGGCCCCCAGGCCAAAGCTCAATGTGCTACCAGAACCACAACTGTCAGAGCCAAGAAATAGGTCACAGGCTCTTTCCACCCCACCTTTTCTCTCCCAACGAAGCCACAGGAGGAATAAAAGGGTGGGAAATAAGAATGTTTGTGTCTTTAAATTCCCATTCCCTGACAGAAGTTCATTCCTAATAAAGGGTCTCTGGCTCCCAATGTTCCTTTCACATTACTGAGTAGGGAAGTTAAGTTTGGGCACCCGGGTGACCTGCCTGACCTCTTCTCCAAAAGCAGACTGAGTGTTAAAATTCAGTGAACAGGGAAAAGAAAAACAAGTTTATTGAGTCAGAATGTTAGGTCAGGGCAAGGTCCAGGGTAAGTGAAGAAAATGCAACCTGATGAACAAGGAAATCTGGGTCGAAGGGAGAGGCTCCGCTGGAGTGGCTACAGTTGTTGGCTATAAGCTTGGCTCTCCTTTTCTACAAAGGCCTGGAAGAGGCTGGCCAGCTGCTGGGGAGATAGAGCCCTTTCCCCAGCCAGTAGCTTCCGCAGAGCCTCCTGTCCTTCTTGCTCCAGATCCTGCTGTTTCTTCTGGATTTGCAGTCCTTGTTCCTACCCAGAAGAGACAGAGATTAATCCGCAGGATGGAATTTACATAGAGGGCAAGGAGGGACCTGTACCTTCTTGTCCTTTGGGGTGGTGGGTATGGTGGAGGTGAGGATGAAGGGGGAGAGAGAGAAGAAAGAAACAGTGGTCTGAGATGCTATATACTATACAGCAACCTGTGGGTCATGACCCCTTTGGGGGTCGAATGACCCTTTCACAGGGGTCGCCTAAGACCATTGGAAAACACATATTTCCAATGGTCTTAGGAACTGAGACACCACTCCTCTACCATCTCTAGGCAGTTCTGCCCACATATGAGTATTAAAGGGAGTTGCATTAGGAAGGCTGAGAACCACTGCTATATGGCATCGGTCATCACAGGAGCGAATCCAGCCAGCTTTGGAACCTCATGGCCAGTCATCCAGGAGCCCAGCTGACCACAGGAATGAGGAAAGGGGCATCTTTCCTTTCTAAGAGTTCTTACTAACCTCTCAGATTAATTCCGTTTCCTCACCTGGTCACTCTCCATCCGTTCCAGGGCTGCTTGGTGCCCACGGTAGAGTGGGTGTCGGCGATCCACCTGGGTCTGAAAGCGTGGGTGAGTCCGGACAGGATCTTTGTCCCCAAAAGTAGGGGATAATACCTGGGGGGCCTGAGCCACCCCAGCCCCAAACACAAAGGGTTTGAACACTGACCTACAGGGATAAGAGAGACGTGAGTAAGCCAATTGGCTTCATCTTGGCTCCTTTTCCCACATTCTATTGGCCTTCTCCCCACCCCTCTATTCCCTCTTTTAAATTCTGTGGGTCTGTCTGCTGCCTTCGCCAGCCTCCCACTTCCCTTTCCCTGGCACCTGGAGGGGTCTGGTGTGGCAGTGAGAAAATGAACACAGGGCTGGGTGGGGTCCCGGGGCAGGACAGACACCATGCTGGCTGTAGTTCTGAAGCCTCCAGAATCCATACAGATGCCACTCTCCTTATTCCGAAGGATGCCCATCATTGTCATAGCTGTGATACCACCTGCTAAGGCCGTGAATAAGAAAGTCAGCCAAGCCCCCAGTGCTTGACAGAACCCAACACAGGTGTCACAGTTAGGAACTCAGCCCCCACCCCACCCCAGAGCATAAGGCAAAGATGCTTAGATCTCAAGGTGTGATACTGCCTAAACCCTGCCTTCCTCATAACCTCATAATCACCTCTTTTGACCCCATCTGAATACCTTGCTGCTGCTTCAGGAGCTCCCGGCCAGCCTGGAATCGGGCCTTGGCAGCCTCCATTCGAACAGGCTGATGGACCAGTGAGAAGATATGGGCAAAGTCAAAAGTAGTTTTCCCATCCCACCAGCCCTGTTTCTGGGCATGGGCCCGCAGCTCTGGATGTTCGGCAGTGATGTCTGTGCTGATGCTCAGTTGGTTGGAGATGTTCCTAGTGCCCTCTGAGGGGTTGGAGAAGGTCAGAGTCTCTGGGGTTATAATGGAGCCCTGGTCACTCCATACTCAGTATCACCTCTTCCTGTGGGCTCACTCGATGATCTCTCCTCCTGGATTCCTCCTCACCTCCCTAACCCAACCCCAGCCATTCTCTCACATTCTTCAGTTTACTCCATCTGAGGGAACCTAAAGTTAGGCAAGGAACAGTCCCTCAGGAGAGTTGGGTGGGATCTCTCACCTTGGATCCTCTGTGCGGCCCATAGTTTCCCAGCTGTTTCCAGCACCCAGGCCTCTTTCCGGTCAGCCAGTAGAAAGGTGTTATGGTAGCAGAAGGGGGTGGGGTCCTCTCGGCAGCTGCCCCCCTGTCCATATTGCTCCAGCAAGTTGGTGATGACCTTCAAGGCTTCTTGAGCAGAGCTGCCCCGTTCTAATCCTAACCTAATAAAGTAGCCCAAGGGACAGGTATTCAGGGTACCCCACAAGGCATAGTGGCAGCTGTCAAGACCAGAAGATGGGAGCTATTTACTAAAGTTTACACAGCCTAACAGCCAGAATTAGTCCCTCTACGAGAACTGCAAACAACATATATGCTGAATACCAGACTAACCTCCAGAGAAAAAAGATAGTTCCTGTCCTCAGAGAGCTGCTAGTCTAAAGGGAATTATATATGTCCCCACCTTCAAGAAGTTCCTAATCTGTTGGGGTCATCCTTGTAACTAGGATGGAAACATGGACACATGCAGATTGTCTCGTCAGCTGGATGGGGAAGAAAGATGTGTAGAAAGCTTAAGTATACTTTTTGTGTTTACTTATGTCAAAACTCATAAGGTGGCAAGAACTGAACTGTTGGTAGGAATAAGGGAGCTGCTTTGTTCTTATCTCTACTCATTCCTGGGAAATGATTAACAGCTGACAGTTATATAGTACTTTATGATTTCAAAATGTTTTATGTACATTTCCTTATAACAACCCCGCATGGTAGCCAACGGTATCATTTTTACCATCATTTAGATATGAATTTAGATATTGATTCCAATATTGAAATCCTGCCTCAGAGACTAGCTGTGTGACTTGTGAGCAAGTCACTTAAACTCTGTTTGCTTTGCTTTCCTCTTCCCCCTCTGTAAAATGGGGATCATTTTCCAACACGGTTGTAAGAATCAACCAAGATAATATTTGTAAAAGCACTCCGCAAACTTTAAGACATTAGATAAACGCTAGCTATTATTTTTACACAGATTTGGAAGCTGAGGATCGAAGAGATAAATTATTTGCCAGTGACTGATCGATCACTCACCTATCAAAGGCAGAGTTTGAACCTAGCCTACTCCCCACTCCAGAACTCTCCCCTCTATACCCAGAGGGGAGAGCCTTAGTCTCAAACAGTGTCCTGGGTCCCTCACCTGATCAGGTCCATGCCGAGAAGAGCCTCTTCCTGACCCACTGGTTCTTGGGTCCATACAGCTTCATTGCCAATGCAGACACCATGTTCATTGGCACCCATCTCAGCCCCCCACAGCCAGGCTGGCCGGCTTAGGATCAACGCGTGAGTTCTCTCCACTTGATCCACCTCGATGTATGTGCACTGGGGAGCCAACAGGTCTAGTTGGTAGGTGAGTTTGGGTATATTTAGTTTTCCTCCCTTTCTCTCACTTAAGATCACAGATTCTTAGATCTGGGGCTGGAAGGGATCTTAAGAGGACAATTAGTCCAACCTCCCCATTTTACAGATAAGGAAACTGAGGCTAGGGATGTGGTGAGAAATGACTTGCCCAAGGTTGCACAGGTATTGTCAGAGATGGGATCTGAACCCATGTCCTGACTTTCTATTATATTCCAGGCAGGGTCTTCCTCCTAGCCCCATACTCACCCGGAGCCGGCTCCCTGGGGCATGAGTCCCGGATGGGACAAACACCACTTCTTGCACCTCATCCCGGGGCCGATCTGAGTTTTTGGCAAAGATGACCGCAGGAATGGCGGAGGCCGGGGGGAGGGAGACAAAGCTGTCACAGGAGCAAGGGTCATCGGACCCGTACGGAGATGCCATCGCCTGTGGGGCAGGGGAGGTTTGCCATAAGCCCCTGCGGGGCTCTCCCACTGACACTGAAGAACCGCCTGAACCTCAAACCCTGGCCCGTCCTCCACTGCCGACCCAGGCCCTCCCCCCACGCCCGGGTTCCAGAGTAGCGGCTCTGTCCACCTGCACGGGCAGCACCCACACGCGGGGACAGAACCTTCCCTGCCTCCGCCGCGTGCCCACGGTCTCTTACTGGGACGCAAACAGGCTGCACACAGGAGCCCAGCACTCCTCTGACTGAGTGCACGGAGACTCGTGGTCACGCATGGCTATGTCTTTGCAAACCTTGGAACACTCTGCGCGGCTCCCCATCCCCCACTTCAAATACATACCCCAGAAATACCCCATCCCCCAAAACACACATAATAATGCACTGCACAGTTTCCGTTTTGCCCCATGCACTGGAAGTGCATGCTCAGGGACGCCCCTTCAGCGGACCGTTCCCCCCAGCACCTTCCAAGATCCCCAGACCCAGGTAGAGTTATGCTACCTCCTCCGCCTGTGGCCCCAGGAAGGCCAGGCAAGAGGGCGGAGCCACCGCCCGGCCTTTCAATCTGCAGTTCTCGCCTTGTCCACCAGGATGCGCGCCAGCATCACCTCGGCGTGGAGGACCCTTTCGCCCCGCCCCGCCCCGCCCCGCCCTATCCCATCCCCAGCCTGCGTTGACACCCAGCCCCGCCCTGTCTGCTACCAAAGGAGGTGGGATGCTCCCGTATCAAATACACTTCTTAGCCTTCTCCCAGAGGATGCTGAGGCTGGAAGAGTTGGATTCAGGGAAGCAGCAGGGAATTCAAGATTCCTGCTAGACAGTGTGTTCCAAGAGCCTTAGTTCGGTTTTTAACTATTAAAAGCTTATTGAAAGAAGGAAACCAGCATTGTAGGTGCCTGTGTGCAATGCATTTGCAAAATTTGATCTCATTTGATCCTCACAGCAACCCCGGGATATGAGTGCTATTATTATCCCCATTACAGTTGAAGGAACTGAGTTAAGCAGCGGTTAAATGATATGCCCAGGAATAGGCAACTAGTAAGTGTCCAAGTCTAAATTTGAACTCTGGTCTCTCTGACTGGGCTCCACTTTAATTACTACGCCACCTAGTGGCCTGCAATTCCTTGAGGAGCCCTTTCATTTTTGTTGGCGTATACACAGTGCCTAGCATAGCACCTGGCGGATGTTTAATAAAAGGTCATTTAAAAAAAGAAAAAATGTTGTGTAATTACAATGACTAAGATTAGTCTCGATCAAGATGATAAATTGCTCCTCCCTCCCTTCTTTGCATTGGTGGGAGACTATGGGTGTGGGACAGGTAAGTGAATATGTTGATTAATTTTGCTGCATTGCTTTGTTTTTATGCTTTGTTACAATGGATGGCTGTATGGGTAGAGAGGGGAAGAAAGGATATATGGAAATAGTGATGTGAATTTAAAAGATGTCAATAAAAACGTCTTTCAATGTTTGTTGAATTGCATCCTGGAACCAACTGGGGCCATTCATTTTAATAATGATGAAAATCACAATAGTTTACATTTATAGAAGTCTCAAGGTTTAGAAGCACTTTTCTCACCGGGCTGTGAGGTACATATTTTATTATCTCCTTTTTTTCAAAGGAGGAAACTGAGGCTCAGAAGGATAAAGTAACTGTTCAGAGTCACACAAGTATTTAAATGTTGAAGCCAGGATTTTTAATCCCCTCCCCTGGCATAGATTCATAGACTGAGGGCTCAAAGGAAGCTTGTCACTGACTCAATCCAACTTTGTCTTTTATAATTGAGATAGAAGACCAGGGAAGAGAATTAATTTGGCCCAGGTCAAACAGTTAATAGAAAAGCCCAGATTAAGTTTCTGAGCCCACCATCTGGAGCTGATTCCGTTCCAGTATGTTTCCTCTTCAGGATGGAGGTAAAAGTCATCCCATCTACACCTGAGACTGTGTCAGCTGAGTCTTCCCAGGCCCCATCTTTCTTTGATTCAGCATTGACTGGTGGAGTGATGTTCATTCATACAGTTGGTGAAAAGATTCCTAGAGGAATACAGATCTGTTTGTCACCCACAGAGTATTCCGTCTCCTCTGGTCTCTGTGCCTTTTCATTGGCTTTTGCCAGTCCTGGAATGGTCTCCCTCTTTATCTCCACCTTACAAAATTCTTCTCTTCCTGCAAAAATAGCTCAAACACCACCTTCTCAAAGGAGTCTTTACTGATTCCCACCATTACCATTACCTCCTAGTGCCCTCCCTCCTTAACTATCTTGGATTTAACTATTTGGCATAAGACTGTATTTATTAACTTTCTATTTATGCTGTAGATACTTTTATATGTACGTGTAGCCCCTCCCACACGAGAATCTAAGTTCATTAAGGGCACTTCAAAGGTGTTTCACTTTACCCAAGGAGGCTATGGATTAGGGATGAGGAAGAATCTTCGGATAAGGAGAGTTGGAAGTCTGCATAAGGTATTATGGAGTCAAAGAAAGAGCCCTGAATGAAGAAAAAGGGATTAACAGCAAACCAGATTTTTTTTGGTGACTGTTTGAAGATCATACACATTTTAAACCCCAAATTGCCATGACTTCATATGTATAATGAGTATCATATTTTTTTGCCTTTTTGGTGACTGGGGAAGGGATGGAGGAAAGAAGAGAATTTGGAACTGAAAATGAAAATTTTAAATTAAATTTTAAAAAATTGCCAATAGGTTGGAGATGTAATTGCTGGCATTTATATAATGTTTTATGGTTTGCACAGCACTTTACAAGTTCCTATGTTTTCATCTTTTTGAATGCTGGTTTTTTTAATAAAGTTAATACTTTTATAATTTTTTAAATTACCCTCTTGCAAACATGCAGTAGAATCCTTGGCTTGCAGATCAAGAGACCTGGTTTCTAATCCTAGCTCTAACAATAATTTATTATGCCACCCTAGGCAATTCACTCAATCTCTGGGTCTCTTTTTTTAATCGATGAAATCAAAGGTTAGAATAGCTCACTTCGGGGCCACTAGGTGACGTAGTGAGTAGAGCACAGGCCCTGGAATCAGGAGGACCTGAGTTCAAATTTGATCTCAGACACTTGACACACAAACTAGCCAGTGTGACTTTGGGCAAGTCACTTAACTCCAATTGCACTCCAAAAAGAAAAAAAAAAAAAGAATAGCTGATTTCTAAGGTCCTTCCCAGCTCTGACATTCAATGATTCTAAAGAAAAAGAATATATTCTAACCAACCTCAATTTTTTTTTATCATAGGTGTCATAAATCTAGAGACAGAAGGAAGCCACCTAGTCCATTCTTCTCATCTTACAAACGAGGAAACTGAGACCCACAGAGGTTAAGACCAGACAGGTAGTTTCAGAGGGAAGATTTGAATCTGGCTTCTCTGACTCTAGAACAAGTGTTTTTTTAATTTGAATTAATGGGAAGAGAACTGCTTTGGGTGAAACATCATCAGTGACTCTTTGTCTGAGTTTTAGAAGCTGCTACAAATGAGTTGTTAGCTTTTACCATAAACACTATCCATGCTAATACTAGGAAAGCCTCCCCTCCCCTTCCCCCCCCCCAAAAAAATCTTGGTCTTTGCACCACATTTTATAAACACTGCTTGGAACATCCCTAAGGGCAGATGGTTCTTTTCCTGTACTTCCCTGACTGCCCTCTGGGAGGCAGTAAAAAGCAAAACATTTTTAAAAGGATGAAGGCACAGAGGAGCCAAGTGACAGAAGAATTTTCTGAGTTTTCTTTCTTTCACTTTCTCATCCTTAAGATTTCACTGACTTTCCTTCCTGGAAGAGATTCCTTCTATGTATCTCAGCTGGGGCAATGGAGGCCTTTAGTATCTGCAGGCTAACACAAAATTGTGACAAGAACCCAGTGTCATTATCCTTCCCCCCTCCCCACCCCCACTCCAGGAATGTGGAGCAAGGTCTGTGGGGTCAGAGGTGGCCCAAGGCTTTGGTAGGGGGTGCAGAGCCAGCTGAGCCACATTGCTTTGGTCCCAGTGTCACCAGCCCCGCCAAAGGCCCCCACTAAGAATGAAGGTCAGAGGGAGGAGCCAGAGAGGGCTGGCCTCAGCCCTGCCCCAACAGGCCTAGCCGGCCCCACAGCTGCCCTCCTGCCTGTGGGGAAGGGGAAAGACAGGG
The DNA here is from genome assembly GCA_028646515.1 of Pseudochirops corinnae. Taxonomy (NCBI): domain Eukaryota; kingdom Metazoa; phylum Chordata; class Mammalia; order Diprotodontia; family Pseudocheiridae; genus Pseudochirops; species Pseudochirops corinnae. Next base: position 220,380,698 of record CM053586.1, on the reverse strand, counting down.
AGGGGCCAGCTTAACAGGGCCTCCCCCCACTCCCCAATCCTCCAAATAAGGGTAGTTACCCAGGAGTTGGGTGAGAGAGTGGGCATCCTTACGTATATTCCCACCCTCTGCTCCCACCAATGAATACCTGGGTTGGTGGAGCGGGTTAGGGTCAATTTCCCAATTCCCTCTGAAGGTCCTTCCCTTAGGCCTTATATGCCTTCCCCATTCCCAAGATAGCGATAAAACCTGGCAAATTCAGATCATATACAGATGCCTGGGGAGGGACATTAGATCTGGGGAACAGGATCTAGATTTAGAGGGAAGGTGGTAAATAGGGGAAACCTGAGGTCCCACAAGGACCAGAGGGGATGAGCCTCACCTCAATCCAAGAATCCCACAAACAGCTGGGTGCTTTGGCAGGGCAGTGGTGTCAAAGGGAAGAAAAGGCTCTTCAGGGAACCCTAAGGATGGGATACTAGGGAATGAACAAGTGTGTTCCATACCCATGAATCTGTGTTACCTGTTTCTGTGAATGTACCTAAGCATGTATTGTGTAACTGTGTCTCCCTTGGTTTCCAACTGGGTGGGGGCCCATCAGATACTTCTGCCTGCCTTTCATCAGGCTTGTCCATGATAGGGATCAGCCAGGGTGCAGCCAGGGTGAGGAAATCACTGTCAGTCACTCCCACCTCACACACAGATGGAGATACACACACACACACACACATACATACACACATTCTCCTGGCCAGAAGGCAGGGGTGGGGACAAGTATCACTGAGGCAGCCTGGGTCTTTTCTAGAGCATAGGGAGTGGGGGCCACTTGCTTCCCTCCAATCAGGTCCTCAAAACCTAAGGCTTAAGAGAAAAGACTCCAACTGCCCCTGCCCCACCCCATATCCCCAAACCAGAGTCAGGATCAGAGTGGGGGGGAGGGAGGGGGGAGAGTCCTTTCCCACTCCAGTTCTGTTCAAAGGTGGATGGAATCACCCTGCCCAGGGAGCCTGGGACCAAGAAAAACCCCACTGAAGGACTCCCTCTAACATCCAGTTTCTCTACGCTCCCCAGACCTCACCAAGCACGCCGAGTCAAAACAAAACAACCCAACAACAACAATCTGGAGAACAAGAGAGGACCAAGGGGTCAACGACTTTATTATGGCATAAACACAAACACAGAGGCCATTTCCTCTCTTTCCTCCTCTCCTCTTCATTTGGGGGAAATATGGGTTCACAGCAGTTAAAGAAAAAAATCCTACATATCTCCTCTAGGGGTTGGGGGGGCTGCCCTGGAGAGGAAACATCAGGCAGCCAAGCAACCTAGATCTATAGGGTAGAGGAACCAGAGGAACCCCTCCCAAAGTATCTCTCACCCTATCCACCATGGACACCCCGTGGGGAAAGGAGGGCTCTATCTCCCAACTTGGAGTATCCTTCAGGCTTCACCATACATATCCTACACAAAGCAGCCATTCTGGTGCAGAGGGATGAGGTGGCTGGTTCCAATTGGTAGAGAAGGGGGAGTGCAAACAGACTGGTGTCTTCTCTTTCTTCCCCTTCCTCCACATGAGTGGCTGGACTAGCTCTTCTGCCCACCTCCCCTCTAAACAGGATAGAGGGCTCTCAGAATGGGGGTAGGATTAGGGAAGAGAAGGAAGAAAGCATTAAATCTCAAAACTACCCCATGCCCCAGAAACAATCCCCCCAAGAAGGGAGTATCTTGTCCTTCTCAAGGGGGAGCAGTCCCCCTTTTCTACACAAAAACATATACACATACAACCCTCATCTATGTCCCAGTTCCCTCTTACCCAGGAGTTATCAGTTCATGAACTGAATTCAATTCCTGGGAGGGAGGGTGCAGAGGGAGATGCTACTGGAGACTCTAGGCCCTTGAAGAACATGAGGGAGATGGAATTCTCCCTGTATGGAGACTCCAGGCTCAGCAGAGGACTGACTACACACATGCACTGTCTCATGCACACACATTCACACACCCATGCACGCACACAAACACATACACCCCTAATATTAAATAAAATACCCTTTACTTATAACTTAAAAATCAAAACACAGCTAAGTCTCACAGAGGGTTCAGTTAGGAGGCAGGAGGGGAGGGGAAATCTTTGAGGAAGGAGACTTTGTCAGACTTTCCTTTGTCCCTTTCCCAAGAGAGCCTACCCAGATGGGAATTCAGGTTCCTAGGCATAGCTGGGCCCTCTCTTCCCACATCACACATTCTCTCCCAATTCCCAGCATCTGTCTCAACTAGGCCTTTCCTTCTTGCCCCTTCCCAACATCACAATTCATATTCATTTTTAAACAACTAAAAGAGAAGAAAAAAGAGACAGCTTTTTGGACATCTCCCTTAAAGGACACATCTTTATACATTAAGGAACAACTATTTCATAGGGAGGGAAAGAAAAAAACAAAGTGGAGTTTCTTTCCCCATAAAAAGAGAGAAGGGTCCCAGGCATCCCCTTGGATGGAGTCTCCATTCCCTCTGTAACAGAGAACCCACGGTGGGGGGAGGAATTCAGATTGAAAAGAAAGGTGGGGGGAATAGGCTTCCTACAAGTAAAGAGGAAGGGATGGAGAGATGGTTCAGTGAAGGATTTGGCCCAGATTCTCCCCTCTCCAGCCTAATTAGTCCCTAAGATTAAAAAAAAGCAACGATGAGAGGCCACCCCCCTCCATCCTACCTAATGCCTAGCCCACATCTCCTACACCCCTACAAAAAAGGAAGGGGATATGTGTGAGGAAGAGGTCAGAGACCGGGAGAAGGAGAATTGAAGGCCCTAGTTTTAGAGGATTTGGTATACTATATTTTTCTTTCTCAAAAATCCTACTGTATAGTATTCATTCGAAGTTTAGGGTCCTAATACCCTTCCCATACCCCCAAATCTGCTCTGGCAACTTTTACTAGGAAAGCTCTTCTCCTCCCAACGACCCCTTCCCCTAATTGGAAAAGTATAAGGGCATCCTCTGGCCCAGCCCCCTCCTCCCAACGCCCATCTCACAGTCTCGAGCAGGGTGGTTCTGGAAGGGTTATAGAGATCAAAGGGGAACTATTTCTCCCGCAACTATCTAGCTTTCCCTTCCTCCAACGCCCAGCCAAATGCAGACCCCGCCCCGTGGGGACCTCCAGCCTCCCCCTCCGGAAACCCCAAGGACAGGAGGAGCCCTGTAAGCGGGATGAAAGGGGCCCGGGCCGTGGGGAGGCTCCGGAGGCACTTTCATGTCCCGGTTCCCAGGCACTAGGGACGTGTTCAGGCAGCTTCCCCCGCGCCCCGGGGTTCAGCCCCGCTCCTCTCCGCTCCCGGACGCGACGTCTCTCTCCCTCCCGCCCTCGCCCTCTCTCTCTCTCTCTCTCTCTCTCTCTCTCTCTCTCTCTCTCTCTCTCTCTCTCTCTCTCTCTCTCTCTCTCCTGTAGGTACCCAGGCTGGGGGTTGGGAGTTGGGGGTGCCGAGACGCCCAGGGCCTGAATTTGTGTGTGTTGGGGTTGGGACTGTGCTCACAGGTGCTTACTCGCTCCTGCGACGTCCTACAGGGCCCCGGAGCTCCGCCCGGCTTTCCAGGCTCGCCAGTTCCCACTCCCTGCGGCTAAACAACCCAAGCGTCCCGTCTCCCAGCCCCCTCCTCTCCCCCACCACTTACACTCCGACTTCGCCTCCAAATAAATAACCACCCATCCCCGTCCCTCCAAAGTTTCCCACCAATCCCGGAGGGAAAGGAGTCACGCATCTGAGACCCCAGAGTGGGGAAGGAGGGTGCACACTGGAGCTGGTGGGGGCGTCCAACGAGGATGGCTCAGTTGGACTGCGCGGCGCCGCCCCCGCCGCCCTCCGCTTCCCGCTTGCCTTTACCCCCCGGTGGTTCAGCAGCGGCTCCCGATTTCCCTTCGCACTGTGCTCCGGTCCCGGCCGCCTCCTCTTTGGAGCCCTCGTGGGTTTTCATGTGCTTGGCCAAGTGGTCGCTGCGCATGAAAACGCGACTGCAGACCGCGCAAGGGAATTTCTTGGTGCCCGTGTGGGTCTGGAGATGGCGCTGGAGCTCGTCGGAGCGGGTGAAGCGTTTCCCGCAAAAGAGCCAGTTGCACACGAAGGGACGGTCTCCGCTGTGCCAGCGCAGGTGCGCTTTGAGATGCGATGTCTTGGCATATGCCTTCCCGCACCCCGGGATGTGGCAGTTGTGGAGATGCTTCTTCTTGGCCCCGTCCGGCCCACAGGGAGCCCCCAGCCGCTCTGCCTCAAGGCAGTTGGGGCAACGGCACACAGCCTGCCCTGAACTGCGGGGCACCGAACGCCGGGAGCCCTTGGGTCGGGCTGCCCCGTCCAGACTGGCATCCAGCCCGTGGGTCTCCGGAGCTGCAGCTTCCAGGGGCTTAGCGCCGTCTGGCGGCCCTAGCAGGTGCTGTCCGCCGGCCGCGGGGAGGAGATGGTGAGGATGAGTGTGAGGCTGTGGGGCGCAAAGCTGATGATCCCCGACATAACCTCCCAGGCCGGCTTGCAGCGCTCCCGGGTGACCTGAAGAGGCCAGAGTGCCCTGGGCATGAGGGAGGTCCATCCAGCTGGTACCCGGGTGGATGTCCCACCATGAACCGTCCTCCGTGCCTGGGTGGGATGGCCGGAACCACGACTCATAGTGGTGAGACATGTCTGGCTGCAGGAGCTTGGAGAAAGGGCCCGGGGCCAAAGGACTGTCGCTCTCCAGGTCCTCACAGGTCACCCGTGAGGAGCCCCCCGGCAGTTCATAGCCTTGTGAGAAGTCCACCTCAGGCCCCAGCGGGAGGTTCTGCAGCTCCCCTGCCTGGAGTGGGGAGGGGTAGTCCCCTGCCTCCGGGCTTGTATGGCCCTGGTATGTCTGGAGTGGCTGCAGATCGAGGCGCGGCGGGGAGGCACGGGGTGCTTCCGTGTGCTGGCTGCCCAGAGAGCCGCACACAGCGGTTAGCATTGCCGGGTTCCGGGATGAGGGACAAGGCCTGTCAGGGTCGACTCAGGTAGGACCTAGAGAAGAAAAGGGAAGGAAGAGATGGGGAAAGTTAGAAGCCGGCTTAAAGTCCCATTGCCCTTGCTCAATGATCCTCTGCCTATTTTAACCCGCTGGGGCAAATGGCCCCATTGAGAAAGACTGAAGAAGGGTTAAGAAGATTCAGGATTTCCATTTGTAAATCATTCCTTACTCCAGCCAAAAACAAGAAATGGGAGCTAAATAGGCTGAGGGTACCTGGAGACCTAGAGCAATGGCACCGAGGACTCCAAGCCCAGAGTACTTCCCTCTTCAAAAAATTCCTCCCACAGGACCCAGCACATCCTAGGAGTTAGGTAATTACAGGCTGGGAGACCAGGCTGCACAGCCCCAAGGCGGGAGAGAAGTCCTGCGGCAAAACTCACAGCCCCGGGCTCCCCCAACCTCCCTCGACCAGCCAGAATGCTGTTCCACGTCATTTGCTTCCTTTCCAAATTGGGGGGCCTGACGCCATCTCTGGATTGCTCTGCCTCACCAACCTAACCGGGGAGGCTGCAAAGAGCACCCCAGAACTCAGAGTAATCCACTCTCTTGTCAAAGCAGGGCAGGTTCTGAGATTTAAGGAGGCAGAGTAAACACTGCCTCCCTTCAGTGAGTAGAGGGCATTCCGTCTGCTTAATCACCCCGCTTTCCATCTCCTAGCCTGCCCCACCACACTCCACTCCCACACCCCGGCCCCCACCTTTTCCCCTGGGGCAGGGACTTCACCCTTCCTGGGGTGCAGATGCAGTGTAGAATTGAGAGGCGCAGAGTTTCTCCCCTCACCCCACACACAAACACCAGGAGAGTCCCCTAGCTTTGAACTGTCAGGAACATTTCTTACTCTGGAACCTAGAGTTTCGCCCCAGCTGTCCCCCTCCTCAAGATAATGAAAATACAGGTTGGAGGAAGGGATAAGTGAGCCCCTCTATTCTCCCCAGGAAAAGCAATCGTAAGAGAAAAGCTTGTATACGCCTGGAAAATGTAATTGAGGTGAGGGTTGTGTAGAGAGAAAAGCTTGAGACCCTGAGTCAGAGCAGGCAGCTTGGAGGCATCGTTTAGTAGCCAGACTGTGACCTAGGGTACCTGTTTCCCCGTCCGCTCCACCTCCTCTTGCTTAGACCCTCATTAAGTGCTGGGAAGTTTAGTGCCCAGAGTAGCTCGTATGTGACTTGGAAGAGGAGTTAGAGAGTGGGAATCTTCCTGTCCTAAGTATGATTTTGTTGCCTCCTAAGCCGTTTCTGCAGACTTTGGAAAGAGAAGGATCGAGGGAAGTGGAGGCGGTGGCAGAGGCTACTGGGGAGGGTCCGGGATGGGGTGGGTCTGTCCGCTGTCTCTTACGCCTTCACCACAAGAAAGGGGAAAGGCGAAGCAGCGAGAACCGAGCTGGGGCCAGGGCGGGGCATTCTGGAGAGGGTGATGGGCAGGAAAATCTTAAGAGGTGGGGCAGGTCAAAGACCCCAGTCACATCCAGGAACCTGGGAACTCCCCGGGGAACCAAGAGAAACAGAAGCGTAGTTTCGGGCCCGGGACTTCGAGTAAGAGTTGGATAAAGACACTCTTTGGACTATGTCCCCAGCGGCCCCCCCCACCCCACCCCCATTCGGGAGCAGAAAGGCGCCGCCGCTCTGTCCTGGTACGCAATAGCCTGCTTGCTCACTCAAGTCGTCCCAGAAGGAGAACACCCTGAGCTTCCTGGACCGACGCCTCCAAACCTGCGCCTGTGAAGCTGGGGAGAGAGGCTCGTTCTCTCCCGAGTGGCCCAGGATCTTTGCTTCGGAGCAAGCCCACATATTTCCTAAGACAAACCTAGGTGCTTTTCCCCTGGGGCCCACCGGAGCCGTGGCTGGAATCCAGGAGTTACCGATTCTAAAACATTTTAATCTCTCAGACCCCCTAGGCTTGTGTAGCTTCCCACTTCCTAGGTTCCCCGTCCTCCAGTTGCCCCAGTCCCTCCAGTTTCCCGACTTTTCAATCTTCTCAGTTTCTCCAGTCTCGCCAGTTTCCCCAGTTTCTCCAGTCCACTCCCACCCCATTCTCTACAGTGCCTGACCCTGCCCATCCTCTCCCCATCTCCGTAGCTCCCCAGCTCGGATTCCAGCACTCCTCTCCCTTGGAGGGGACTATCCTCTTTGCCCTCCAACCGTCGATCTCCTTCCCCCATTTTCCCTACCTCGGGACGGGGCTCGGCGAGCAGCGGCCGGCATACACCCAATAGGTGGGCGCTCAGTGGCTCCCAGGGTCAGTGATCTCTCAAATCGCGAGGAGACAAATCCAGAGGGCAGAGCCAGAGACTGGACAGGGTCCGGCGCGGGCGGAGGAGGAGAGGAGGCAGATGAAACGAGGGAAGAAGACTAGGGGGAGCGAGCGGGGCCAGCTTCGCCTGTGACTCACGATGTCTGCCTTCATCCTCTTACTCTTCACTCCTTTTTCCCCCGGCTTCGGGCCACGCCCAGCTTTACCTGCGGCCGCCTTTAACCCTTCCAGGTTTGGCCTCAAGGGAGCCACAGCCTCAGAGGAGGGGGCGGAGATAGGAAGGGCTAATGAGGCAGTGCCCCACCTCCTCTTCCCCCCCTTTTCTCTACCCTCCCTTCTTCCTCCCTCCTACCCAAATCCCCTCCCCCCCCGCCCCAGTTTTTTGGACTAGGCAGTGGGTTTGTCAGGTTTCTGCGTCACGCCCCCTCCGGGCTGAGCTGGTGGAAACTTTCCTTGAGCTGAAGAGAATTTGCTGGAGATCTCCACGCTGTGCCCCCCGAGGGGAGAAGGGTGGGGGCCGGGCTCGAACCCCACTCCCGAAGGGGCCAGAATGCCTAAACGCGCAGTCCCGTAGTGTACGAGGGATAAGAAGTGGGGGAGCAGCGACAGCCCCCCCACCCCCGACTTGGAGTAGAGAAGGAAACACTTGAGCGTTAAGTATGTCTTAGGTCCTGGGCCCGGAGGCCTAGTCCACTGGAAGTGTCCGGACTTTTTTCTCCTTTATCCTCCCTGGTTTTCTCTCTTCTATTCCCCCTTCCTTTCCTTTCTCCTCCACCTTTCTCTTTTCTTGTCTTATTTCTTTCTCATTTTTCTCTAATCTTTTTTCTCCCTGTTTTTCTCCCTCCGTTCTTTATTTTTTGCACCTCACTCTTTTTCTTTCATTCTTTTTTCTCCATTCTTTTTCTTTCTCCTTTATCTTTTCCTCTCTTTTTAATCTTTTTTGTTTACTTTGTGTCTTTCTTTCTGCCTTTCTTTTCTTTCCTTTATTTTTCATTATTTTTTATTTTTCCTTTCCTCCCCCAACTGTTCACTCCTCCCTAATTGTTATTAGCCTCTCTTTCCTCCCATCTCTCAGCGCTTTACTGTCTCTGCTGTTCTGGTCCTCCCATCAACCCTCTTCCCTTCTATTTCTTGGGTTGTGTCTCCATCAAGAAGTCAGTCACTGGCTTCAGTGCCTTGAAGCGCTGTCCACGTGGACCCATCAGTGATGCTTTCCCCTCCCCAAGTATATCCAGGCTGGCAAGAGGTTGTCGATAAAGCAGTGACCCTCTCTGCACTGGCCCGCGTTTGGAGTGGCAATCCAATCGGGGGCCGGGAGATGGTGTGCTTTTTATAGGTATCGATTTCCCTCCCAGCCCATTCAATGAAGGTTAAACCCCTAATGCAGAATAATACGTATTTATACAGTCGTCCCATGGCGGCCAGCCCTAACCTGGCGTCATAAATTTACCTGATTCTTTCCTTCAATATTCAAGAATTCAGAAGGTCTTTGCTTCTAACAATTCAGCAACTCCCACTGTAGGATCCACTCCCAAGATCCGCTAAACTCAACTCTTGGGGGCCAGAGTTTCCCAAGCGAGTGCCAAGGGCAGATTGCCAGCCACACGAGTACTGTACGCTACACGCCTCGACTGGATACGAGTGTTATCTTTCTCACAATCTACATCTATTTCCGTGCTTAAATTGTAACAGATTTACCGAAGAAACTGACCAAGAGCCGGGTCCTGAGGCAGTAGCTTTCTGGATTCCTGAATTTCCAGTCGCTGTTTGTTTACACAAGCTGCTAGCAGATATTGACCTTTACGTAGAATTTCCGTGACATTTGAAATCTCATGATAAATAGTTTGTGGATGATCACATCAAGATTTATTTATCATTCAAGAAACTTTCGCTGAGCGTGAAGTTCAGAAAGGGAATTGGATTAGGCACCTGTGTTCACAGCTTAGCGAGTGGTGCCCCAGAAACTGTCTGACCTCCACCAGTCCCACGTGAAAATCAGGATTATTGTGTTTAGTCTTACGAAAGATTTATGTTCATATTCCAGACAGAGCACTGGCTGGGGAGTCGGGAGATCTGGGTTCCAGTTCTGGGTTTTGACCCTTTGAGCAAGTCACTGAAACTTTCTGAGCCTCAGTTTCGCCATTTCTGAAAAAGAAATAGTAACGCCTGCCCTGTCAAGCATGGGAAAGCACCTCGAAAAGGCAAAACTGGTTATTTTGGCTATTTTACCTGATGGAATGGTTCTTTGACGGCAAAGGCTATCTCGCTTTAGTCTTTGTGTCAGCAGTGCCTGCAACAGTGCCTGGATCGCTGTAGGGTAAATGGTCATTCAGTAATTGCTACAGCTATACAGGACGTTGCGGATTTCAAAGCACTTTCATATCGTAGGTATTACTATTGTCACATTCGTAGTGATAGTCCAGCCATCCTGCCTCTATCCATCAATTTTAGATTCACATTTCTTTGGATTCCTGCCCCTGTGAGCCTCTTCGAAGTTAAGGTTATTCTATCCACACCTATTTCAAGAGATACATTTGCTCTTCGCCATCTACACCTGTGCTCACCTGCAGCGTATTTCTATGTACACCTCAGTTCAAAGCCACAAAACATCCCCGCAGTGGCAGGTGCGTGGTCCACGTCCCTCGGATTCCAGTTTTTTGTCCCGCGGGCAGGGCGCACGTAATGAGCAGAAGCAGCGTTGTATTAGCGCTCTCCGCTCCATCCCTGGCTCCCATCCTCCGGTAGGGAATTCTCTTCCAGACATCCGGAGCGGAGGAGGCAGCCGCTCAAAGAGCTTCGAGCACGCGCTCACAGCTCGAAGCCCAGGGCCATCGCCAGCTCCCAGGGAGGCTGAGATACCCTTGCTATCAGACACATGATCAGGGTTCTGTCTGGGCCCTCCCACTCCCACCATCTCAACCCTCTCTGCGAACTCACAAAGTGGAATGAGACCCCGCAAGAGTGGGTGTCCGGGGAAGGTGGACGCCGAAGCCCGAGGCCTGGGTGAGGCTATTCTGTGCCTGATTCCCCCACTGTGGGGACCCATGCTCCCGGATCCCGAATTCCTTAGTCCGGGTTGACAATCCTCAGTCTCCTCCTGGAGCAGATTCTCTCTGTCCTTCTCATCCCTCCGCCCCATTTTTACACTTTCGTGACTAAGTTTAAATCTCTGAAACATACAAGGCTGTGTGACCATGGGCAAGTCGCTTTTCAGTGCTCTAAACAACTACGTGGTGGAGAGAAGGCACATTGGTAGAGGAAATTTCTCAAGGACAGCTCCCTGCACCGGTGAAATCATAGATCCAGTACCTACCATAAGCCCCTCTATCACTACGGTTTTAGGAAGAACCGTCATTCTTTCTCGCCCGTGACTTCACTCTGGGGAGCTTCTGGCTCCCCATATTCTCCTCAGTCCCAAACACCATAAATAATTTCGAATATGATAATGGTTCTTATTGTTAGATATTGTAAAATACCCCTAAAGTTTTGGTTATTCAGACTATTTTATAAATGGCCGGTAACTTCCTGTGAAAAAAACTCTTTTCATTAATGTAGACCTGGAACAGTCCTGTAATTTATAGTCTTAGAGATTTGTGAGGGGGGTAGTAGAGAAGGTAGTGAGAGGTTAAATTACTTCCCCAGGGTAATACAGGCAGAATGGCATCAAAGGTGAGACTGGGGTCTTTCAGACTCAGAGGCCGGCACTCTTGCGGCTATGCTATCCAGCTACAAAGCGATAGGGGCGTTCATCTGTAAGACTCGATTCTTCCCGGGATGTGTTATCCTAGGGATTTAAGCCCAGAAATTCAATTCAACACTCACAGGTTGAGCTTCTAGGCTATATAGTGGAACAAGGGGCCCAGCTGAGGAAGATGCAGAGATAAAGAGGAAACAGTCCTTGTCCCTCCAAGAGCTTCCAATTTATGCAGGGGAAATGAGACGCTGACACATAAAGCTATATGATGATTGAAATTCGAGGACACAGCGAGGACAAAATGCTACGGGAAATGTTTCTGGGTCTCTGTCACTTTCTAAACTGTTGACTAGAGCTGCTTTCTAGACCATCCCCTTTGCCGTAGTCTCTTTTAAGGCAAAGCCGAAGGATTTTGGTTTTGGTGAAATAACAGTTCTCTCTACCTGTCATAGTAGTGGCTAATGTCACCAGTTCTCAAGTAAGTACCACCCCCCCCCCCCCAAGTCCTCACCATGCCAGGATATTGGGCAAACGTGTCCAGGAGCTTGACTCTGTCTCTGCCTCTCTCTGTCTCTGTCTCTTACACACAGGAAAAGTGCAACTCTCAAGAGGATTCCTCAACATAGTTCAGAGTAATTCCCTACTGAAGTGAAAAAGAATTGTCTATATGTTCCCTCTTCCTTTCCTTTTCTTCAGGTAATTGGAACACTCATTGTCATGGACCAATTCTAAAATGGTTCCCCACCCACCAAAGGTAATGGCAAGAGGAGCTCATAAGCAGCATCTACCTTCCTTCCAGATTTCAATAAGATGAATTGGTCTCTCTTGGGGGTAATGTCTGGCTATAAACATTACTCCCAGGTATTCAAGCTCCTCCCCACCCCACCACCCAAAAAAACCTGAACTGGCCAACACTACAGAAATGCTTTGTGAAGTTTCCCCCCTTCTATTCCCTCCAATAATCATAAAGCAATTATTAAGCACCTACTGTGTTCCAAGCACTAGGCTTAGTCACTGTGGATACAAATAAAAAAAAAAACATGAAACAAGTCTTACTCTAGATTTTAAACTTACATTCTGATTAATGGGGGAGACATGATCAGAGCCCCAAGAATAAGAGAAACTTCTCACTAATGTCCACTTAATTTCTGTCCCTTACCCTGTGAGTGTTGGTCCATCCAGCTGACTTTTTAACTCCAAGCTCAGGGCTCTTTCCACTATATTCTGTGCCTCCCTAACATAGCTGAGTATAAAAGGTCTGCATTTCTATATGAATATGTGAAAGTATCAGAATATGCATATACAAATGCTTCATGTATGTATAAGATATATGTTAGTCTTCTATCCTCTTTCAGACTGGGACCTCCCCAAATACAGAGAACTGTCTTAACATCATAGCAACACATATTTAGAAATGAAAGAGGGCATCTAGTCCAAAGTTTCTCAATCTGGGTCCACAGATAGATTTCAGATGAGAAAAATTACCTTTTTATTTTCATCAAATTCGGAAATTTAGCATTTCCTTCAATTATGAATGTAGGTAACAAAGCATTATTCTGAAAATACATCCATAGGCTGCCAAAAGACACTTTTATGTATCCAGTCCCCTTATTTTAAAGATAAAGAAACTATGTCCAAAGTCACACATGGGGGAGGGGGGGAGAGGGAGGGAATGGCATAGATAGGATTTGAACTGATTCCTCTAATTCCAAATCCAGGCTCTTTTCCAATATACTCCTATATCTTTTTTTTTTTTAATCTCCATGTTTCTTCCACTCTCCCATTCCTGCCCACCAATCCTTGACACCATGTCCAAGGCTCTGCACCAAAGTTGAGGGTACTCAACATGCTGTTACCTGACTTCATGTTGTGTATGTGTGTATATGTGTGTCCTTACCTCTGTGTTATATATATACCTCTATGTGTTTCTGTGTCCCTTAAAGATAGATCTATTGGTGTCAGCAAATGATCATACATATAGGAGCCTCCCTAGGAATAAACTTTTCAGACCTACTTTTTTCAGCTACATCAATTCCCTTTAAGCATTCCTTATCAATTCCTGAAAGCATTAAGTTTTACAATCAATCTGGAAATCTCTGTTGCTTGAACAAGTCCTGCATTTTTCCTCTCCCCAAATTTTTGCTCATGCTGTACCCTATTCCTGGAAAGTCCTCTTTCCAGGACTTCTTTGCCTTTTAAATTCCTAATTATACCTTACTTTATTTTCATCATATTTTTTGATATCTTTTGTTTTTACAATCACTTGAATTTCCAGATAGAGACCTCCTTATCTTCCCTACCCAGAGAAACATCCATCCTTGATGACAAAGTTTAATAAGAAAAAGAAATAGAAAAAGAGTTCATCAAAACTGATCAACTATGTCTAACATTAAAAGCCACATTCCATGTCCATAGTCTCTGTAAAAGGAAGCATATTTTTCCAACTTTTCTGGTGCCAAATATGCCTATTCATCCTTTAAAGCTATATTAAAATGCCAATTCTTCTCTCCAAAAAGTCTTTCCTGACGCTTCTGGTCAGAAATGATCATTTCCCCTTGGACCTCCCAGAGCACTTTGTTTCTTCCCTCTCTAATGCATTTATTGTGTATTATTATATAGTATAGTTATACATGTGGCTTTTTTTCTTATCGCACTGTTAGACTGAACTCTCCAAGAGCAGAGTTCCTTGTGTTAGCTAAATCTTGCATTTTCCCCAGTGCCTAATACCATTCTCTGCACACAGCAGGAGCTTAATAGTTGTCTATTCAATTGAATTAACTTCTTGTCCCCTGTGGTCAGGACCCCTCCCCCATCCTGACCCCCACACAAATACACACACCTCTATTAACTAGGTTGACTCCAGGGACTCCAAATACCTTCTCTTACACCCTGCTTACCCAAGAAAAATCTCCTTTCGGAAAAAGTCCCTTCTGATTAGAGGAGAGTCCAGCCCTTCCAGACCCCTCTTCATATTTAAAGTAAAGAGCCAGATGCTGTCAATCTCTGTGTGTGGGCTGGGGAAGCTTCCCTTCTCCCCTCCTCCCTCCCCCACCTTCCCATCTACACTCCTGTCCACCTTGGATAGGACATAGCCTTCTTCTTACCCATCCATGGGGTTCCAAGCTGGCAGTGGCAGTGGCAATGGCAGTAGGGGGATGAACAGTGCCAGGGGGGGAACCTGGCTTTATATGGAGAGGTGACAGACAGATAGAAGAGGGAGGTGGAAGATGCAGGTGCGCTGCCAAGTCCCCACGGCCTCGGAAGCTTTTAGGATAATCCAGGAAACAGTGGCCCCCTGGCTCCTCTGGAGGAGTGGTGGGGGTGAGATCAGAGTCTCTAAGGTCTGGCAGGAAAGGAGGATTTCAGCTGGAAGAAACAGCTGGTGGGGGGAGGACTTCCTCTAAAGGAGATGAAGATGGGGGGGCTGAGGCTGGGGGGCAGGCAGTGAGGAAAGGGATAATAAATGGCTTTGTGGGGTTAGTGGGATGGAAAGATGGTGCTACTGTGCATTAATTGCCTGTTAGAAGAAAGAGTTTGGGTTGGCTGGAAGTACTTGGTTCCCCAGATCCTATTTTTTTCTGCTTTGGGTATTTTTAATCAAGAATAGGAGGGAAGGAAAACAAAAAAAAAATCATTTAAGGATCTGAAATTGAATATACTATCTAGTCACATCCTCTTCCCTCGCCCTAGGACTTTTGGTCAGTCTTTGTGGTGGGAAATTGGCTTTCTTGTAGGGAAAGGGAAACTCCCTAATTCCAGTCTGACCTTCATCTTTTTTCCTTCTTTTCCCAGAATTTCTTTCTTGTAGCCAAATAGTCCCCAGCCTTTGGGTCCCAGATGCTTAGGTAGTTACAGAGTTATTACAAGAAATCCTTAACTCCAAATGGGGAGACAAGCATTGTCATTTTATTAAGTACTTTCTCCATCCCTAACCTCTGAGTCTTTGGACTCATTCCCCAATATCTATAACATATTGCTTTCTCATCTCTATCTTGTAGAATTTCTTCAAAGAACAGATCAAGTGTCAAATAATGGCTTTCTTATTCTCCTACCCACTCATCCACACCTCCCATTATTATTGCTTTCACCTTCATGAAATAACTTTGTATGTACAGGATGTCTTAAAAGTCTTAGTGCAGTGTTAAGCTTTAAGAATTTACAACTGGCCAAGATGGTAGAGAAAAAGCAGGGACTTGCCTGAGCTCTTTCCCAAACTTCTCTGAACACCTTTAATGCCATAAAACAATTCCTGAAGCTGCAAAGCCCACAAAACGACAGAGTGAAACAATTTTCCAGCCCAAGACAACTTGGATTTTTGGCAGAAAAGGTCTGTTGCACTAGGGTGAGAGTGGAGCACAGTCTAGCACAGACCATGCCAGTGCAGACCAGGACCTGGAAAGCAGGAACAGGGTTCAGGGTGACTGAATCAACAGTGGCAGCAACTGCCTCCAGAGATCTCAGCCCACAAATGGTCAGGGGGTCAACAACTCCTCAGAAAGAAGTTACAGTTGCTGGTAGTGAAGGCAGGACTCTGTTGCTTTGCCCATACTTAATCTGGGTCACAGTTCTTGGAGGCAGTTCTAGGGTCAGGAGGAGCATTAGCACACCAGAACTTGCAGCCTCAGTGGAGGGAAGACCTTTGTCATAATTCCAGGGCAGAAAAGAGCGCTTGTGGTAGTTAACAGACCAGAGCACAGGCCAGGAAAGTAGTAAACACCTCTCCTTAGAAGGTACCACTCTGGAAGAACTGAAAACTTAACAAATCCCTAGAAATAACTCTGAAAACAGCTGCACAAAAAAAACCTGAATCTTGGGACAGTGCCCCTTCCACACTGAAAGCAGAGCCCCACTTTAGCAAAGAATCAGAAGTAAAGAAATAGGCTGGAAAAAATGAGCAAACAACACAAAAAAAATTCTGACTATAGAAAGTTATTATGGTGACAAGGAAGATCAAAATACACATTCAGAAGAAGACAGAAAAGTCAAAACTCCTACATCCAAAGCCTCAAAGAAAAATATGAATTGGTCTCAGGTCATGGAAGAGCTCAAAAAGGATTTTAGAAATCAAGTAAGACAAGTAGAGAAAAACTTGGGAAGAGAAATGAGAGTGATACAAGGAAATAATGAAAAAAGAGTCAACAGCTTGGTAAAGGAAGCACAAAAAAATTACTGAAGTAAATAACAACTTAAAAAATAGAATAGGCCAAATGGTAAAAGAGGCACAAAAATCCAATAAAGAGAAAAATGCCTTGAAAAGCAGAACGGACCAAATGGAAAAAGAGGCACATTCACTGAAGAAAAGAACTCATTGAAAAATAGAATTGGCCAAATGGAAAAGGAGATACAAAACTTCACTGAAGAAAATGATTACTTAAAAATTAAAACTGAGCAAGGGAAACCTAACAACTCTGTGAGACATCAGCAAACAATCAAACAAAAAACAAAAGAATGAAAAAATAGAAGACAATGTGAAATATCTCATCGGAAAAACAACTGACCTAGAAAATAGATCCAGGCAAGATAATTTAAAAATTATTGGACTTGCTGAAAGTCATGATCAAAAAAAAGACCTTAGACATCATCTTTCAAGAAATTATCAAGGAAAACTGCCCTGATATTCTAAAACCGGAGGGTAAAATAGAAATTAAAAGAATCCCCTGATCACCTCCTGAAAGAAATCCCAAAATGAAAACTCCTAGGAACAGCCAAATTCCAAAAGTCCCAGGTCAAGAAGAAAATGTTGCAAGAAGCCAGAAAGAAACAATTCAGGTATTATGGAACCAAAGTCAGGGTAACACAAGATTTATCAGCTTCTACGTTAAAAGATTGGAGGACCTGGCATGTGATATTCCAGAGGGCAAAGGAGGTAGGATTACAACCAAGAATTACCTACCCAGAAAAACTGAGTATAATCCTGGGGGGGGGAGGGGGGAGGAAATGGATATTCAATGAAATAGAGAACTTTCAAGAATTCCTGATGAAAAAACTAGAGCTAAAAAGAAAATTTGACTTACAAATATGAGAAACAAGAGAAACATAAAAAAGTAATTAGGGAGGAGAAATCATAAAGGACTTAAGATTAAACTGTTTACATTCCTACATGGGAAGATGATACTTGTTACTCATAAGAACTTTCTCATTATTAGGTGAATTAGAAGAATTATATATAGACAAAGGGCACAGGTGTAAATTGAATGTGATGGGATGATATCTAAAAAAATAAAATTCAGAGGTGACAAAGAGGAATGCACTGGGAGAAAAGGAAAGGGAGAGGTAGAATGGGGTAAATTATCTCACATAAAAGAGGCAAAAAAGAGCTTTTACAGTGGAGAGGAAGATGGGGGATGTGGCGGGGAACATTTGAACCTTACTCTCACTGGAATTGGCTGAAAGGGGGAAAAACATACATTCTCAATTGGGTATAGAAATCTATCTTACCCTACAGGAAGGGGCTAATCAAAGGGGGGAGCACTCATAGAAGGAAGGTTGGATTGGGGGTGGCAGTGGTCTGAAGCAAAATGCTTTTGAGGAGGGACAGGGAGAGAGAGAACAGAATAAACAGGGGGGAAATAGGATGGAGGGAAATACAGTTAGCAATCACAACTGTGAAAAAAATTTGAAGTAAGTTTTTCTGATAAGGGTCTTATCTCCCATATATATAGAGAAATGAGTCAAATTTATAGAAATAAGAACCATTCCCCCAATTGACAAATGATAAAAAAAATATGAACAGTAAGTTTTCAGATGAAGTAATCAAAGCTATCTATAGCCATATGAAAAAAATGCTCTAAATCACTATTGATTGGAGAAATGCAAATTAAAACAATTCTGAGATACTATCTCACACCTATTATATTGGATAATAGATCAGAAAGGGAAAATGACAAATATTGGAGGGGATATGGGAAAATTGAGACACTAATGCACTGTTGGTGAAGTTGTGAACTGATTCAACCATTATGTAGAGCAATTTGGAACTATGTCCAAATATTTATAGCATTTATATTCTTTACTGTTGGCAAAGAATTAGAAATTGAGAGGATGCCCATCATTTGGGGAACAGCTGAACAATTTGGGGTATATGATGGAATACTATTGTGCTATAAGAAATGATGAGTTAGATGCTCTCAAAAAACCTAGAAAGATATTAATTGATGCAAAGTGAAATGAGTAGAACCAGGAAAACATTGTACATAGTAATGGCAATGTTGTGAGATGATCAGACGTGAATGACAGCTATTCTCAGCAATATAATGATCCAAGACGACTCCGAAGGACTTATGATGAAAAATTGAAGCATATATATTTTTTGCTTTCTTTGTTTTTCTTGTTTTTTTATTTTGGTCTATTTTCTTTTTTACAACATGACTAATATGGAAATATGTTTTGCACAACTACACACTTACAACCTATGTCAAGTTGCTTGCCTTCTCAGTGAGGAGAGAGGATTTGGAACCCAAATTTTTAAAAACAGATGTTGAAAGTTGTTTTTACATGTAATCAGAGAAAAATAAAATAATTTAGACTTTGGAACATCCTGTACTTCATATTTATAGAGTCAGCATGGCCTTTAATAATGGATAGAGAACCAGACAGGAAGATCTGGGTTCAAGTGCTACTCTAAAACACACTGGCCATGTGACCCTAGGCAAATCACTGAATTACTAGACTTTAATCTCTAGACAGTATTGGCTGTAGGTCTAAGCAGTTCTCCAGGTCTGGTCTCTATCAGCTAGGTGATCCCATGGCCTGGAATCAGGAAGACCTGAGTTCAAACTTAGCTTCTGATACTAGCTGTGGGACCCTGGGCAAGTTACATAACCTTCATTTACCTCAGTTTCCTCAAACCTAAAATAGGGGTGATAATAACACCTATCTTTCAGAATTGTTGTGACAATTAATGCGATAATATCTGCAAAGTCCTTTGTGTAGCACCTAGTAAATTTTTTTGTTGTCATTGAGTCCTATCAGTCATGTCCAATTCTTCCTGACCCCGTTTGGGGTTTTCTTGGCAAAGACATTGAAGTGATTTCCCTAGCAAATAGTGCACCCTTAATAAATGCTTGTTCCCCTATGCCCAAAAGACTATAAAACTGTGCATACTCTGATCCAGCAATACCACCACTGGGTCTCTATCCCAGAGATCATAAAAAGGGAAAGACCCACATGTACAAAAATATTTATAGCAGCCCTTTTTGTGGTGACCAAGAATTAGAAGTTGAGGGGATGCCCATCAATTGGGGAATGGCCGAACAAATTGTGGTAAATGAATGTAATGGAATACTACTGTTCTATAAGAAATGATGAGCAGGCAGATTTCAGAAAAACCTGGACTTACATGGTGTGATATTGAGTGAAGTGAGCAGAACTAGGAGAACTTTGTGGACAACAGCAGCAACAATTTATGATGACCAATTTTGACCAACTTCAACTTAGCTCTTCTGCGCCAAGCAATGATCTAAGACAATTCCAATGGACTCATAATGGAAAATGCTATCCCCATCCCGAAATTTGAACACAGATCGAGTCATACTATTTTCTCTTTTTTTTGTTGTCATTTCTTTCTCTTGGTTTTCCCCTTTTGTTCTGATTCTACATGACTAATGTGGAAATAAGTTTAATATGATTGTACATGTATAGCCTATATCAGATTACATGCCATCTAGGGAAAGGAGGAAGAGAGGGGAAAAAAAATTTGGAACCAAAGTCTTGTAAAAGTCAATGCTGAAAACTACTTTTGCATATGATTAGAAAAACTGAAATATTATTAAGTGGGGGGGAAATACTTGTTCTCTATCCCTATACTTTATATTCACCAACTTGGGTACATGTGGAATCCTCCCAGTAGAATAAAAGCCTCCTGAGGGCAGTTGTTTCATCTTTAATTCTGTAACTCCAATATTTAACTCAGTGCCTGGAGGCACCAGAGTATAAACAGAACAGTGAACTGGTCTTGCAATGATGCCGACAGGGTACTGCTTTTGGAATCATGAAACCCTAGCTACAAATTCTACCTCAGATACTTTGTTGTATGACCCTGAGTAGATCAATTTCCATCTCTGGGTCCAAGTTCTTTCAACTGTATAATGAAGGGATTGGACTCTATGGCCTCTCCAGTCCCTAATGGCTCTAAATCCATGACCTTTTGATAGATTCATAGATGCTTAATAAACGTGTGCAGAATTCTCAGTCAAAGGGCACTAGTACTAAAACTGATATTAGCTGGATTTGTATCTTTACAACTATAACAGTGGGCTGGGCTAGAGCAGACATCAGAATAGACAAAACAAAAGGTCATCAGAGACCCAAAACAGAGTCAGCCTGTGAGGACACAGCTTTATAGCACCACTCTGCCACCTTCTCTAGCAGTCCCCATCAGTTGGGCCCCAGAGACCCTCATCCTTGTTGTGCACCTCATTCCTGGGTTGAGCAATTCCAGAAGTCTCTGGGAACTCTCAGTCACCCTGGAGGGGAGCTGTGGGCCTGTTAACAGTGAAAACAAGGGAATCCCATTGCTGAAGTCCCTAATACTGTCTAGGATGGGTCTCTGCCTGAGCCCTGTCCCCCAGGGAAGCAGCAAAATCAATAGGGTGCTAAGATTGGATCCTACCTGACTATTTCTGGGGACAGGGCCCTGCTCACAATCAGAAATAATATGGCAATATGGCTAGGAGGAGACTGGAGATATAAATAAATGGAAGGTAGATTTTTTTCCCCAAAAAAATTATCTACAAGAGATCTTTTTTTTTTTCCCTAGTAAATAAGCTTCAGCACTTTGGGGTAGACAGAGAAGGGAGAGAAGTCTTTTGAGTCCAGGAGAAGAGGAGAAACTGATTGAGGCAAAGGGGAGGGAATGGATTGGCTTAAGGACCAAAGCATCCTCTTTTGCCTCTTTCAGATGTTCCTTGATATTGGGAATTTGGACATGGAATCAGGACTGGATTCAAATAAATTTGGAGCTAAGATGGGGAGCCTTCCCTCCTTCCTATGTTGATATGGACCCCCATCTTTGGTCTATTCCTTGACTCCCACTAGGAAACACTTCCTCTGCAAAAAAAGTTTCCCCTTCCAGGGGTCTATTCCCTGATGGACCTCAATGACATATGGTCTCAAAGTCTCCCTCCCTTAGAGATCTCCAGTCAAATGATTCAAGGAGACTTCATCCATTCTCCCTTCCCCCACATCCCTCCTAACAACCTCTATCCTGGGGATTCCCCTTCCCTTCATTAATGTTTTGCTAATTAACTCGAAAAAGCCCTAACAAGTCCCTCCTCTCCCCATTTCAGAGATGGGAACATTAAGGCCTCTGAGAGGGCAAACAGTTCTATTCTACTTAGAGCCACCCAGTGAGTAGAGTGGTGGGAGGGAGAAACAGAGGACTAGGGGTCCAGCAGTACAAGCTGAATTTTAAGCCCCTTTTTTATTCTCCATCACACACACACACACACACACACACACACACACACACACACACACCACCCCCTTTGCCAAGGTGGGAGGAGGGAAGGAACAGAGCTGCCAGTGCCTCTTCCCTGGGGAACCCGGCACATCCAGAGTAGAGGCAGGCTCTGGCAAGGGGGCTTCCCCATCCCTCCCCCATCTGAAAGCCAGAAAGCCCAAGAGAGAGGGGGGGGAAAATTCCGGGGGGAGACCACACAGGTGGAGTAAATAATGTTAATACAGAAGCATTATCACCAGGGCATTTCCTCATGGATAAATGTCTCAAATACCAAAGGATGCCTTCAAATTACAGTTAATTACAGAGTTGATTTGCATAAATTATAAGGTGAGCGTACAAATTCTTTCAATGTGTTCCATATGTTTAGGTAGCAGGTCCGGTCCCAGAGTTGAGGGGAATGGAGCTTAGTGGGGCAGTACTCTGGGTTCCTTTTAGAGAAGGGAGGAGATGAAGAACATTCCCCAATCTTGACCTGTCCACAGATAGCCTTCCTCCCCACGACTCCAGGCCACCTCTCCGCTAGCAAAGAGGACACTCCCTTGGACTTGCATTGGGGAAATAATTGACTTTTATGCTCCATTTCTACTGGGCAGCAATTTGGGCCCATCCTTTAACAGGGTGCTGTTGACCCTTCTTTTCTCTGCCTCCTGCAAGATTCAAAAGAAAAAAAAAGGAACAAGGCCAGGAAGGGGTTTGAGGCTGGGAGGTGGCAACAGTAGGTCAGGGCCAGTCAAACAGTCAGCAAGCATTTACTAAATAAATACTTGCTATGTGGACCCGGTAGCTGGGGAGTGAGTGTCTTGGGAGGCCAGGCCCTCTAGCTCCCCACCTTCTCAAGGCTTAAAGTAAGTAGGAAGGGGGACTAGCAGAGGCCAGAGTCTTAGTGGGGTGATGGGTCAATCCTGCTTCACCTCGTTCCCTGGGTTCCTCTGTCCACCTCCTTCCCCCAGCCCCCTCTCTCAGAGCTGGCCCTGCCCTCCCAAGTTTGATGTTGCCGCTGCTGCCTGCTTCTCCTTCCAGGTGGCTCCTCAGAGGCTCAGACTCCCAGACTTTTGTCTCCATCGCCTGGGCCGCTTTCCCTTTCCCTTCCTCTCCAATCCCCCTTTTCCCTCCTCCCTTCTCCCTGGCTGCTAAGACTCCATTTCCTCCTCCAGCTCTCTAATTTGTTTCTCTCCCCCAAGCTCAGCCCCCCACCCCCCACTGCCTGGCTTAAGGGAGGCTGGCTCTCCTTTTCACTATCCACTGGCAGCCCAGGGGCCCTATTTGCCAGTCTTCACTTTTACTCAACTCTGTCCTTTCTTTCTGGACTCCCCTCCCACTTTATCCCTACTCCTTTTCGTTTTCCAGAACCTCCCTCTCTGAAGTACTGACCTCTTGCCAAACAGTCACCCCTAACCTCAGCCCTAATCAACTCTCCCCTCATTTCGATTTACCCTTGCTACAAGGGCAGTAGTGACTGGGCATAAGCCTGAAGGGTATAGAGCTGGGGACCTCATCTTATTGCTGCCCCCTGGAATTCTGTCTATGCCTAATGATGAACAAATATGTGTGTATGTGTTTGGGGCTGGCGGGCAGTGTAGGGAGAAAAAGACAGGGAGATAGAGAGACAGTGGGGGGAGGATGGGTCATGAACCTGTGCGGTCATTCAATCTGGGAGGCCGGTGAGCCTGAAAACAGCTGGATGAGAGGAGGAAGGCTTTAAATTTGAGATACAAACAAGTGATTCCATTCTCCCAGACCTTTCATTAACTCTGGGACCAGAAGGGACTCAAGGTCAAGAAGGGAGGGCTTGGGCCAGGGATGGTGGCAGGAATAGAGGCTGAAGTAGGTGTAGGAACCAGTGAACAGTAGCCCAACTGGGAGATATTCCTGATTTGGTTGGTTGAATCCCTGAAAGATGGTCATGGAAGGAATGGGAGGTTGGGGTGCTTGGAAGGAAATGAATGAAATGGGAATAAGTATTTGCCCCATTGGATTTGTGATGCTATGGCTTGGTGGCAGAAATTAACTCTCATTGGAAAACTGCAACATCTTCCTAGCTTATTGCCTTTCCCCATTTTCATCCCTATTGAAGCTTACAGCCAGATTAATTTTCCTAATGCATACTTCTGATTAGGTCATCCTCCTTCCCCCAAATCTGCAGTAGTTTCCCATCATCTATTGATTAAAGTCCAAACTCCTAACCAGGCATTCATGGCTTTTACAATCTGGCATCACCTATCTTAATATTTTAAAGCTTATAAAAATAATAATTTTATTTTAAAAAATTATCATAAACTTAGTGACCATCAGCAAGCTCCCAAATACAAAATAAGAATTTGTAAACTTCTATCATCTTTCTTTTCATTAGAAAAAGAAAAGCTTGTATACTTTATTTAACACAACAGTATAGAAATTGTCCTGTTCTATGTCCCTTCTTGACCTCAAGGCAGCTAGGTGTCCAAGTATTCACTTAGAGAACTGGGCATAGAGTCAGGAAGTTGTTGTTGCTGCTCAGTCGTGTGTGACTCTTCATGACCCCATTTGGGGTTTTCTTGGCAGAGATACTGGAGTGGTTTGTCATTTCCTTGTCCAACTCACTTTACTGATGAGGAAACTGAGGCAAACAGGGTGAAGTGACTTTTGCTCATGGCCAAATAGCTTATAAGTGTCTGAGGCTGAATTTGAACTCAAGAAGACCCCCATCTTCCTGACTCCAGGACCAATGCTTTATCTATTGTACCTACCTTTATCTAGCTGCCCCAGAGTCAGTAAGACCTGAGTTCAAATCCAGCCTCAGACACCAGCTTTGTGATCCTGGATAAATCACTTAATCTCAGTTTCCTCAACTATACAATGGTAGCCATAATAGCACCTACCTCCCAGCATTGTGTGAAGATCAAATGAGATAATATTTATAAAATGCTTAGCATAGTGACTGGTACATAGTAGGCACTTTTTAAATGCTTATTCCTTTCCCTCCCTTATTTGGATTTACTTGCTTTTATAGCTATCACTTAGAAAGTTATAGGAAAGAAATAAGTATATATTAGGTTCCTACTATGTATCAAGCACTTACAAAAAATAGTATCTCATTTGTCCCCACAACAACACTGGGAGATAGATGCTGCTGCAATTGAGGAAATTGAGGTTAAGTGACTTTCCCAGGATCACACAACTAATAAGTGTCTAAGGCCAGATTTGAACTCAGGAAGAGGGATCTTCCTGACTTCAGGCCCACTGCCTGGAACCCAATTATAATGAAATACTACTGCCAAAATCTTTAATCAAAAAAATATAAAAATACAAGTTTATGGGCTCCCAGTGAAGACTCCTTGGTCTAGATAGATTTGAACTTGAATCCAAGCTGGGATACTTCCTTGTATATAACTCTGGGCAATTCAATTAACCTCTACATGTTTCAAGTTCTTCAGCAAAATAGAGGAAAGAAAGTCCCCTGTACTTCCTCACAGGATCGTTACAATTGGCTACACCTAGTTGGAGGCTGTTAAGTGGTACAATGTATACAGTGTTGGGCCTGGAGTCAGGAAAATCTTGAGTTCCTAATCCAGCCTCAGATACTTAGTAGCTGTGTGACCTTGGTCAAGTCACTGAACCTGTTTGCCTCAGCTTCCTCAGCTGAAAAATTGGAATAATAATAGTACCTACCTCCCAGGATTGTTGGGAGGACCAAATGAAATTATAATTGTGAAGTGCCTGGCACATAGTAAGGGCTCTATAAATGATACCTATTATTAATTAGCAAATTTAAAGTGCTTTGTAATTCTGAAAATGATATAAAAATATCAGCTATTATTGTAATTTCTCATTATATTGTATACCACAAATTGTCCCCAAACCCCTTTCCTCATTTCCCACTGCTCTGCAGCATGAACCAGCCAAATGGTGATTTTTTTCCTCCTTTGCTTTACTCTCTCTCTCTTTCTCCCTCCCTCCGTCTCTCTCTTCCTCCCTCTCTCTTCCTCCACCCTCTCTTCCTCCCTCTCTCTGTCTCTCTCCCTCTCTCTGTCTCTCTCTGTCTCTCTGTCTCTCTTTCTCTGTCTCTCTCTGTCTCTCTGTTTTTCTCTCTCTTCCTCCCTCTCTGTCTCTCTCTCTGTTTCTCTCTCTCTGTCTCTCTCTCTCTCCATCTCTCTCTCTGTTCCTCTCTCTGTCTCTCTCTCTGTCTCTCTCTGTCTCTCCAACTCTCTCTCTCTTCCTTCCTCTCTCTGTCTCTCTCTGTCTCTGTCTCTCTCTCTGTCTCTGTCTCCCCGTCTCTCTGTCTCTCTTCCTCCCTCTCTCTCTCTTCCTCTCTCTCTCTGTCTCTCTCTCTCTCTCTCTCCGTCTCTCTCTCTCTCTCCATCTCTCTCTCTCTCCATCTCTCTCTCTCTTCCTCTCTCTGTCTCTCTCTGTCTCTCCATCTCTCTCTCCCTTCCTCTCTCTGTCTCTCCCCGTCTCTCTCTCTCTTCCTCCCTCCCTCTCTCTCTTCCTCCCTCTCTCTGTCTCTCTCTCTCTGTCTCTCTCTCTCTCCATCTCTCTCTCTCTCCATCTCTCTCTCTCTTCCTCTCTCTGTCTCTCTGTCTCTCTCTGTCTCTCTGTCTCTCTCTGCCCCCCGCTCTCTCACATATACACACTCCAAAATCCCTTCATTCTCACTTGCTTTTCCACTGCCTACCCAACTTCACTTTCCATTCCAAGGCTCAGCTCAAATGCCCCCTCCTGTCTGAAGCCTTCCACGATCTCCCCAACCCAGAAGTGATCACTGTAACATTTTTGCCTATATCATCCCACTAGCATATATCATATTCAGCCTTATATTTAAGTTAGCTATTTACTTATTTCCCTCCCTTTTGAACCCTCCCCCACAAGACTAGAAGCTCCCTGAAAGCAGAAAGCACACCTAAACTAGCCTCATAATCCTTATTGCACTTAGAACATAGTAGGGACTCCATATGTATTCGTGGAAAAGACCTGAACTCAGGAGTTCTGGGTCTCAGGAGTAAAGATTCCTAAGCAGGAATAGGAGAGGACAAGTAGCCTAGTAGAGCAAGATGGCCTCTGAGTCCTAAAAACTCAAAAGCTTAGGGTAGCTAGGTGATAAAGTGGATAGATGGGGGCAGCTAGGTAGCACAGTGAATAGAGCACTGGCCCTGGAGTAAGGAGGACCTGAATTCAAATCTGGCCTCAGACACTTAACACTTACTAGCTGTGTGACCTTGGGCAAGTCACTTAACCCCAATTGCCCTGCCTTCCCCCTCCAAAAAGACAAAAAAAAATCCCTAAAAAGACAAAGTGGATGGAGTGTTGGGCCTAGTCAGGAGGACTCTAATTCAAATCCAGCCTCAGACAGTTACTAGTTGTATAACCCTCGGCAAGTCATTTAACCCTGACTGCCTCAAAAAAAAGTTAGTTGGAGAATTGGGCAGTGGTCTGGGAGAGAGCTAGAGAGAAGGAGGCTCTCTCACATTCTTTTAGCTGGCTTGGAGTGAGCTCAAAGAAGAGGAGAATCATGCTAAAAGAGGCTGGGGAGGCCAGCCCAGTTTTCCAGTCTCATTGGTCAGTACTCCCCCCTCACTGTTCTTTGATTCAGCCAATTGGTTTCTCTATTCTTCATCTTTAATGCTGCATTTCCAAACTCCATGCCTTTGCAGAGGCTGTACCATATACCTAGAATACACTTCTTTTTTTACCTCTACCTTATCCAGTCCCCCTCCTCCTTTAAGACACATCTACAGGGTGGCTTGGTGGCAAAGTGAATAGAGCACCTGCCCTGGAGTCAGGAAGACCAGAGTTCAAATCCAGCCTCAGACACTAAACACAAAACTAGCCATGTGACCTTGGGCAAGTCACTTAACCCCAATTGCCCTACCTTCTCCCCTCTAAAAAAAAAAGTTGTTTTTTTTTTAGAAGACACATCTAGAGCATTATCTTACCTATGAAGCTTTTCCTGATCCCAACTGCTTGGGTCCTCCCCCACTACAAATAAGCTGTCCTCCAAGTACTTTATATTTAATTCTATTTATTCACTATATATTTATTATGTATATTTCTGTATATATTTATATGGAGCAGCTAGGCTCAGGAAAGAAGAGGGCTGGGGCCAGAGTCAGGAAGACCTGAGTTCAAAACCATACTTAGACACTTACTAGCTGTGTGACTCTGGGCAAGTCACTTAACTTCTGTTTGCCGTAATCCACTGGAGAAGAAAATAGCAAACAACCCTAGCATCTTTACCAAGAAAACTCCTAATGCGATCACAAAGAGTTGGACATGACTGAAACAGACTGACCATAAACATGAAGTTCCAGAGATCAGCACAGTGCCTAGCACAAAGGAGATGTTCAATAAATACTTGTTTTTGTTTTTTGCCTTTTTTAGAGGGCAATTGGAGTTAAGTGACTTGCCCAAGGTCACATGGCTAGTTTTGTTTAAGTGTCTAAGGCTGGATTTGAACTCAGGTCCTCCTGACTTCAGGGCCAGTGTTCTATTCACTGCACCACCCAGCTGCCCCTAAATACTTGGTTTTATCATTGTGTGTGCCATTTCTGCATTCACACTCCCCATTGAGACTTTCTAAAGGAAGGGCCCTTCAGCAAGCAAAATGAAGACATGCAAATGATAACCAAATGGAGAAGTATATTTTATTTTTCACAAACATGTTCTTGAGGTAGCTTTATTTTACCCTCTCCCAACTTCTACAATTTGTCTTGAATTGATTTCTGTATAATACTATGTCACTAAGGAAGGAACGATTTGAGAGGTAGCTTGCTTTACTGGGACTTCTCCTCCCAAGATTCAATAAACACTTGTTATATGACTCCCCAAAAACAGATTGATAGATTGACTGGTTCAGAGGAAATGGGAGGCTTGGGGGGGGCACTGTTCCTACATTCCTATCCTAGGATCCCCTTTCATCCACGGATCTCAAAGCATCAGATGTAGATAGACAATACTAGCTAGCCTGCATAGGGATTACCCAGAGGAAGAAGGATATATAGATAGATATACATACAACACATATACATTGTGTACATGTATAACACATGTGTGTACATGTATATAAACATATAGTTACATGCCTGTATGTATATTTATTATGTATATGTATATACGTAAAGCAGTACAACAGCACAAATATATACATATATATATAAAGACAACTGCAAAATGAAGATATATACAGATGCAAAATGAAAAAGCAGAATCAGAACAATATAAAATATCAGATGAGGACTGTTGTACTTCGTCCTTCATTCGAAAAGAGGACTAAGGATATCAGCAAAACTACACAAAGTCATCAGTCTCATCTCCCAGAGTCATCAGAGTCCAGTGACAAGACATAGATCAACATGACTGGCAATGGCTCTGGATGCAGTGGGAGACCTTGGCCTTTTTAAGCTCAGGTCTTTCCCAGGTCTCAGATCAGAAAATGAAAATAAGACCCATAGGGTTTATAAGTGACTTGTCCAAGATCGTAAATAGCTAGTAAGGAACAAAGCAAAGACTTAAAATCTTGATTCTCTGATTCCAAATCTGGTGGTCCTGCTACTCTGTCACAGAATCTGGGTTAGATTTGGATAAAATTTTTTTAACCCGTTCCCTTCCCCCAATACCTTCTGCATAAAGATTGGGTTCCCAACTTGAAATCTCATTTCTCATCCTCTATCCTCTCACCCACTGTGCTCATACTCTCTCCATTCCTAGTATCTCCAAAGGTCAGGGGAGTGAAGGAAGTGGTTATTGGCTAGATCAACCACATTGGCATCCTGAAACCTCGTCAGCTAGATTCTGTTAGAATGAGTCCTACAGGTCAGGAGGACAAGAGATGCCAAGTCACCCAACAGTAGAAGAGGGAGGGAATCTTGTGTTCCTTCCCTTCCCCACCCCCAAAATGGGCATCCATTTTAGGTACCTCAGGGGAAGCCTGGGGTGGGGTTGGGGCCAGGGGAGAATGGAATAAGTTAGGAGAAGGAGCAGGGCTCATGGTTGTGGTGTGTCTGGAAGCTTCCTCCCTTTTTAATTTGCTTCCTGATTGAGGGGTTGACTCTGCCTGCCCAGCTCCCCCATCATTATCTGCTGCCGGGGGCTCAGGTGCTGGTGAGTCTGGCAGAGCCCCCTAGGTTATTACCTGGGCCTTTGGGGGCGGCAGAGGCTGTCCCTTGGATTGGGTTGTGGCAGAGTGAGAAAGGGAGAAGCAACAGGGTTGGGAGGAATTGGGGGGGGGGGGTGTCTGGGACCTGCCCCATTTATACCACCCACAGGGTAGGTGCCACCTTGATGCTAGGTGAAGGGGGGAGCTGGGGTTACAGGGGAGGGAGCTGCTTGTTGAAACTGATCCCAGAGGGACTTGGAAATCATGAAAGGGTGGCCAGGGATGAATCTGCTGTACATGTGAAAGGTCTCCAGTGGCAAGGCCACAGGAACTCCAAGTTCCTGAGGAAGGCAGAGTTAGTGTAAGGGAGAGAGCTAACAGCTGTCCACCTAAAGGCCTTCCTAAATGCAAGGTACTAGGTTTGTAGTTTGTAGACCTCTAGGAGATCTTCCTGATAATGTAGCTTAGAGTGAAAGCTCTCACCCTTGGATCCTCCCTGTTTGTTGTTGTTGTTGTTGGAGAATACTGGAGGGGAAGGACTGACTGTGATCAAGCCTAAAAGAAACAATATAACTGGGACTTAGATTTTTCAGATGACTTGGAGCCCTTGATGTTTTAGAAAGGGGAGAGTCATAACACTTTTTGATTGGGTTGTTTCCAAGGAATAGTTAGTTGTCAAAGCCAGTGGTAGAACAAGCACCACTTCTTTGGGCCTCAGTTTCCTAATCTGCAAAATGAAGGAATTGAACTAAATGAGTCCCAAGTCCCTTTGAACTCTGTCTATAGTTATACAGCTCTGATTTCTCAGATCTACAGTGGCTCCTCTGGAATCCAGAGGTGGCACTATTCCCGAGGGAGAGCACCCTGACCTTCTTCTTCCCCTTCTACCCCCACCTCCTGCCTTGCTCTGCCCCTTTGCCCCCTCCCTGCCTGGGATCTGGCTGCTTGGAGGGAAATGTGATAACATCAAGACAAACAGGAAGTGCAGAATTAGAGGCATGAGATTTGTTGTTTTAGAGGATGCCCATCGCCAAGCAGCGGTGCCAGGCTGGCAGCCCTAGAGCATGGCGCCCGCCTGCCCTCCCTAGAGCAGGCATTGCACAGACAGCTGCACCCCTCCTCCTTCCTCCCCCTGGCCCTCAGGCATGGAAAGCATGAGGAGGTGTCGAGCAGGGCAGAGGAAAACGGCAGGTGTTTTCCCTCTACCCCTGCCCTATCTCAAGAGAGATTTTGGAAGGTCTCCCCCCAACCCACAGAAGGCACAGAACCCCGATGGCATCCCTCACTCAGTACTTGGGAACAACCTATTTAACTCCTTTGTGAGAGTATTCCTAGGTAGTAGGTACCAGCTTCCCCTTCCTCCCAAATTCAGTCCCTCCCAATGTCCCCTGACCCTGTCCTTCAAAGTAGCTGAGTCATGCATGGCCCTCTGGCCTGCTGGCATTTTGGCCTCTCAGTCTTGGTACTTTGACTTCCTGGCCCAGGAGCTGAGCTTTCGGATTGAGTTTGAAAGGAATAAAGTTAGGATGATCCCTGAAAGCAGGACTGTTGACATGTTCATAGATTTGGAACTAGAAGGAATCTTAGAGGCCACCAAATGGAGACCCAGAAAACTAGGAAAATCTGTCTAAGAAAGTCCAAGGACACGCCCTCACCTCAGTTAGGCACCAGGGAGTACTAGATGCTTTCAGGAGTTAATCCCAATCTCCTACACTATCTCTACAGGATGCCCCCTCTCAACTCCCTTTAGTCCTCTCTAGCTGACTGACAGGAGAGGTGGTGAGCAGATCAGAGGATGCAAGAAGACACCCCATCACCCTCCTTCAGCTCCGCCTTTCTATCCACACCCAAAAGGTGAACTCCCCAGGCAGTTGGCATCTGACAGACTGGCATAGACTCTGCCAATGGCTTGGAAGCTACTGTAATTAGAAGGAGAGGAGAGAGGGAGAGAGAAGACAAGGGCCAGGGAGAAACCTTCTCTTCCCGCCTCAGGGCGAACTACTTCAAACGAATTCGTTTCGCTCTTGTGAAACTGAAGACAATTTCCTTTTCTGTCATAAAACAAATTATCACTCATCAGGAGCACCAGGCTATTCTCTATTCTGCGCTCTCTCTCTCTCTTTCTCTCTCTCTCTCTTTCTCGCGTGCTCTCTCTCTCTCTCTCTCTTTCTCCTCATTCTATCTCTATCTTTCTCTCTCTCCCCTCTGCCTCTCTTCTCTGTTTTCCTTTCCTTTGTCTCCTTGTCTCTTTCTATCCCCCCTCTCTCTCCTCTCTCTCCTTCTTTCTTTCTTTTTCTCTCTCTCCCCTCTGCCCCTCTTTTTCTGTCTCTGTCTCTCTCCCTCACCCTCTCCCTCCCCCCACAGGCTCACTCTTGTTCCCCTAGGGCCAGTTGGGTGAAGAGGGGGAGGTGAAAAGGAGTGCCAAGTTATCCAGGCTTAGGGCATCATAGACGATGAAGTGGGAAAAAAGAAATTCAATTCAACTCAAACCAAATATTTATTGAATGTCTGCTACAAATGAGGTCCCAGGTTAAGTGCTGAGAATACAATGACAAAATGAGAAAGCTTCTTCCCTCAATGAGCTTACATTCTACTAGGCTTTAAATCTGTCATCCTGGTCTGGTCAATGACCAGAAATTGTAAAGAGTGAAGAAGGCTGGGAAGGAAAGGAAGGTGGGTAGTAGAAAATCCTACTGGGGAGGAGATGAAACTTAGGATTTCTCCTGCTCACTTCCTGCCTGAAGAAAATGTTGAGAAGGAAAGAAAAAGGTGAGGAGGAAGGGAGAAAGGAGGGGCTGGCATTCCTTTTCCAGGTGACAGGACAATCTTGCCTCCCTGGCATGATACTAAGAGGAGGGTGTCTAAGGTGTCTTATTCCTACCATAATGGTAAAGGCTGTCTAGGAGTTATCTCATTTAGCTCTCTGGTTCAGATCCAGCCTGGAAAAGGAGCAGCTACTTCTTCCCTCTAGCTCCTATTTCAGAATAGGAAAGGGCAGTGGTTTCACATAGGGGGAAGGGGGAGGAAGAAAAGGGGAGGGAGAGGGCAGGGAGGCTCAGAGAAGTTCATACAGCACAATAGTAGAAGAGCTAGGGTTAGAATAGAGTTATTATTTTTTTCTGTCCTAGTTTAAGATCAGATATTGAAGAATCCTCAAAGTTTTGTTTACTTGTTGAGGCTTTTGTTGAGGATGTTGGGTTCAGTCTCCACCCTGCACCCCCACTGCCCAGCTTCTGTGTCCCCTCAGGTCAGTCCAGATGCTTTTAAACACAATTGCCAAGCTGGTTAAGAGTGAGTAAATAGGATATTCAGAGATTCATACCTATATCCTAAGTCATTCTCCTCTTCAATTTTTTCCATGATATCCCTACTTCCTCATCTCACCCCCTCTTCTGTCTTTCTCTCTCTCTCTCTCTCTCTCTCTCTCTCTCCCTCTCTCTCTCTCTCTCTCTCACACACACACACACACACACACACACACACATACACTCTTCTGAGATCTTCCCTTTTCCAAGAAGCCTCCCAGATTAACCAGAACAGCAATAGTGAGTTCTTCTTAGGTCATCTCCCATGACTTCCTCCTCTCTCTCCACCCAGCTTAACACCTTGAATTTTGGCCTTGTACACACAATGGAAATATTTTTTTTCTTTTATTTATTTTCTAAATTCTTTTAAATTTTATTTTTTCAAATATTAAGCATTTGTTTTCTCTTTCCCCTCCCCCTGCCCCATTAAAAGAAAAACAAATATGCATAGTCAAGAAAAAACAAATTTCCACTTTGTCCATGTCCAGAAATGTCTTATTGTGCACCTCTAAGTGCATCACCTCTCTGTCAGCATCATTATCTGTTATCTGAAATTGTGGTTGGTCAACACATTGACCATCTTCTTAAATCTTTTCAAGTTGTTTATCTTTACAATGCTGCTGTTACTGCATAAATGATTCTCTGAGGTATGTTCACTTATTCTGCATACAAGGATTCCTAATTTCTTTGAAAATTTCCCTTCAAACATTTCTTAAAGCACCATTGTATTCTATTACATTCACATACCATAATTTGTTCAGTCAGTTCCAATTGATGGACATTCAGTTGGTTTCCAGTTATTAGCTAACACATAGAAAAACAGCTGCTATAAATATTTCTGCACATATATGTCCTTTTCCACTTTCTTTGATTTCTATGAGGTAAAGGCCTAGGAGTATCGCTGAGTCAGGGGTATGTATGCACAGGTTAGTAACTTTGGGGGCATAGTTCCCAAATGCTTTTCACAAGAGTTGGACCAATTCATAGCTCTACCAATAGAACATTAATGTGCCCATTTTCCTGTAACACTTTCCACCATCTGATATCTTCCTTTTTTGTCAACCTTGACAACGTAATGGGTTTGAGGTAGAACCACAGAGTTGTTTTACTTTGTGTTTCGGAATATCTTTTGTTGGAGTATCTTTTTTGTTTTGGAGTATCATTTTCATATGGTTGGTGATTGCTTGAATTTCTTTGAGAGCTGACTGTTCATATCCTTTGACTAAATGACTGGGAATTTAGGAAATGGCTGACTCTTGGTCTTATAAATTTTAATCAGTTGAATTGCTTTTTTTTAATTTGATGTCAACTAGTCTTTCACCTTCTCCCCTATTTCTCTTTCTCTACTACCCTTCTCTCCCCTGGACATTGGGGGAGATAATAAAGGGAAGGGAGAAGGAAAGGGGAGGGGAGGGAAAGAAGCTGGGTGAGTTGAGTCAGGATGAGCTCCATGAAGGAGGATAGTGTAGAGAAAGGTTGGGAAAGAAAGGAGGGACAAAACTGGGTGGAGAGAATGAGAGGATAGAAAACATCAAAGTGTCTTAGACCTCAAGCTGGAGGACAAGAGGACCCCTGAGCCCATCTAGTCCATCCTTCCCTTTTTTATTTTCAAGCTCTTGGGATGTTATCCCTCTATAATCTAAAAAACTACAGATGAGGAAATTGAAGCACAGAGAAAAGGGCTGGGATTGAGGCAAGAAAGAGCATGTGATGAGGGAAGACAGATAAGGGCCTTGGAGAAAGGGAAGGAGAAAGCAAAGTGGGGGCACAAAAGATAGACCATTAAAATGTATCCCCGATGTGTAGCACGGCACTAGACGTGGTAAATGCTTAAAAAAATGTTTATTGACTAACTGACTGGAGTGGGGAATTTAAGAGTGGAAGCGTTCCAAGGGTACTGGCTTTTGCAAGAGCAGGGGAGATACTCTGCCAGAGTCCTGAGAAACCAGGCTTGAGAAATGGGAGTAATTACATTGCAGAGGCCTTGAAGGCTGGGTTGAGAAGATAATCAGTGAATTCCAGAACAGAAGTAAAAAGGGAAAGGGGGAGGGGGAAAGGGAGCCTAGGCTAGCTGGGCTGAATCCAATTTATAGCTGTGACTGAGACAGAAGGCACGAGAGGGGAAAACAGAAATAGCTATTCCCAATTATGTGGAAACAAGCCATTTCAGTCTAGGCTAAAAGGGAAAATTTATTGGGAACCAGCCACTTGACTAGCACCATCACACGTAATAACAAGGGCTGGGAGTTCAACATCAGAGGGAAGAAAATGACCCTGAGAGGTCATCTGCCTTGAGACAATCTGCTCCTTCCAAGGTGAGCCTACTTGCCACGTCCCTTTTTAACCTCAGATCTCCAAAGGAAGTCCCTACTTGCATCTAGCTTTAATTTCTCCTGCTTTTATTAGAGAAGGGAAGCAAGGAAAGCAAGGAAAAGGTTGAAAACAGCCCTTAGGAAGGGAGAAGGGGAGGAGATGTTGAAAAATTGTCTGGGTTCATGTCCAGGCAAAGCCTTTGGCTCATTGGACATGCCATGATGAGAATCCAGGTGATGGTCTAGGGAACAGGCCTGGCTTCTCGAAACAAAGGATGAAAGTGAGGGAGTGTAGCCAGGATACACACACCCCAACTCTGATGTCTGGAGGCCCAGTGACTTCAGCTGGGCTGTCTCAGGCTCCCTCCTTAGCCTCCTTGTCTTGTTCCACAAACAGATCCAGAAACCAGCTCACAAAAGATGAAAAGCCAGACTCAGAATTACAGACCAAAGATAGACAGGACCTTAGCAACCATATAGTCTTGCCCCTCCTCCCCCACCCCCCTTATTGAACAGATGAGAAAACTAGAGCCAAGAGAAGGGAATGATATACCCAAGTTCACACATCTAGTAAAAACTCCAGAAAGGGCTCCCTACTGTCAGAATCCCAAAGCCATATAATAGAAGCCATCACAGTAATAAAGGAGGAGGAAGAAGGAAGAGTGGGGAGGAAGCTGGGGAGGCCCAGAAGGAGGAAGGATAAGATGTCCTAGGCATTCTTAGGCTCGGGGTTACTATCTGTCAATGATAATCAGTGACACTATCTGGGACCCTCAGGTAGAGGGAGGGACCACTGTGTAGCAAAGGACTCAAAAAACTTTAGAAGGTCAGAGCTGATAGGAATCTTAGAAATCTCTCAGTCTATCCTGCCCATTTTCCTAAAGAGGAACTGGGAGGACTGGGCAAGGGTCAAGTGATTAAAATCCCAGGAGTGGGTCAGGCTTCTTGTGAATTTGAGATTGAAGATTGGGTCTAGCCTGAGGTGTGGCAAGAAAGTGCACAAGGTCCCGAGAAATAATAGACTCATCAGGCAAAAGGAGCCAGACATTCTGGGACATGGCTAATGTGGGGATTTGTTTTGCTTCACTATGAATATATATTATGAGGCTTTTCTTTTTTTTTTCAATGGTAGTGAGGTGGGAGGGAGAAAAAAACAGATTGAAAAACATTGAAAAAAATACATTAAAAATGTTTCATCTGAAGGGAAAAAGACCAGAGCTGAGACACGTCTTAGACTCACCTCAGCGCCTCCTCTGGAACCTTCCAAGTGTCTAGATTGGGTGGGGCCGGTGGGGCCCAGTCGCCGTTGTTTCCGTACTCCTCCTGGGAAGAGGTGGTCAAGGGTCGTGACTATGAGCAAAGTGGCCAGGCTGGAGAGCTGGTTGGGAGGGGGCTGAAGCAGGTTGGACAGGTTTCTCTGGAAGGCTCTGGTCCATAGTAGTCCATGGTTCCTTGGGGGCTCGGGCAAAGAGGAGGAGGGGAAGGGTCAGGGCCCACAAAACCAGCTTTGAAGCGTTCAGCTGGGAGAGATTAAGGGATGGGAAGCAGGTTGACTACTTTTACCTTAGGATATCAAAGAATTTAGAACTAGAATTTAGAATTTACAACTAATAACCTGTTTCCTCATTTATTCGTTCATTCAACAAGCATTTACTTATTAAATGTCCACTATATGCCAGACCCTGTACTGTACTAAGTGCTAGAGATATGTAGTCCCTGACTACAGAGAGCATACATTCTACCTAGCGGAGACAAAGCACACACAGAGAATTAAATGCAATATACATACAAGGTGTTTACAAAGTTACACGAGGCCCTGATCACTGGGAACATCAAGGCAGGTCTCACAAGGTGGTACACAAATGAACCTTAAAGAAAGTTAGGGATTCTAAAAGGAGGAGGTCCTAGGTTCATAGCTTGGGAGCTAAAAGGGACTTTGGAGGCCATATAGTACAACCCCTTCATTTTACAGGTAAGGAAACTGAAGCTTAAGGTTAACTGATTTAGCTAAGGTCACACAGTAAATTCAAAAGCAGGTTCTCTGACTTCAAATCCAGTGCCCTTTCTAATGCATCCCACACTGCCTCTAGGTTTGGGGGCACATTTGGTTCATGGGAATTGCAATGTCATTAAGGAAAGTGAGAATCCCCCGCCCCCCCCCAAAAAAAAGTGAAATGAAATGACTGCCCAAGGTCCCAACGGTAGAAAGAAACATAGTCTGGACTTAGACCCTGCTCCTCTGGTTCCAAATCCTTTGCTTTTCTCCCTGTACCTTGTAGCCTCTCATTTTTAGCGTGGGCACTCAAGTAAGAGCCTTGAGAAGCATGGGCCAGCTCTTCCACATCTGAAAGGACTCACAGAACTCATCTCATTGATTCCCAGTAAACTAATGGCCTTGGTCACAGGTTTAGACCTGCTGCAGTCTGTACAGTCAAGTTCTTCTGGTGTCTAACCTCAATCCTTCCTGATAGAGTTTCAGCTAATGAACCTCGTCCTGAAGCATGATGTAATCAGAACACTGGAATAGGGGTAGGGGGATTAGGAGACCTGGGGGTGTTCTAGCTCCTCACTAACTCACTATACTTTCCAAAGATACACAGCCTTAAATACTCACACAATCCCAGACCCACACAGACGCTCAAACACACACTACTTTTCCCTCTTGTCATGTCCATTTATTTGTTTATTTTTAAGGTCTGAATTTAATGAACATTAAAAAAAAAATTGAAAATTTGGGAAGCTAGATGGCGCAGTGAATAGGGCACAGGCCCTGGAGCCAGAAGGATCTGAGGTCAAATGTGACCTCAGATATTTGATACCAGCCGTGTGACCTTGAGCTCACTTAACCTCAATTGCCTTACCTTTCCCCCCTCCGAGAGACAGAGAGAGGGAGAGAGAGAGAGAGAGAAAGAGAAAGAGAGAGAGAGAGAGAAAGAGAGAGAGAGAGAGAGAGAGAGACAGAGAGAGAGGGAGACAGAGAGAAAGAGAAAGAGAGAGAGAGAGAGAGAGAGAGACAG
>CM053586.1:220305367-220342102 GCA_028646515.1 Pseudochirops corinnae | reverse complement strand
GCAAGGGTTCTTTTAAATATATATATATATATATATATATATATATATATATATATATATATATATATATATATATATATATATGTGTGTATATATATACATATATATGTTGTTTTTTTCTAATCACAGGTAAAAACATTTAACGTTCATTTTTTTTAATTTTAAATTTTTAAAATTTTTTGAAAATTAAATTGGTTTATTTACTTTCAGTTTACAACATTCAGTTCCATAGTCCCTTGAGTTTCAGATTTTCTCCCCTTCCCTCTCCCCGCCCCCCCCCATCATGGCGGCGTGCACTCAGATACAGGATCTACAAATATCTTCCCATTAATCATTAGGTTGTAAAGAAGGAGTATAACTGATGGAATGAGCAGTGGGAAAGAGGAAACAAAACAAAACAAGAAAAAGAAACAGAGCAAGTAGTTTGTTTCAATCTGCACTCAGACTCCGAATCTCCTTCTCTGGATGTGGATATCTCCTTTAATCTTGAGTCTTTTGGAGTTGTCCTATAACTTTGTATTGCTGAGAGGAGCCCAGTCTATTGAGGTTAGTTGTCACTCATACGTTGTGTCTGTGATTGTGTACAGATTTCTCCTGGTTCTGCTCTTCTTGCTTAGCATCAGTTTATATAAGTCTCTCCAGGTTATTATGAAGTCTGTCTGCTCCTCATTTCTTATAGCACAGTAGTATCCCATTACATTCATATACCACAACTTTTTAACGTTCATTTTTTTAAAACTTTTATTTTAGGGCTCTGTAAATCGATCAACAAACATGTATTAAGCATTTATTGTGTCCCAGACACTGTGCTAAGCATTAGGGATACAAAGAAAGGTAAAAACAGTCTCTGCTTTTAAATAATAAGCTCACATTCAGGGGGCAGCTAGGTGGTACAGTGAATAGAGCATCAGGTCCTGGAGTCAGGAGGACCTGAGTTCAAATTCGGCCTCAGACATTTGACACACTAGCTGTGTGACCTTGAGCAAGTCACTTAACCCCAATTATCTTGTCCCCTCTCCCCCCAAAAAAGAGCTCACATTCCAATAGAAGAGTTAACATATAAGCAACTTATATATACAGTGTAAATAGCAGGTAATCCTAGAGTAAAGGCACTAGTGATGGGATAGGCCCAATAGAGACAGACCAGGAAAAATCTCTTGCAGACAGTGGGATTTGAGTTGAGTCTTGAAGGAAGCCAGAGAAACTTAGAGGAAAAAATGAAGAGGAAGAGATTTCCAGGCATGTTATTGGACATCCCCTTCCTACCAAGTTGTATAGGGCTTTTTAAAAGACTTAACAGAAGATTTTATATTTGATCCTAGAGGTAACTGGGAACCACTAGACTTTATTAAGGAAAGGGAATGACATGGTCAGACCTACCTTTATAAGACTCCTTTGGTAACTGAATGGAGAATAGACTGGAGTGGGAAAAGATGTGAGGTGAGGAGACCAGCCTATTTTGAAAGCATGTGTAAGAGGGGAGGAGGCCTAACTGGAGAGAACAGAACATACATGAGAGGTGGTATTGAAGGTAGAAACCATAAGACCTGGCAACAGATTGAATATGTGGAGTGAGTGTGAGAGAAGAGCTAAGGATGAGGACAGTGAGGTCATGAGTCTGGGCCACTGGGAGGATCATGTTGCCCTCAGCAACAATATGGAAATTGAAAAGAGACAATTTTGACATCTCTGGAAGAATTGCTGGGTGGAAAGGGGGAAACGTAATGAATTCTGTTTTGAGGATGTTGAAGTTGAGATGCCTATGGGACATCCAGTTCAAGATATCCAAGAAGTGGAATAATGTTTTTAAATACCTGAGATAAAATACTCAGGGTTACAAAGGAAACTAAATATATTGAAATAAAGATGTAATTTCTCCTATCATATTACTAGCTTTATTGGAATGAAGATTGAACTTTTTCCCATCCGTGTACATGGACCCACTATAGAACTCGTGTTCTGGTGGTAAGAGAGATGACAGGCTTGGCAAAGAAAGGAGCGATAGAAGAAAGAGGTGGCTTGCTTCCTCTGGCTCTGTACCCTTCTTGTGAAATGTCCAAGACCAATGGGAATGTTTTCCTGCAAAGGCAACCATAATTATTTAGCTTGAATGAGACAGGGGTTGAGGGAAGGGGTGGCATAGGGGGGAGGGGAAGAAAACAGGTAGAAGAACTAGTGGCATTGTCCATTCTAGACAGGGGCAGGACTAAATATGTCTTTAAGTCTCTACGGGGAAATGATTTAAGACAAACAAACAAAAAACCAGACAGGAGATAACTTTTCTCATGTCTCCACTAAGGCCAGGGCAAAATGGGAATGGGCTTCACCAAGATTAGACAAACTTAGAACCCTCTGATGGTACGAAATCACCACATACACTACCACAGGTGACCAAGCCCAGCTGTGGGGAGCCTCTAAAAGAGAGGTTAAAGAAAAAGCAACAAGACTCCCTGGCTGGTTTGATCGCAGGCCTCCTGGGAAATGATTTCTCCATTTCCTTTCCAACCTGAGTTTGGGGAGTTGTGTGTTAGGGAGGGTGGTGGTGGTAAGGGAGGGCCTTGCTACAAAGAGGAGAGCCATGGGGGAAACCAAGGTGACACCCAAGCTGGCCCAGATTCCCTGCACATTCCCCACTCCCACTCCTGCTCCCCTCCCTCTTCTGCAGACAAGGCCTGATACAGCCCCTCCCCACCTCCAGGTCTTGCCTCCGAAACTCCAAGTCTCTACATTGTTGAGATTTTACTAGGGCTCCCAGCTGGGTCCCACCTTTGATCTGGCTTCAAAAAATAAAAAGCAGTAACAGGCAAGTAATTTTCCCCCAACCTGCTGGGGAAGAGGGCGGACCAGAGGCAGGTCCAGACAGGCCCAGCCCTAGTCTTCCTGGGCCTGCAGTCAGGGGTTGATGGCTGGTGGCTGGTGGCATGAGGAGGTGGGGATGGGGGAAGCCTGACCTGAGGGAGCAAAACCACCTATCCAAATCAGCCATGCCCATCCTTTCTTCCCAGGCTGCCTATTCTGTGCCAGCCTCTGCCCTATCTTTACCCTCCAGTCATCTGAACTCAAGATAGGATGAATTGAGTGGCTCTAAGCCAGTTATCCCCTCCTTAACCCCAGGGGGTTTTGTCCTTATTCTGGCCCCTTGCCCACTGAGTTGAAATGTGGCCTATAGTAGCATAGTAGCACTATTTACCAGAACCTTCCTCCCCTACCTTTCCCCTACCTAGCTATGCTCTGGTTCTGGGGAGCCTTGAGCAGCTAAGGTAGGGCCTTGTAGCATGAAGACTTGTGGCCACCTTGCTGGTCACAAAGAGATAATACTTTGCTGAGCAATGGGAGCCAGTGGGAGGTGGCAGTCAGGAAAGAGAACTGGAGCAGGGGGAATCACTCTTCAGTGTTTCCCTTGCCTCATCCTTCTTTCTCTCACGGCTGAACGCCCAACCCCAGGATTTCCATCTTCCGGCACCACCCCCACCTCCTTCCCAGTTCAAAGACTCTGAGCTCCTCACTTGTTTTGGGGATGCTTTCCAGAGCCTTTAAAGTGGTTAG
The DNA here is from genome assembly GCA_028646515.1 of Pseudochirops corinnae. NCBI lineage: Eukaryota > Metazoa > Chordata > Mammalia > Diprotodontia > Pseudocheiridae > Pseudochirops > Pseudochirops corinnae. Next base: position 220,338,556 of record CM053586.1, on the reverse strand, counting down.
AATGGAACCCCTGAACATCCCCGCCCCTTCTCTTTGGGACTGGGATTTCTCCATGTAGGTTGCAGGGGAGACTGAGACAGGTCACTCTGGTGTAGGAAGGAGAGGGCCCCTTCTCAAAATAAGACTAGGAGGCAAGGCCAGGACACCACCAGGGACAGTTGTCTAAGAACTCAGGTTTCTGCTGTTTTCTTTGCCCACAGAAAAGAGGTATTAGAATTTTTTGTGGCATTGAGGCCACCCAAAAAAACCCAAACAAACAAACAATAAATAATAGAATAAAAAGAAAGTAGGTGCCCAAATTGTAGCATATGATTATAAAAAGAGCCAAGAGAGGAAGTTAGAAGCCACCTAAAATTTCATGTGAAAAGGCATGAAAAATTTGAAAAATTCAGAAAATAATAAAAACTGTGAGAATATCTGTAGGGACAACTGCAAGGTGAGGTGAGCAGAACCAGGAGCATAATAGACACCATGACTATAGGAATATAAGTGACAAGGACAGGAAAATGAAGTTGAATTGAGTAATTGTTATGACCAATCTTGGCCCTGGGAAGAGATGAGGAAATGTACTACTCCGCTTTTACTAGAGTGATGGGGAACTATAGGTATGGAGTGTTGCACGTATATGGTGTTAGACAAGGTCGTTAGACAATGATTTTCTTAACACTTTTTCTTTACTAGAAGGGGTGCTAGGTTCACTAGGCGGGTGAGTTGGTTGGTTTATCCAGAAATGACTGTAATGTAAAAACAAAAAAGCATCTATAAAGAACAATCAGGTCCCTGGTGCCCCTGGAGAATCACTGTGGATGGAGGTAGAGGGGGTGGGAGCAGAGAGACAGTCCAAAGAAAAATTGGCAGCAATTTTGTACAGTGTAAGAGCTGAGGATCCTCCAACCCTTAGGGGATCCTTAGCTTCCCTTTATGGTGCCACTCTATGTTTCATGGATAAAAAGATCCACCCTTATTTCAACCTTTTGTCTTACTTGATGGGGACATGATGGAAGGAGAGGAGGAACTTTCCACATCTCAATCTTCCTATCTTCCTCTAGTCTTCTCATTTCAGGATGCCCCCAAGACCCTTTACTACCCTACCTCTCCCACATACTCTCTCAAGGCATTCATGTTCCAGGATGGTCCACCCTCTTCAGGTGGACAGGGCTCCCCTCTCCCCTGATGCCAGGTGAGAGGGCAGAGTGTCCAGGGTTTCAGACTGGTCCACCATCTTCAAAAGAGAGTCCCCCTGCTGACAGTTGTCACTGGGCCTCTGCTCCCGGTCCTGGGGCAAAAAGGTGAGTTCAGGGAAGGGGAGGAAGTTAGGAGCCGCCTAGTCTCCAGGTCCCCAATGGGGTGGGGTCGCTGCTTTGATAACCATCTTCCTGGCAGCTTCAACCTGTTCTGTTGGTGAGTAATTTTTCTTTCCTAGAGGAGAAAGGTAAAAGCCTTGTTGGGGAGTTATTCCAGCTTGTGTCCTAGCTCCCTTGCCTCTCCCCCCAACTCCACAACCCCCCCAACAGGCCTTGTGTAAGAACTATAAATCTTTCACCACCCACAGGCCTGGGGAGGAGAGGAAGGGGGGTTGGGGGTGATGCTGCTGTGACTTTCATGTTAGGTAGTTTAATATGTTTGCACTGTCGGGCTCAGGAGCTCAAGCCCACCTGGGGCTTCTCCCCTACCTGTGAAAACACAGCCCTATAAATCTGCGCTTCCCCTTTGCCCTGGGAACAAGCATTGATTCCAGGCCACCATAAACAGTGATGTACCCTATTCTCTGACTCCTAGAAAAGACAGAGAAGGGGATTGAGGTGAAGGTGGGGGAAAATCCTTCAGGGATGGGAGAATTGGTGCTCTGTATGCCTGCAGCCCCCCACCCCCCAGAAGCTCTCACCACCAGTCCAAGCTGCACTTGGGCCCTGAAATTGATCTGGTTTCCCTGTTTAAAGGATGATCTCAAAGCTGAAAACTCCTAGTGTTGTCTGGTCCAGTCTCCTGCTTTTATGCCAGGATATACCTGAATCATCTGAGATAACTGGTTGTCTTTCTGCCAAGCCCCTAGGGTGGGGTTGGGAGGGAGGAGGCAGTCTATCTAATGTATATACTCTCAATTAAAATGAAGAACCGGAGGGATGGGAAAAGGGCTTGGGACTTTGGGCATAATCACCTTCAAATGACCCTATCCTTCCCTAGCTTGAACCTTGCTTTGGCACATAGACACTGGAGTGAGATCCAGAGAAAGGGGACATGATCCCTACCCTTGGGAAAATTCTCATTCTAATGGGGGAGACCCTGGACTTGAAGCATATGCTCATACGAATGTGGATTGTAAGAATCTTGGAAATCTTGTCCAACGTCCTCATCTTACAGATCAAACTTGGGGCTCTAGTCTGCTTATTAGCTATGCAACCTCGCCTATGTTGTCTAATCAGTCAGTCAAGTATTGATCAAATGCCTGGTACTGACCGAGGCACTGGGGATACAAGTCCAAGGAAGGAAACCAGCCCTCTTCGCCTCAGATCCCTTATCTCTACTGTGGGAATGATGTCCTCACCACCTCATTCATTCATTCATTCAATAAACTTTATTACTGAAGAGGTAAGATGGCATAGGGGAAAGCTTGGTCCAGATCTGGTCTCTGATACTTATGGGCTGTGTGACAATGGGCAAGTCACTTCACTTTCCTTGGTTACTGTTTCTTCACCTCTAAAATGGGGGCATATGATAATATTCCCTATTTGAGAGGGTTGCTATGAGACTCAAATGGGATAATGGATGTAAGGGGATTAGACAACAAAACAGATGGTAAGGGGATTGGACAACAAATCAGAAGGAAATTTACAGGAGTCCCTTTGCTAGCACCAGGGGCAGGACTCTGTTGCAGTGCCTATAATTGGATCTGGGTCACAGTCCTTTTGTCAACTCCAGGCTGCTTTAGAAATGTTAGATATCTGACTCCAGAGACTTGCTGGGAGGAGAGTGTTTTGTGAATATGTGCTATCGACATCTTTATTGTTCTTTACCAACTGATATATATTTATGTATACAAATAAGGATATAAATTAGCATTGTTGTAAAGAAAGTGCTTTGTAAACTGTAATTTGCTATGTAGATTTGAGCTGTCTTCACTCTGTGAGTCTTTTTGCTTGAAGGGTGAGAGGGACAGATGGTACCAATGACTTGAGGTTCTGGACTCTCTACCTTTGGTTTGGCATCACATCGGGGGTGGTGGTGTCATACCCGACTGGCTTAGGGGGTGGTATCCCTGTTTCTCAGGACCTTTCCTCCCTGTACCAGAGTATTGCCTGTCCCCATTTCCCTTATGGATGCATATTGTGTACCCCACCTTTCTGTTAAAAAAAAAGGGAGGTGGAGAGAGAGAGCCGAGAGGGCAAAGTAAAGGCAAGGACTTTCCTGAGCTCTCTCTAAACCCCTCTGAATACCTTTAAATAATGATTCTAATCAAATTCTAGAGCAGTAGAACCCATGAAAAGATGGAGCAAAACAGTTTTCCAGCCCAAGACAACTCAGGAAAAGGTGAGAGAGAAGTGCAGTCCAGCACAAGTCACCCTAGCATAGACCAGGTCCCAGAAAACCAGGAGCAGGCCTTGGAGCAACTGAATCAGTGACAACAGTGGTAGTTTCCAGACCTCTCAGTCCACAGATGGTAAGGGGATTGGACAACAAATTAGAAGGAAATTTACAGGAGTCCCTTTGCTAGCACCAGGGGCAGGACTCTGTTGCAGTGCCTATAATTGGATCTGGGTCACAGTCCTAGGTCTCAGTTCCAGTTTGAGGAGGAGCACTATCATAGCAAAATTTGCAGCCACAGGGGAGCAGGGACCCTGGTGACAGTTCCAGGATTGAAAAACAGTGCTTGTGGCCACTCACAAATCAGTTCACAGTCCAGGAGAGTAGTAAACACACTCTCCCTAGATCATACCACCTTGGAAGAGCCCAGAACTTACAGGTCCCCACAATTACCTCTGAAAACATCTGCACAAAAAACCTAAAGCTTGAGACAATGCCCCCTCTGCTTGGGACAGTCCCTCCACTTGGGAAGCAGAGCCTCACGTTAGCATAGAGTTAAAAATCAAGAAATAAGCTGGAAAATGAGCAAACAACAGAAGAAATCTGACCATAGAAAGTTACTATGGTGACAAGGAATATCAAAACACACACTCAGAAGACAACAAAGTTAAAATTCCTACATCCCAAGCATCAAAGTAAAATATGAATTGGTCTCAGGTCATGGATGAGCTCAAAAAGAATTTTAAAAATCAAGTAAGAGAGGTAGAGGAAAAATTGGGAAGAGAAATGAGAGTGATGCAAGAAGATCATGAAAAAAAGAGTCATCAGCTTGGTAAAGGAAGCACAAAAAATACTAAAGGAAATAATACCTCAAAAAACCAAAATAGGCCAAATGGAAAAAGACACACAAAAATTCACTGAAGAGAAGAACTCTTGAAAAAGTAGAATTGGCCAAATGGAAAAGAAAGTACAAAATCTCATTGAGGAAAAGAATTTCTTAAAAGTTAGAACTGGGCAAGTGGGAGAAGCTAATGATTTTATGAGATGTCAAGAAACAATCAAACAAAACCAGAGGAATGAAAAGTAGAAGAAAATGTGATATATCTCAGTGGAAAAACAATTGACCTGGAAGATAGATTCAGGAGAGGTAATTTAAGAATTATTGGACTGCCTGAAAATCATGATTTAAAATAGAGACTAGACATGATCTTTCAAGAAATCATCAAGGAAAACTGCCCTGATATTCTAGAACCAGAGGGTAAAATAGAAACTGAATAAACCCACATTACTTCCTAAAAGAGATCCCAAAATTAAAACTCACGGGAATATTATAGCTAAGTACTAAACCTCACAGATCAAGGAGAAAGTACTGCAAGCAGCCAAAAAGAAACAATTTAAATATCATGGAACCACAGTCAGGACGACACAAGATCCAGCAGCTTCTACATTAAAAGATAGGAGGGCTTGGAATATGATATGCTAGAGGGCAAAAGAGCTAGGATTACAACCAAGGATCATCTACCCAGCAAAACTGAGTATAATGCTTCAGGGTGAAAAATGAATATTCAATGAAATAGAGGACTTTCAAGCATTCCTGATAGAAAGACCAGAGCTGAATAAAAAATTTGACTTTCAGATAAAAGATGTAAAAGAAACTTAAGCTAAACAGGAAAAGAGAAATCATGAGGGATTTGATTAGGTTAAACCGTTTCTATTCCTACATGGAAAGAAGGTATTTATAATTCCTAAAAGCATTCTTATTATTAGGGCAATTAGAAGGAATGAACATAGACAGTAAACAGAGGTGTGAGTAAAATGTGATGGTATGATTATCTGAAAAAATAAAATTAAGAGATGAGAAAAAAGAATGCACTGGGAGAAGGGAGAAGATTTTAGAATGGGATAAATTATCTGGAACAAAAAAGGTCTGAAAAAGATTTTATAGTGGAGGGGATAATAAGGGAAGTAAGTACATAAACCTTGCTCTCATTGGAATTGGCTCAAAGAGGGAATAATATACACACTTAGTTGGGTGTAGAAATCTATCTTCCCATACAGGAGAGTAGGAAGGAAGGGAAGGGGATGGAGTGGGAGGAACTGATAGAAGAGAGGCCAGTTTGGGGGAGGTAAAGGTCAGAAGCAAAATACTTTTGTGAATGGACAAGATAGGAGGAGAGAGAGAGATTAGGATAAGTTGGGGTAAATAAGATGGAGGAAAATACATACCTAGTAGTCATTACTGTGAAAAAAAATTTACAGTGAATTTCTCTGATAAAGACTTCATTTCTCAAACATATAGAAAGCTGAGTTACATTTATAGAAATGAGCCATTCTTCAGTTGATAAGTGGTCAAAGGATATGAACAGGCAGTTTTCAGACAAAGTAATCAAAGCTGTCTATAATCATGTGAAAAAATGCTCTAAATCACCATTGATGAGAGAAATGCAAATTAAAACAGCTCTGAGCTACTCCCTCATACCTGTCAGATTGGCTAATATGACATAAAAGGAAACTGACAAATGTTGGAGGGGATGTGGGAAAATTAAAACACTAATGTGCTATTGATGGAGTTGTATACTGATTCAACCATTCTGGAGAGCGGTTTGGAACTGTACCCAAAGGGCTATAAAATCATGCATAACCTTTGACCAAGCAATACCACTACTAGGTCTGTATCCCGAAGAGATGAAAAACAAAAAGGAAAAGGACCTATGTGTACAAAAATATTTGTAGCAGCCTTTTTAGTGCTGGTACAGAACTGGAAATGGAGAGGATGTCCATCAGCTAAACAAGTTGCAGATAATTGTGATGGAATACTATTGTACTTTAAGAAATGATGAGCAGGATGCTCTCAGAAAAACATGGACAGACTTACATGAACTGATGCAAAGTGAAATGAACAGAACTAGGAGAACATTTCACATAATAGCAGCATAATTGTATGATTATCTACTGTGAATGACTTAGCTATTCTAAGCAATACAGTGATCCAAGACAATTCTTTAGGACTTATGATGAAAGGTGCTGTCCATCTCCAGAGAGAATGCACATTAAAAATACTTTTTCTTTACTTTCTTTCTTTTTCTTGGGTTTTTTTGTCTGTTTTTTCTTTCACAGAGTGACTTACATGGAAATGTGTTTTGTATGACTACACATGTACAACCTATGTCAAATTGATTGCCTTGTCAATGAGGTGGGGAGAGGGTAGGGAGGGAGAGGATTTAGAACTCAAAATGTGAAAATAAAAACCAAGAATGTTAAAATTGTTTTTACATGTAATTAGGAAAAATGCAAAATAATAAAGAAAAAAAAAAGGAAGGAAGTGTTTCCTCATCTCTACTCCTGGACCAAGTTTGATCATTCCAGTTACTTAAAGTATGACTTCATTTTAATGTCTTTTTTCTTTACATTACTGTAATCATTGTGCAGGGCAGCTAGGTGCCTCAGTGGATAGCCTAAGCATAGAGTCAGGGAGGCTTGAATTCAAATCTGTCCTCAAATACTTCTTAGCTGTGTGTCCCTGGGCATGTCACTTACCTTCTGTTTGCCGTAATCCACTGGAGAAGGAAATGGCAAACCACTCTAGTATCTTTGCCAAGAAAACTCCATGGACATTATTGGTATGATATGGCTCATGGGATCACAAAGAGTTGGACACTACTGAACATCAACAACAATCATTGTGCATATTTAGAGGATTGATTTCAAGATGAAAGCCTTGGAAGAACATTCAATTTGAAGGCAGCGTCCCTGGCTTTACCTGTTACCTATGTGACCTTGGGTAAGCATTTTACTTTTATGGGCCTCATTTTCTCATCTACAAAATGAAAGGGTTAAATTAAATTATCCCTGAGGTCCCTCCAAGTTTTGTGTACTTTGGTGGTCCTATGATGCTGTAATGGGAAGGGAAGAGGGCAAGAGGTACTGGACTAGTTGAAGAGAAGAGGGAAGGGTGTTTCAGGAGAAGGGAACAGTTTGTACAAAATGGGAGGAGATGAAGTTTGGGCCAGAATTCTGGTCCTGCCCTCCATTGGATATAGCAGACCACAAGTGGTAAGCAACACAGAACCCTGCACCCTCTTTCTGGGGCTCAGGGCTTCAATATGGATCCATAAAGGAATTGGTGACAGGCAATACTCTGGTACAGGGAAGAAAGGGCCTGAGAAACAGGGATATCACCCCCTAAGCCAATTGGGCATGACACCACCACCCCTGACCTGATGCCAAACCAAGGGTAGAGAGTCCAGAACCTCAGGCCATCAGTACTATCTGTCCCTCTTACCCTTCAAGCAAAAAGACTCATAGAGTGAAGACAGCTCACATCTATATAGTGAATTACAGTTTACAAAGCACTTTCTTTACAACAACACTAAGAGGTAGGTGGTACAAGTATTTATTATCCCCTTTTTACAAATAAAGAGACTGAGGCTCAGAAAGAAGAGTGTGCCCATAATACCAGATATAATAAGTAGAGAAACTGGGCCTGAACCCGACACTTCTCCTGGGCCAAGGCTCTTCCCACTGTACCACTGAAGAAGGAGAGGGCCTAGGGCAGAAATAGCATCAAGAAAGATGCAGAGCTCCTACCCAAGATTTCAAACCTCAAGCCAAGTTCTCTTTCTTCTGTGCACATGGCCCACTGCCCTTTGAAGGACTCTACCATGGCTGGGAGGGGGAGTCAGAGAGGTTGAGTTAAAGCAGGTTGTCAGTGATTGGAGAGATCAGAAGAGACAATGTGGTAGGGAGGAAGGCTTGGAAACCTGCCCCAATTTTGCCACCTTGGCACCAGAGTGAAGTTGGCAAAGGTTGTTGGTTTTCATGTTTGACAGCCTGTCAGGCAGGGATCAGGAGGCTGGGAGCATGCCATGGGTCTTCTGGCTCTCCATTCTGTGATCTTACCGGATCTCTCTGAGCCCTTGGGGATCCCCTCTCCCAAAGAAAAGGAAACAAGATAGATTCCAGATCCTTTGAGCTGAAATTCCTCTTATCCATCCCTTCAGGCAACATAACCTCTCTCTGTGTCTGTCTGTCTGTCTTTTTCTTTCTTTCTTTCTTTCTTTCTTTCTTTCTTTCTTTCTTTCTTCCTTCCTTCCTTCCTGCCTTCCTTCCTTCCTTCTCTTCCTTCTTTCCCTCCCTCCCTCCTCTTCTCCTTTCCTCTCCTCCTCATATGAAAAATCAGTTCTATTTAAGGTTCTCCCCAAATCTTAGGATTTATCTGAGTGGGAAGCAAGGAGGCGGAGCTATCCTTGGACATTTATTCCTGCCATCCTTGCCCAAGGTTGAACTCCTTCCGGTGATCTGGCATCCGGGAACTGTGGCTTGTTGACTTTGGGGGAGAGTGGCCCTCCCAAGCGCTCCCACTGTACGTTTATTAGGTGGCACAGTTTGGATGCTTTGATGAGCTCCATTCCTCCACTGGGCAGCAAGCTTCTGCTAAACCCCAGCAACCAGCCCGGGAAACTGAGTAATAGCAAAAGTGAAACTGACTTGGCCGGTTTCACCAGCCCCTGCAGGAGGGAAGCAGGGAGAAGCAGCTGCTGGACAACAACCAATTAGGCATTTTTTTATTGCCCACGCTGTCATAATTTGCGGAGCTCTGCTGGAACAAGGAAGAGGAAATGGGATGGGATGCCAGCCTCATTGGGCTGAGAAGAGCCTGTAGTGTAGACAGTGGTTCAGCGATTCTCTCTAACCCTCGCATCCCAACCAGCTTCTGGAGAAGGACTAGCTTACCCCAATGGCCGTTCAGTCCTTTTGTTGCCACAATCAACAAGTATTTATGACGGCACATAGGTGCCAGGTACTGTGCTAAGAGCTGGGAATATAAGTACAAACAAAAAGACCGTTCTTACCCTTGAGGAGCTTACATTCTAATGGAGGAATTGAAAAGGGGAGTAAGAGATGCCCGAGCATCAGGAGTGAAGGAATAAGCATGACTTGCCTGGGCACTTCCTTCAAATGGTGGAATTGGAATATTTAGAGACGATTTAGTCCAACTTCCTCATTTTATTTTTTGTCATTTTGTTTTTTGACATTTACAAGTGAAAATTTACTTCAAAGCTGTAGCAAGAATAAGATGCACAAACATCACCCTCCCCTGATTCTTGGGAAGTTCATTTTTTGCTTAAGCTATTTCAGTCTCTTGGGAGCTACCACACAGTTTCTGCCTAGTGTTGGCCCCACCAAGTTCATGTTCAAATCTAACCTTCCTGATTTTACAGAGGAGAAAACTGAGGCCCAGAGAGGAGGAAGGACTTACCCAAAGTCACACCTCTAGCTCCCTATCCAGTGGCACCCTTTTACCTCTAGAATCAAATATAGATTCCTTTTTTAGAAATGTAAAACCCTTTACAGTCTAGCTCCAATCTACGTTTCCAGTCCTATTATAACTATTCCCCTAATACATGCTGTCAACAGAACCAGGATCTAAATTCAGATTTTCTTGGCTCCAAAGTCAGTACTCTTTCCATTATATTACACTGCCCTTCTAACCTAAATCACTCTCCCTGCATTTTTAGTGTCTGTCCTCTCTTGTACATTTCTCCAGGGACATAGTAAATAGCTACAGAGGCAGTGTGATATATTGGAAAGCATGTTGGACCAGAGTTGGGAAAATCTTGATTTCTCTTTTTTTTTAAATTTTGATTTCAAATCCCACTGCTGATACTAGCTATGGGACCAAGACACTGAACCTTTCTGAGCCTCAGTTTCCTCATCTGTAAAATGAGCATAATTTCTGCAATTCCTCCCTCTCGGAGTCCCACATCCCACTCAATCTGTGACCTCTTCAATGTAGCTATTTCTTCAATGATATAGATAACAACCCATCTGTGTCTACCTGTCCTGTGAGATCTCACCCATGTCCTCCCATGGGATTGTAGGAAGGATGGGAGGCTCCCAATACGCTAGGAGTCTTCTTGGAGTTCTCTTGGCATCAAGGGCATGCCAGTGGAGCACTCCAGCATGGGCAGGGGCTATTGTGAAATTCCAGTAAGATATTTTCTGTAAAGTACCTTGCAGTCTTTAAAGTACTCTATGCCAATTATTATTATTACGGTCAATGTTGGTATGTGAGGGGATAAGGAATGAGAAGTAGGACATATACTTAGACACACCCAGACTGGCTCCCCATCACCTCTAGCTCCTTACCCAGTGGCACCTCTAGAATCAAATACAGACTCCTCTTTTAGAAATGTAAAACCCTTTACAGTCTAGCTCTAATCTATGTTTCCAGTCCTATTATAACTATTTCCCTTCATACACTCTCTCATCCAGACCAGATCTGGCTTGGGCAAGCCATTTCATTTAGCTGAATCTCAGTTTCTGCACCTGTAAAATGGAAATGATAATGGCCTTACTGTTCCTCACATATGTCATTCAGGGTCCCAACTCTGCATCTGGCTCCAATGTACTTCCTCCACTCTTTTGCCCTTTGGATGCCTCCTTTCCTTCAAAGCTCAGCTCAGATACCATCTATCAATCAATCAAGAAAGCAATTAGGGGAGGCTTGGTGGCAAAGTGAATAGAGCACCAGCCCCGGAGTCAGGAGGACCTGAGTTCAAATTTGATCTCAGACACTTAACGCACAAAAAAACTAGCTGTGGTGACCTTGGGCAAGTCACTTAACCCCAATTGCCCTGCCTTTCCTCTCCAAAAAAGCAAAAAAAAAAAAGAGAGAGAGAGAAAAAAGAGAAAGCAATTAGCTTTTAGCAAGACCCTAACATGTGCTATGCACACTGCTAGGTGATGAGAATACAAAGGCAAAAATGAAATAATAGTGCCTGACCTTAAGGAGCTTACAATCTAGCAATGGTTGGGGTGTGTGTGTGAGGTGAGTAGAGGTGGAAGATAGAAAGGAGGGAGACAATACATACCTATATGCCTTATCTTAGCCCAGTAGGGTAAGTCTTACATGAAGCTATGTGGCTTAATGCCCTCCAGGTTTCCAACCTGGAAACCATAACTATCTGAAATTCAATGTTCTACCACACTCTAGTCTGCACCACCAAGCCATTTCTCATCTAGTATTTATCTCTCCTTCCCTGTCCTCCTTCCATATATACTTTAGCTCAAGTAGAATTTGCTAGAGTTTGTTCATAGGGGAAGAATATGATTACAGTTTATTTCTGTAATTAATGGACAGCTTGAGTACTCTTGGCATCCATGTAAGGTCAGGAGGTCTAGAAGAAGGCCCTCAACACACTGGATAAGCTTCCTGCATGAGACTTATAGGAGGTCACTTATATACATGATGGGCAGACTTAGATGGTTTGTAACTCTTAATATGGCAAGAAACACCCATGTAAAAGAGATTTAGATCCATCGAAGAAGAGACAGGGGACAAGCATATTTGGAATGATAATGAAAATAATTGGGACCTTGTGCAATAACTCACCAGGTTACTAAAATTGTCTCATTCTAAACCATTCAACTCCCAAAAGTCTGAGTGGATCCAGGTCAAGCCCCTTTCCCATACAGCCATCATCTTCTATCCAGAATCATAAGCCAACGTTCCTTTGGCTTGGTCACATCTCCCACCCACCATCACCTCATTTCTTCTCCCGTCATCCTTCAAGGTGACCTGGTTCTCCCTAGCTTCAGACAATTTTGGCTTTAGTTTACTGGTCTGTTTAAAAAAATCAGGCATCTAGGTGACACAGTGGATAGGGTGCTGGGCCCAAACAGGAAGATCTGAGTTCAAATTTCAGCTAATTAATAGTTATGTGACCCTAGGCAAGTCACTTGATCCTGTTTGCCTCAGTTTCCTCATCTGTAAAATGAGCTGGAAAAGGAAATGCAAACCACTCCAGTATCTTCACCAAGAAAACCCCAAATGGGGTCATGAAGAGTGGACTTGACTGAACAAGAAATCTTTTTTAAAAGCCACACCCCTCACTCTTAGCCAATTGAGAATAGCTACTCCTTCTTGTTTGGGCCTTTGTATTGTATATGATCACTGACTTCTACTTAGGACTTTCCATTTTCAGTTTCAGCAAACATTTAGTATGTACCTGCTGTATGCAAGGCACTGAGTTACATCTGGGGACACATGGATCAAAAAAGGAAATAACACCTGTCTTCAAAAAATTTGGATTTTACTATATTACTTATATATAGATAAATATATAGTTACATGGCATAGAGTGTTAGAAAACTTAAGAAAGGAGAGAACACTTTTAGTTGAGGGGGAACAACCTGCCCAGGCCCTTGTATATTCATAAACTGAGGTTCATAGGGCCTGTTATTTGCCCACGGTCACACAATTAGTGAGAGGCAGAGATCGGATTTTAACCCAGATCTTCCTGACTCCAACTCTTATAATCTACATCAGAATTCTAAAAGGCTTGTTGTTAGTTTGTCCTTGTTTCTCAAAGAGGAACTATGACATCCTCTTGCCATGACATGTGAGTGAATTGGATTTAAGTGAGGCAAGGCTGGGCAAAGTCACCAGCCTCACTTTCTCCTCTGGAGCCATCTTGGTGCAGTGGCCACATACATCTCAGGATGACTGGAGATGGCCCTGGGTGAAGCGGGAGACCTTGGTCTTTGTATAAGATCTTTAACAAGTATCAGTTTGACTGAGGCAATACCCATGCTGTGATTAAGACTAGGTAAGAAATGAGGCAAAGAATGACGAAATGAGGAGGGGTGACATTCTAGATGTTTGGCAAGGAGGGGCCCAACATATCATATTAAGGCTCATGATATGAACAGACACAACCCTCCACAGACATATGCATATGCACAGTCCACATAGTGACATAGACACAAAGGTGGAGAAAGATTATTTTTTGTTGGATAGAAAATATTTTGCTTCCTGGAGCTGTGAACATTAGGACTAATAGGTCAGTAAATGATTGAGTGGGAACTTTTCCCTACTGAATCCCTATCTCTCCCATCAGAGCACATTCCAGACTAGCTCTACTATGCCATAGAAACCTCCTCACCCTGGAAGTGATGAGATGTAGGCTCTGGGACCCTCCTTGAGCTCTCCTTGAATCTTTGAGGTACAGGCTCTGGGGAACCCCTTGAAGTCTGACTGAATCTTCCCACTTGATGAGGCATTTGCAGAGGCCTTAAGTTTTTCATTGTGGCTGGGCCCAAACCTCTGTTACCAGCCTGGCCCTCCATTGTCCATCTGCTTCCCACCCTAGAGCCTGTCAAAATATCAATCCACCCTTGCATTGACCGCATTAACTCCTCCTGAAGACCCTCCCCAAACTCCTCCTCTGGACCACCCCTAGATTCCTCCTTACATAAGATCCCATCTCCCCTCCACGTGGTGTGAGAGCGCCACAGAATGCCCCAGCACAGACGTGCTCTGGGTCCAGTACAGGCGAACTTTTTATAAACTTTGCTTTTCTTTGGCTGAGAAGACTTGAGTGGAGTTCTTTCCGCAGGACCCGGCGTGTTGGTATTTTGGGGTCTCGGGCACCCTAACCCTCTTCGTGGGTAACCTCTTCAGAAGTGCTTTCAGCTTCTGGCCTTCCCCAAACACTGCCCTGCTGCCTCTCCCTCTGACTGGTTCCTCCCAGAACTTCCATTTTAAGGACACCCGTGTCTTCATTCCTCCCTAGGCTGCATTTCTTTTTCTTTTTCTTCCCTTTTTTTTTGGCAAGGCATTCAGTGTTAAGTGACTTGCTCAGAGTCACACAGCTAGTAAATGTCTGAGGTCACATTGGAACTCAAGTCCTCCTGACTCTGGGGCGGATGCTTTATCCACTGGGCCACCTACCTACTCCTAGGCTGCATTTCTGACTATGGACTTTCCCATTTCTTCCATCTCCCCTTTTCCATCTTCCTATTATGTGTTGCATTTCCCTATCAGAATGTAAGCTCCTTGAGGGCAGGGAATGTCTTTCTGCCTGTATTTGTATTCCTAGCTCTTAGCACATAAAGTGTGCTTAATAAATGCTTTTATTGACTTGATTGAGACTGAGAAGTCCTCAACAGTAGGAACTGCGACCTCTAGATTGTCCCATGGTCCTCATGTCTCCCTCAGGGCTAGTTAGGAGCATAGCAGAGTGCAGAGAACTCGGGTCAGGAAATCCTGGTTTTCAATCCTTTCATAGACACTAGCTATATGTCCCTGGGGAAGCCACTTAACTTCTATTTCCTCACCTGGAAGTGTGAGGGTTGGACTCAGTGGTATCTAAGGTCCTTTCCAGCCAAATGTGTGCTGGAAAATATTTTTAAATGGGTACTCTGAGAAAAAAATACCCACAACAAACTTTTTTTTAAATGTTGATATCTTTTTTTAAAAAAATTTATTTTTTACTGTTTGGAGGGCCAATGGGGTTAAGTGACTTGCCCAAAGTCATATGGCTAGTAAGTGTTAAGTGTCTGAGGTCATATTTGAACTCAGGTCCTCTTGACTCCAGAGCTGGTGGTACTCTATTGACTGTACCATCTAGCTGCCCCCCACAACAAATTTTTATTCTGCATTATTAACATTTTCTCTATCATTTTCTTAAGTTTAGGCAATCCACAAAACAATAAATCAAGCACTGATCTGTAGTATTTGCAGATTTCTGAAGAATAAATGCCCACTCTAAAAATTTTACAATCAGCTCTCATTACCTGGTACCAACTGACTCCAGTCACTCTAAATCCGTGATCAGAGTTTAGATCGTTGTTAAGGACTCAGTCACTGTTATTTACTGAATGATGACAGGAGTCCCAGTCCAGAAATGGCTACAACTCTGGGTGAGGAAGAGAAATGTAGACAGAGTAATCAGCTTGAGGCAACCCTTCTGAGACCCAGCAACCAAAAAGGGGTGGGAGAATGGCCCAGGGCTCAGTACCCAAAATCTTTCAAAATGGAAAAGAGAAAAAGCAACCAACTTTCCTCCTGGGGGGTGGGGTCCTTGAGTAATGCACTGAGCTGTTCTTTCAAGTAGGTGGCAGGCAGAGCTGTGGTCAGACATGGTGACCAAAGATCCTGAAGAGGTTGGCGATTTGCTGGGCTGTATTGGAGAGTGGTTCTCATAGCAAACTAAGGGAATCTGACTCTGGTGACTGATAGTGTGGTGTGGCTGGCTTTGAAGCCAGAAAGACTGGGTTTAAGTCCTCCTACCTACACAAACTCACTGTGTGACTCTGAGCAAGTCACTTGACCTCGAATGCCGCAGGCTACTATCTAAGACTAAATTAAAGACCAAGTGATGATTTGAAGGGATATAGAAAATTTCCTTAACAAGAGTTCCCTATCCTGATGAAATCACCCATCTAATTAAAAAAAGAAAAGAAAAATCTGAGTGAATCTCTCTCTCTCTGGTCTCTCTCTCTTTCTCTGTCTCTCTATCTCTGTCGGCAATCGGGGTTAAGTGACTTGTTCAGGATCATACAGCTAGTAAGTGTCTGAGGCCAGATTTGTACTCGGGTCCTCCTGACTCCAGGGCTAAGTCAGAGAGATGGATGAAATTGCCTCCCCATCTTGATCCCTTTCGCTTCCACTCCTGGATTTTTTAAACACCTCAAGGGGGAAGCAAGGAGGAGGATCACAGTCTGACAGACATAGTTGGACGCAGAACATGGTAATAACACTTGTCTTCAAAAAATTTACTATATTATTTATACATAGATAAATATATAGTTAGATGGCATAGCATGTTAGAAAATTTAAGAATGGAGAGAACACTTTTAGTTGAGGGGGAACAACCTGCTCAGGCCCTCGTATATTCATAAACTGAGGTTCATAGAGGCTGTTTGCCCTTGGTCACACAATTAGTAAGAGGCAGAGATTGGATTTTAACCCAGATCTTCCTGACTCCAAGTCTTATAATCTATACACTGATCAGGATTGTTCTTTGCATCCCCAGCTCCTAGACCCTACACACAAGAGATCTGTGCAAGGGATGGCCCTTTGCTGACCCAGAGTCACTTAGATTAAGGAAAAAAAAAAAGGCAAGTTGAGCAGGTCCATGTCTGGCTGGCTATGAGTCAGGGAGTCAGAGCTGTCTGATCCGAGCAGCCAAATCCCAGAATCTTTAAGGCTTTAAAGGCTCGAATTGTCCAGCCTCAAAGCCACCGACAAGTATGGATCTGCCTCCTCCTCTCTGGACTTCTTGCCCTACCCTGACCTACTGATGCCTTCTGACCTCTGACCTGTGGTCTAAGGGAGCCCCTCTCATTAGGCAAAATCTTACTCTTCCCCCAACCCCTAACCCTGACTCTTTCAGGACACCTAAGAGATTGCCCCAAAGTTGCTGGTAAGAGGTGGGGGCTGAGCAGGAGGAATCAGGAAAGGGCAGTGAGGGGGAGGCTGGGAGGAGGAAGCCAACCCTCCTTCACCTAGTCATTTCTGGGGACAACTATCAACAGTAGGAATGGGAAAATTAGAGCTGGGTGCTTAAATTAAACTCATGGAAGGGGATGTATGTCGAGTGTGTGTGTGTGTGTGTGTGTGTGTGTGTGTGTGTGTGTGCCCAGGAGGGTGAGGTGGGAAAGATGGGGGGGGAGGGAGAGAGAAGAATGAGGAGGAGGAATGGGCCTGGGCTGTCTGGTCCCTCTTTATTAGGAACACTAATTACCACAAGGGAGAGTTTCCTTAGATGTGAGGAAGAACTTCAGGGCATTCAAGATGATTCAAGTCCGGGGTCATGGTGGAGTCTCCTTCAGCTGGCGATGTGGGTCAGCCCAGACGCAGAGGATTGACCTAGATGACCTCCCGAAGCTACCAAATGGTGGTCCAGCTTCTTGAGCTTGAAAAGAGCTTTCCAAGATGTTGTCCCAACCATTCTCTTGGCTCTGAACAGAACATTCCTTCTCCTTGCCCAGACCGCTGGGCTAAGAGAGAGGAATGGACATGGCGACTCTTTGCAGACCAAAGCCTTAAATGGACTAAGTTGTGCAAACAGAAGCAACAATCTTCTCTTCCTCCCCAGTAGAGTGAATGGGATATCTACACTGGGGGGTAGGGATTCATCCTATTTTTCCTGGTGGAGGAGGAAGCAGCAGTGACCTGAGCCCCTGGGTACTTTGGAATCATGGGCATGTATCTGACCATTTTTGGGGGGATACATCTAATCTGTATTCCGACTATGGCCCCTGAGGCAGTTAAGGTTTGGGGATGGGGGAGAAGATGGGGAAAGACTGGGCTGCCTCTTCTGTCTGAGTAGATTAGTGACTTAGGACAGGAGAGGGCCTGTCGCTGGGACCATAAATAAAGCAGCTGACTGCCTCCCTGCATCTGTGTTTATCTGTCTGGTCTGGAGCTTCCGGGAATGGAGCCTGTCTCCCCCACCCCTAGCATCAAAGCAGGGGAGGGAGGAGGGGAGTGGAGGAGGAGAAAGGGAGGAAGCAGGAACAGGGGAGCTGGGAAAGAGATCTGGGGAGCCCACCTTGGCTCGTTACTACAGTTTCCTCTCTCCTTGCCAGATTTCTTCAGTATCTACCATCCCTCTATCTAGAAACTGCCTCTGGGAAGCTCCCAAATCTGTGGGTATAGAGACTGGTTTAGGACCTCTGCTAAGCAGTTCTGCCAACCTGGATGCCCAACTAAGGTGGCAGAAGAAGGTGCCCCAGCAGCCAGAGGATGTCTGAAACTGGGAAACAGTGAAATTCAGGTGGTCAGTGTGTGGGGAGAGAAGAGATCCCCCTCTAAGTTGATGCAGAGCAGGCTGGTTCCCCACAAAACTGGAAAGCAGGTGAAATCTTTGCTCCCTTACCCCTAAATTTCTTCTTTCCTTCCACATGTCTTTTTGCTTCTCTAAGGTTAATATCTTCCCATAATCTAACCTACTATCCCTAGAGTGTGTATGCCCCATGCCCTAGGCTTTCTCTCTGTAATTCCTATCAGCAGGGCCCCCCAACAAAAAAAAAAGTTGATATTGGGTTTCATTCCTTCAAGTCTCTACTCTTAATGGGCTAATGGACTAATATTGCAATGCTAATCTCAAGAGTGCATTTAGGTAAATATACTTTCTAAAAATGCCCTTACCCAAAAAAGTGACTCTCATGGTAGGAATCCATGACTTTGTAGAAGGATGATAGGAGCGGGATTTGGGGGTGGGTGAAGCCTTAGAGCAGGAGTTCTTAATCTGAGGCCATGGATAGATTTCAGGGAATCTGTGAACTTGGATGGGACAAAAATATATATATCTTTATTTTCACTGACCTTTGGAAAGTTTCCTTTGCAATCCTATATATTTTTCTTATATAATTTAATTTTTTTTTTTTTTGCTTTTTGAAGGGCAATTGGGGTTAAGTGACTTGCCCAAAGTCACATGGCTAGTAAGTGTGTCAAGTGTCTGAGGCTGGAGTTAAACTCAGGTCTTCCTAACTCCAGGGCTGGTGCTCTATTCACTAGCAGCCCTATAATTTAAAACATTAAGAGAAATGGTCCATAGGTTTCATCAGCCTGTTAAAAGGGTCCCTGACACATAAAAGGGTAAGAACCCCTGACTTAGAGCATCCCTTGAGTCTTACCTCAAGGAGGGTCACTGATTAACTCTATTTGGAATAGAACTTCCATAACTAAAACTTCAAGAATTAAAAGGTAGGAGAAAAATATACCCGCTTGTGTTGTCTTTGAGAAGGGAATAATGGCAGCTCTCACTTACGTAATGCTTTGGAGTTTACAAAGTATTCCCTTCCTGACATGGGAGGCAGGTGGAGCAAATGATGTGATCTTCATTTTATGGATGGGGAAACTGAGGTTTGGAGAGGTAGAAGTGACTTATCGCTGGTCACAGAGGTGTTAACCGTTTTGGCTGAGATTCAAACCCAGAACTTTCCTGGCTCTGAATTCAGTGCTCTTTCTACGATACCGTGATACAGAATGAGAAATCCACACGTTAGTTTAAAGAGTCCCAACTTCACGTAAATGTAAGTGCAGGCAGAAAAGTACAGTGTTATACAACTTAGTCCAGGGGCCCCTGGGATTTTCCCAAAGGCCACCTCCCAGGGCTGGAATTCACTTATGATTTGCTTGTAATTTACATTAATTTGATTGGGCTGTCTATGTAAATAGTTTATGCAAATGAAAAGAAAGGAGCAGGGGGTGAAAAGACAGTGCACTTCAAGGAGAAGATGGAGAAGATGTTAAGGTGGGATGGTATGGGGAGTTGCCAAAGCTAGGGTTGAGTCTCCTCAAGAGTAGGCAGGCCCTCCAGCCTCTGGGGCTGGAGGAGAATCAGGGGACCCAGGCACCCAGGGGTGGGGTGGAGAGTGATGGAGATGTTGTAAGGCAGAGAGACACTAGGTTCCCAGGCCCCCTGGGGCAGCACAGGGAGCCTGGGAGCGGAGCAAGGGGAATGCACTGACAAGGCAGATGGCAAATACTTGTCCTGGGGCCCTGTGGGGAGGGATCAGTGAGGAAGGAGACTTGGGGGAGGGGAAGAAGGAGGAGGAGAAGGAAGCAGGTGCCAGGCCAACATTTCCTGAGGAAGGAAGAAGAGAAGTCATGCCTAGGCACGAGATAGATGGCAAAGCCTGCCACCCAGGTTTGGGCTGGGGCCCAGCAGGGGACCAAGGCAGTTGTGGGGGGGGGAGGGGGAGGGTTAAGTGAGGATAGGGAAAGAAGGATCTTTAGACACCCAGGATACTGAGTCTGGGCACAATGCAGGGTCTAGGTGAGATGCAGGGAAACAAATACAGCCTAAGGCATTATTAGGGTCTAGGGGAGTGTGAAAGTAATGGGAGAAAAAAAGAAAAAAGAGAATCAATGAAACATTAAAGAAAAAAAAACAAACTGTTCAGACACAGATGAGTAGAGAAGTTTTATTATCATTTTTAAAATGGCCACAGAAATTCACAGTTTCATATTTAATTCTTTTTTTCTATTCTTTGTGTATTAAATTATTCATGTTTGTTAAATTCACTCTAAAAATAATAAAATTCTAAATTTAAAAGAGGAAAATGAGATGTCCCCTGCCCTGGAAAGCTTAGTGTCACAAGAGGCAGGTTGTAGAATGGAAAGAAAAAACATTGATCTTGAGCCAGAAGACCTGGATTCTAATTCTGCCAAGCTGTTGTGTTGAGTCTCAGTTTACTCCTCTGTAAAATGGGCAGGTTAGGCTTGATGATTTATAAGATTTCCTTTGCTTCTGACATTTTAAGATTCTCTGATCCATCAGTTGATAAGCATTTAGTAAGCACCCACTGTGTTCCAGGCACAACTCTAAGTGCTGGATGATGGTTAGGGAAGGATAGAGTCTGAAGCCGTATAGGAGAATGTGGATCACTCGTAGTCAAAACGAACAGGTGAACAGGGGCAAATAAATGCAGCTGAGAGACAGCCTGGGGCAATAGATGACTCATACTGGACTTTGAGTCCACTAAGACCTGGGTTCAGATACTATATCACAGGCAATTTACTTAATCTTTCTGAACCTCAGTTTCCCTATCCGTAAAAGGTGGAAATAATACCTGGGGTGCTTACCTGATGAATTAACATGTACTTTTTTTCGGCCTTGAAAGTACTATATAAATGTCAGTTATTGTTATTATTATAATTAAATTAAATGCTGAAGGAGACCCAGAATAAAGGAGCAATCAGAGATGGGTTAGATTAATCAGGGAAGGCTTCCTGGAGATATTTTGTGGGTGAGTCTTAAGGAAAGGAAGTTCTAAGAAATATCAGCCATAGGAGATAAATGGGAAAGCCATGCAATTGTCTTTGGGGTCCAGAGGGGAGGGTAACAAAATAGAGAGGTGTCAGGGGTGGGCTGATGTCCAAATTGGCCAAGCACCAAGGAGTGGTTAGAAGCTCACTGGTAACTCTAGGCCTATCACCTCCTGTCTATGGACCTCCATTCTGACTTAATTCAGTCATCATTTATTAATCATAATGCTATGGTGAAGAAAGGGCAAAGTTTGAAGTCAAGATTTGGGACTGAATCCTGCCTCAGACATTTTTCTTCATCATGTGTGTGACCCTGGGAAAGTCATTTAACCTCTCTTTGCCTCAGTTTCTTCATCTGTAAAAACAGGGATAATAACAGCTTCCACTTGAGCAGTTGTCTTAGGATCAAAGGAAATAATGTATGTAAAATGAATTACAAACTTTAAAGGACTGTATAAAGTCAGCTATTATTTAAGGGCAGTGCTGGGCACTGGAGTAACAGAACAAAAAATAGAATAGTCCTCCTCAAGAAGCTTACAATCTATTGGAATGTGAATTTCCTTCTGTGTAAAATTTAAAATGAGGGCATTAGGATTAGATGATCTCTGAGGTCCTAACACTCAATGATTGTATGAGGTGGATTGAAGGAGGAAGAGAGAAAGGAGCCCTAAGAGTAGTGGCCCAGACCAGGACCTTACTTCCAGGAAGCTTCAATACTTCAGACAGCAACATAGATTTCATTAGAGTGGGCATTCCATCCACCAGTGAAGATTGCAGCCCCTCTATGCCTCAGTGGTCAAACTCCATGAGCTGTTACAGTCAAAATATTTCGTCAGTTGTGCAACTTTCTGCTGATACACCATTCAGAAGTTAGCTTCACAGTCCTTGATGATAGAAAGAGACTTAGTTCCTTGCTGAGACCTTCTAGCTTTGTAGATCCTGTCAGAGGTTGTTTTCCATTGAAATAATCTTCGTGAACTCGGGGTTGTCCCCCTTCATGACATGATGAGACATCCAAAAAAGACTTTACTGTAAGCACAAAATATGGACTTAATAAGTATTGCTTTGAATGAATGACCAGATTGTGGACACTGGTTAACCACACTTCAGCAGAAAGTCCCCTGTGAGTTATCAATAAGTCCTCTGTGTGGGAGCTCCCTCCACTGAGACAGATTGCAACATCTCTGTAACTTTGGGCTTTGGAGAACTGCCCAAAGCTCTGAGAAATTAAATGATTTGTTCAGGGTCACAAGGCTAGCTAAGTCTTATGGAGGCGGGATTTGAATCCAGGTCTTGGTGGAGAGAAGGAAGGAGAGGGGGGAGACAGACAGAGAGAGAGAGACCCAGACAGAGAAAGAGATGGTTAGTGTGAAGGGGAAGGAGGGTTTTGCTAATTAACTTGAACATCTTCAGAGGATTGATGGATCAATAATGATTTGGTTGAGGTGAGTTCCTTTTCCCTTTCCCTCTGGGATGGAGGGTGTATGTAGGAAGGATCCCTCTCCCTGGGACAGTAGTAATAATTATTAGTTAATAATTAGGCTTTTGATTTAGGGTTTGGAAAAGCCTTGCATACATTACGTCAATGGAATCTCTCAAGGACCTCATGAGTTAATATAAGAATTGTTATCATCATTTCACAGATGGGGAAACTGAGTCTCAGGGATGTTCACCTTGCTAGTGTCAGAGACAGGTTTTGGGTCAAGCTCTCTGATGACTCACGATGGGGTACAGAAGTATCCAGGTGATATAACCATTTACAAGAGTCACAGTTTTCCCTGAAAGAGCCTGAGTTCTTGACTCAAAAAAGGAAGAAAAAAAGACACATTTGCAAGTCATTTGCATAATGCTTGAATTAATTCCACAGCATGGCCAAATGCCCCGGAATCTCCCTGGCCCCTTCTGCGGTTTCCCCACCTGCCTGAGAGTAGCCTGGTTGCCAGCTGTGTGGCCACAGCTGGAGAGAAGCGGCCCAGATGATGGCCACTGGTTCCTAAGGCTAACAAAGCAACTTTATCCTCACTGAGTGGGGGCGTCATACGACAACCTTCAGATGAGCGTTGGGAGTCAATGGTCAGTGGAGGGGGAATGAGCAGTTCCCGAACTGTCTCCCGCCATTTTACTAGGGGCACCTCCCGGCTGTCTCTAAAGTCCGCAGCCCGTTGAGTATTCTGCCCCTCCCTTCAGTTATCTAAAAAGGAAAGCCAGAGGGTATGCCCCGGGCTGAGTGGGCACAGAACCCTGAGGCTGCCCGGGTGGGTGGGGAGAGTGGTCCCCAGCCACCACCCCCATCCTCCAAGGAGCCCACAGTGTTCAGCTGCAGTGGGCTGGTGAGGGGCTGTCCCCTCCCACTGGAGCCAAATAATTGCCTACTCCTTTGTTGTGTGGTGTCTGGGGCCCCGGGCCTCTCATTTGTGGGGACGTGCTGTGGCGAGAGCCTCCCTGAGTAATTACCCTCCTCCCCATCTCCGCCGCCGCCGCCGCTGAGCCTCCCGCGTCCGCTCAGGCGCTTACTCACCCCCCTGGCTGCGGCTCCCACCTCTCCCCCCTTTCCCCCCCAGCTGCCCCCCTCCCCGTCCCGTGGCCCCAGACATAGGGAACTCCCCACTCCTGCTCTCCCAACTGCCCTTCCCCCTCAAATACTCATTCCATCCCCAGACCCCAGGAACAGGGTGGAGATGAGGGAGTGGGGATGGACTTCTGGCTTCCCCTTAACCAGGGATTCTTAACCTGGGATCTGTAAACTTGGATGGGGAAAATATATATTAAATCTTTATTTTCATTAATGTTAACAGAAACAAGCATTTTATTTTCCAGTTGCGAATTAAAAAAACAAACACAACCCAACAACATTATATTGAGAAGGCATTCACAGGCTTCATCAGACTGACAAAGTGACCATGATACTAAACAAGTTAAGAACCTCCTAAATAGATCAAATGAACTTCCATTTGGTGCATATACCTTTTTTGGGTTAGGGGGCCAGATCTGGGCCAGGCCAGCTCACATTAACTCTGGGCATGTTCACTGACAACAGCTGAATGCACCTGTCCATCCTTTCCATTCCATAGTTAGCTATTGAATCATCTGTGTCTCTGATGTCTGGGCAAGAAGGGAGGGGTCAGGGAATGGAGGATTTCTTCCTGCTTCTAGCCCTTATTTCTCTTCTTTCTCCACATGTTCTCTCTTCTCCCCAGTATTTAAAATACACTATGTATAAAATAAGGGGAAATGGAGGAAAAAGAAGAGAATAAGAAAGAAAAGGAGGAGGAGAAAGGAAAGGAGGAGAAGAAGGAGGACAAGGAAGAAGAGAAAAAGAAGGAGAAGACAGAGAAAAGAAAAAACAATGGTTCAAATGTCTAAGGCTCTGTCCTCACTAGAACCTGGAGTAGTGAAAGTATTGTCCCCACTTAAAGACGGGGGAAAAAACAACCAAAACCGCAGCTCAATTAAGTGACTTCTCCAAGGTCACATAACTTTTAAGCGGTAGAGGTGGGGTTCAAACATTTGTCTCCAGGATTCTTTTCCTTGTGCCACAAAGAGAAGGGTGTAGAAGGGACACAGAAAGACCAAGAGAGACACACAGAAACAAGCTAAGTCATAGAGCTTGAGACAGAGATGGAAACTGGCAGAACAAGAAATAGAACCATAATGAAAGTTAGAAAACTATTCATCCCTTGCTAGTTTTTTTTTTTTCCTTTTTGGGGATAGGGCAATTGGGGTTAAGTGATTTGCTGTGTGAGGTCATACTTGAACTCAGGTCCTCCTGACTCCAGGGCCGGTACCCTATTCACTGCGACACCTAGCCACCCTCTTGCTAGCTTTTAACCAAAGTCAAGTCAAAGCATTCATTATGAAGTGCCTGCTATGCGCCAATGGGCACACAAAAAAAGAGACAAAATCCCTGCTCTCAAGGATCGCTCAGTCTAACAAGGGATACAATATGCAAACTCCTTACAAACGAGCTATAGACAGTGTCAATCGGAGATAATCTACAGAAGGCAGGCACTATGACCAAGTTTCTGGAAGAAACTGAGGCAGTAACTTGAGAAGTGAGGGGAAGAAATAGAATGTTAGGGATTAAGAGGGAGGTTGGGACAAAAGAAAACTTCTAAACTCTGGAAGGATGACACAACAGTGCCTATCTGAAAAAAGTGCTCAATGAGTATCCGCTGATCAATAGATTGATTTGTGAGTCCTGGTAATGAAGAGCTCAACATCTATTCTGAACCCAGAACAAAAGGAAATTGACATGAAAGTAGGGAGGGGATGGAAGAATTTGAGTTAGCTAACCAGAAGACTTGCCACCTATGAAGAAGGTTTAGGAGGAGGTATCAGGGTGAGTTTTGGATTTCCCCTGATTGGGGGGGAGGTGGCTCAGAAAAGCAAGTATACTTGTTTTCTGTTGATGTTGGTACTTTCTATTACTTGCTAGCTGTGGGACCTTAGGCAAGTCACCTAACTTTTCTGATCTTCAGTTCCCTCATCTGTAAAATGAAGGGAGTTGGATTATATATCCTCTCGAGTCCCTTCCAGCTTTGTGATCCTAAGATCAAAGGAAGGTAGAGGCAGGGATGTGACAAAAAGATGAGCTCCAGATTAAGAACTGGCCAAGAGAGACATAGTTAACAATGGGGTCTCCAGGTTCTAAGTGGGAGAAACTACTCCCTCAGTATTTTTCAACCTGGATTCCAAAGAAGTCTGAAACACCCAACATTAGTTTTTTTTTAAATGAACTTTATGTTTTGTCAACACATTAAAAATAATAACTTTAGAGGATTTTGCTGCAAGAAATCTGACAAAAATTTATTTAAATTGAAGTTTTCTACCACTGGGGGAAAAATAAGAATCACCACACAAGATTAATGCAATAGAAGAGAACATGGTTTCTCACAGCTTTGTGGGGAATTTCAGTCTCTGGTGGGACTCTGAATGCAGAGGTGGGAACTGAAAATCATTAAGCTCCAGCCCTCCCAACTGGGAAGGCAGTGGAAAGAAAGGAGTAGTTCTATCCCCCCATACATACTCCTTGCTTTCCCTAGAGAGAGAGGTGGGTGAAAGTTTCTTTCCATCCAGAATACTAGAATTGGTGGGACCCTTCAATGTAATTCCATTTATTCCTGTCTCCCCCAAAACTTTCAATTCAGACTCTGTGATTTCAAGACATAACTATGACCAATGCACATAAATGACTCAAAAGATCTAGCTCCCTTTTTCTCAGTCCCCTTCTAGGACTACCCCTGACCCCAGTTTGGTAGGGATCCCTGTGACTAGCTCTCAGGAAGTTCTGCTTGGGTTCTAGCTGTAATCTCTTCCCTTTAATTCAAGAACGTTTTCCCTCCTCAGCTCTAATCAAAAGGAAGTCATCATTGGGAAGAAGGATTAGACAGGTGGAGAAGACTGGGGTATCATTTGGTAGGGTGGGGTCAGACTGCTCCTTCATCAACAACACCCCTTTTATGCCCCGAAGCAGAAAGAAGGGAGATGAAAGAGGCTGACCATAGGGAAAGAAGAGGGAGGGAAGCCTGAATGGGAAAAGGATCACTTTAGCAGATAGGGTGGGCGGGGTGGGGGCGGGGCAGGGACAGAACTGGCTCCTGGCAATCCCATTGGATGTCTCGGCATCAAAGGGCTTATTGGCTCTATAGTTTGCTTTGAAACTCCTAAGTGGAGAATCATTCCACTTGTCAAATCTGGGAGAGTGGGGAGGAGGGGAAGGAGTAGGGTGGGGAGGGTGAGAAGTAGATGGAATCGTCACTGGAAGAAGGTTCTGTCTTGATACTACATGCTCCCATCTACTCCCAACTCTGTCTCAATACACACTGAACACATTCTTAGTTTCCTCATCTGTAAAATAAGAAAGTTGGACTATATGATTTCTGAGGACCTTTCTAGTTCTAAATCCTATGATCTGTTCAGGTACTTATCAGAAGGATTTTTAAGCACCTTATCTAGGATCTTTAAGCCCTCAAACTGAAGTTAAATTCCCTGGTGACCCAGCTGAAGATGTAGTGAAAATGAGTGAAGCTGCCATAAGAAAACTAGGTCATGCTTACACCGCAATAAACTCCAAATGATTACATGACCTAAATTTAAAGGGGCATATAAAAAATTAGAGGATATAGAAAGGAAATGCCTTTCACTACTGCAGACAGGGGAAGATTTACTTAAGCAAAGGATAGAGATGATTAGAAAAGACAAAATAAACAATTACCTAAAATCAAAAGACTTCTGCAGAAACTAAATAAATGCACTTAGAATGAGAAAGAATTTTGAAAAAATCTTCACAACAAATTTCTCAGTTATGGATTATAAGGATGAGAGCCATTCTCTAATAGCTAAATAGTCAAAAGATTCACAAATGAACAAATACAAACTATCAACAACCGTAAGAAAACTGCTTCTATTCTCTAATAAGTACAGAAATGTAAATTAAAACAGCTCCAAGGTTCCACCTCACTTCCATTAGATTAACAAAGATAAGGAGATGAAAAAAGCAATTGTTGGAGGGGCTGTGGGAGAACAGGTACCCTGGCATACTGTTGGTGGAGCTGCATGTTGGTTCAACTATTTTAGAAAACAATTTGGAAATATCTAAAAAGTCACTAAAATGTACATACCCTTTGACTCAGTAGTACTATCAAGCATATACCCCAAAGAGGCCAAAGACTGAGGAAAAGGACCATCTATACAAAGATATTTAAATATACAACACAAATAACCAAATATTTATTTATAGTATTTAAAAAAATACATAAAAAGCAGTACTTTTCATTGTGGCAAAAAAAAAAAAAGAAACAAATTAGGTGTCCATCAACTGGCAAATGCGTAAGCAAATTGTGATATGGGAGTATAATGGAATTGTATTTCGTCGTAAGAAATGAGGAATATGAAAGTTTCAGAGAAAGAGAGAGACCTGCTAGTGAAGTGGCCAGAATCAGAGCAATTTATTTGAGGACCATACAAACAATGTTCTAGGAAACACACTCTGGAAGATCTCAGAACTCTCATGACTTCAGAAATTTGATGATGGAATGTGCCTTCCACCGTTTGGCAGAGAAGTGATAGATGAGAGATGACAGAAGCAGACACACATTCTTGGATGTGGCTAATGTGTCCATTTGTTTTGGTGGATTGAAAGCTCTTTGAGGGCAGGGACTGTTTTTTGCCTTTTTTTGCATCCTCAGCATTTATCACAGTACTTGGCACATAGTAGGTGGTTGCTTAATAAATGTATACTGATTGATTGACTATATGCATCTGATAAAAAGGAGGCCTTCTCCTCTGGGGAGGTGGTTTGCTAGGTTTCGATGAACATGAGCAAAAGGATACCAACAAAGTATGTTAAAAAGTGCATCAAGGGCAGGGTGCAGGAGACACAAATAGGTCAGTTTGTTACTACTTTGTTAAGCACGTATATCCAGGGTGTCCCAAAAGTCATAATGCAATTTTAAGCTACCAAATCTTAAAATCTCAAGCTAAGACTTCTGGGACACCTTGTGTATTTTCGTGTATGCATACATGCTCACACACCCATACACATAGAGCTAGATATTTGGGGCGGCTATGTGGTGCAGTGAATAGAGCACAACTCTGGTTGTTCAAATGTGGCCTTAGATACTTAACACTTACTAATCGTGTGACCTTGGGCAAGTCACTTAACCTCAATTGCCCTGCCTTCCTCCCTCCAAAACAAAACAAAACAAAATCTAATTGAGAAATATTTAACAAAATAAATAAAGATTCAATAGAGTTAGATAATTAAAACTGCAATAAGATTTTTAGATTCCTTACACACATATATGTATATATACATATATGTGTATGTATATTTAAAGCTCTAAGACTTTAAGATACTATATAGTGTATATGTATAAGTTTTAATAGTTTTAAAACTTTAATACATTTTAATAAGAATCTAAAAGTGCTCTCAGACTTTTGGGATGCCCTTTGTATGTGTGCGAAAGTCACTTGACCTCTTCGTGCCTAAGTTTTCTTCTCTGTAAAATGAGGGAGTTGTGCTAGATCTCTTCCAAGGTTCCTTGCAACTCTAAATCTAGGGTTCTGTGTTCCACTGGGGACACCTAGGTGGCACCGTGGATAGAATGCCAGCAACACTTTATCTCCCCAAATTCAAATCTGGCCTCAGACACTTACTAGCTGTGTGACCCTGGGCAAGTCACTTAACCCAGTTTGACTCAGTTTCCTCATCTGTAAAATGAGCTGGAGAAGGAAATGGCAAACCACTAGTTGTATGACCCTGGGTAAGTCACTTAACCCAGTTTGACTCAGTTTCCTCATCTGTAAAGTGAGCTGCAGAAGGAAATGGCAAATCCACTCCAGAATCTTTGCCAAGAAAACCCCAAAAGGGGTCATGAAGAGTCACGCTCAACTGAACAACATCAAATGTTCCATTGACTAGAATATTAGGTACTTGAAGACAGTGGCTCTCTCAAATTTTGTATTTTTATACCTTGTGCCCAATGCAGTAGCTGGCACATAGTAGATGTTCAATAAATGTTTAAACAATTGATTATCACCTGTTATCTTGCTTGGTCCTTCCATCCTCCTTCCCCCCTCCCCATGTGAACCCATTTCCCACACATCCAACTCTGATCAGCACAGCATCCCTCATGAGAGTTGGGGGGAGGGAGAGGACATCCTAGCTTCCAGCAGCTCACAATCCAAAGTGGGATCTGGGAACTCCTGGATCCCAGGCCACACCCCTCAGGTGGCCTCTGGAGGAAGTCTTGGCCAGGGTGGGGTTAATTAGATAGAGCTTTGAGATCGCTGGATGAAAGGACAGCCTAGGGCCATTGTCCTTGGCCTCCATTGAAGGGGGGAGGGAGAAGAGGAAGGAGTTGTCCTGTCCCCTTAGTCCCCTGGGGGACAGGCACCAACATGCTGGGGTTGGCATTGCCAGGGTGGGTAGTGACAGTCTTATAATGTTTTCCCTGACTTGGAGATCCTGCTACCTCAGGGAGGTGGGGAGCCTGGGGCTGGGGGGGGCACTAAGGCCTGATGCCCCCTGGGGTCTGCCCCTCCCTCTGCCTGGGCAGCACCCAGACAGCCCGTCTCTGGAAGCCGTGTGTGGTTTCAGGATAAGCTCCGATGCCACCCAGAGAGACCTGCTGACAGACAAGGATCTCACCGGCTTTCAAAGACGCCCTTTCATCTGCCAGGGCTAATTACACCTGCGGATAGCAGGAGAGGGCACTGGAGCCAGCCCCCTCCCTGCCTCCTCTAGTCCTTGCTCCCAAGCCCCCAGCCCCAGAACACACTCCACCCTTACCCCAAGCCCAGTCTTGGAGTCCCAGAGACCAGTTTTATCGATGCCAACTATGATTTCTCCTGACAGCTCCCAAAACCAGGAGTGAGATGTGACTCTTTGGGGTGGGGTGGGGGCAGAGAAGCAATATGTGAAGAATAGCTGTGACTCTGAAGATCTAGCTGGGTGGATATCAGAGGCTGTGGGAGTGTAAAAGGGGCTCTGTGAGCAAACATGGGACCCAGAAGTATAGAAAAGCGTGTGAGGGCACCAGCATCCTGTTGAATGCAAAAGGGTGTCTCTGGGAGGGTGTCTGTGAGCACACAAATCTGTATGAATGCAAGGGTTCTCAAGAATGTGAGTGGATTAAATTCTATTCAATAAAAACTTATTATTTGTCATGTGGGCAGCTAGGTGGCACAGTGGACAGAGCACCAGGCTTGGTGTCAGGCAGACCTGAGTTCAAATCCGACCTCAGACACTGACCTAGTTTTGTAACTGAGAGCAAGTTAATTAGCCCTGTTTGCCTCAGTTTCCTTGTCTGTAAAATGAGCTGGAGAAAGACATGACAAGCCATTCCAGTATATTTGCCAAGAAAACACCAAATGGGGTCACGAAGATTCAGACACAACTGAAAACGACACTACAACAACAATTTGCCATGTTGTATACTAATTGCTGGAGACAAAAACAAAGATGGAACAATCAGTGCCCTCAAAAGGCTTACGTGCTGTTGGGAGTGGGGTACAATATGGATACAGAGAAATAAATATGAAATACATACGGAGTAAATACAGAATCATTTCAGGAGCTGTGAGGAAGACATTATCAACCTGAGGGATGAGGGAGGAGGGAGGAGGGAAGAGGTAGCTCTTCTGCTGAGTCTCAAAGGGAGCAAGGACTTGCTGGGTATGAGAAGGGTTGAGGAGGGCTAGTAGGGGACAGCCAAAGAGGCATGGAGGCAGGAGATAAATAGTCACAGACATGGAACAGTTTGCCTGGAAAATGGAGCTTGTGAAGTGAGGTATTATGAAAACAATCTTGAAAGATCAGTTGGAATCAGATTGTGAAGAACTTTAAATGCCAAATAGAGGATACTGTGGTTTATCCTAGAGGCAATAGGGAGCCATTGGAGTTTCTTGAGAAGGGGTGTGACTGATGTGGTTTCACCTGTATGTTAGGAATTGCAATTTAGCACCTGAATGAGTAATATATTAGAAAGGTGGGGGGAAGTATACAGAGACTGAAAGTAAAAACTCTGAGAGGCAGCATAATATAGTGGGAAGCACAATGGATCAATACTCAAGTATATCTGGGTTCGAATTCTGCTCCTGACATTTTGTGTTGACCATGGGCAAGTCATTTATGCTCTGTGGTCCTGCTTCCCCCTCTGCAAAATGGAGTTATCATAAAGCTGAAATGAGGAAATATATTTAAAGTGGTTGCAGATCTTAAATAAAGTGCTCTATGAATGTTAGTTATTACTTTGATCTGTAAGCATGTGCAGTGCTCTGTGTAAGGCTGTTATTTCTGATGTTCGGTTGTTTCCAGCTCTTCCTGATCCCATTTGTGTTTTTCTTAGCAGAGATACTGGAGTCATTTGCCATTTTCTTCTCATTTTACAGTTGAGGAAACTGAGGCAAAGAGGGTGAAGTGACTTGTTCAGGGTCACACAGCTAGTAACTGTCTGAGGCCAGATTTGAACTCAGAAAGATGAGTCTTCCTGACTCCAGGTCCAATGCTCTATCCACTGTGACATCTAGCTTCCTTGTGTAAGGCTGGACATGGGGCAAATAGGAGAGGGTCTCTAGGAAGAGATGAGAATTTGAAAGTCTCTTTCTGTGGTAGTAATAGCTGGTGTCACTATAGTACTTCTTACCCTATATTATCTCATTTGGGCCTCACAACTGTGTGAGTACAGAGAGGGCCTGGGTCAGTGTGCAAGCCTGTGCCTGAGGCTTGTAAGTGAGCATCCGACGGAGACTCCATGAATCTGCTGTGATCCTTTAATGTGAATTGTCATAGTCTGCACACAACAGAGTCTTCCTAAAGGTTTGTTGAAATGAATCTAAAAAACGTTTGTGACAGAATGGAATCATAGTATTTTAGAATTGGAAGGAAGCTTGTCATGTGTCCGGTGGGGTTTGGATGGTGCCTGTTTATGTGCCGTGGTGTGTGTGTGGGGGGGGGTACCGGGGGGACAAGTCCTCAGGTCTAGTACATATATGCCACAGGGCTTAATTTTTCTTTCAACTTTGAGTAACAACGGGACGGAGAGGAGGAGCTAGTGATAAAGTAGCTGCCTCCTCCCGAAAAAAGAAAAAGAAAAGAGGTTTATCAAAGCTTTTTTGGAGAGGGGAGGCAGGGCAGTTGGGGTTAAGTGAATATCAAAGCATTTTTAAAAAGAAGAATACACAGAAAAGAACAAAAGGAATTCCAGAAAGGAGGATGACAGACAGACAGCTTTGAAAGAGATATATTTATATGTATATATATAATGTATAAACGTATATATTATATATTTATATACTATTTGAAATACTAACATTTGATCTACTGAATATAAAATATTTTGAGTTATTAAAACTTTAAACTGTACTAAAACTTTTAAAACTGTATAAATTACATACATAATAAATTATGTATTATACCATTTTTTAAAAAGCAATCTATTCATGATGTTTTCAGTTTTATGTACCATCCATCTTCTTTTTCCTTTCTACTACGTATATGGAAATTCTCTCTCTCTCTCTCTCTCTTTCTCTTTCTCTCTCTCTGTCTCCCTCTCTCTCTGTCTCTCTCTCTCTCTCTCTCTCTCTTTCTCTTTCTCTCT
>CM053586.1:220288229-220304867 GCA_028646515.1 Pseudochirops corinnae | reverse complement strand
ATGTGGTACCTCAAAGTTGTTTTGATTTGCATTTCTTGAATCAATAGTGATTTAGAGCATTTTTCCATATGCTTAAAGATATCTTTAATTTCTGCCTCTGAAAATTGCCTGTTCGTATCCTTTGACCATTTATCAATTGGGGAGTGACTTGTATGAAGCTAAGGATTCTAAGTGAAAAGGGAATGCTTTGCAGGTGTGGGCACAGTGCATGAGCGATGTCACATAAGCCACTCTGGCTGGACTGGAGAGAGCATGAAGGGGAGTGATGTACACTAAGAATGGGAACCTAGGTGGGAGCCAGGTTGAGAAGGGCTTTAAATGGCAAACAGAGAAGCTGGTATTTGATTTTAGAGGTAATAGAGAGTTACTTCTTGAACAGGGGACTGACATGATCAAATCTATGCTTTGGTAGGTAGATGGAGGACCTGGAGACTAGGAGACCAATTAGGAGTCTATGGCAATAGTCTAGGTGAAAGATGGTGGCAAGGGGCAGCTAGGTGGTGCAGTAAATAGAGCACTGGCCCTGGAGTCAGGAGGACTTGAGTTCAAATTCCGCCTCAGACACTTGACACTTAACTTGCTGTGTAACCTTCGGCAAGTCATTTAACCCCAGCTGCCTTGAATTCTCCCCTCAAAAAAGGAAAAAAAAAAGAATGGTGGTCAGTTGAGAAGAGAGAAAGGGATGGATATGAGCAAAGTTGTGGAGCTAGACTTGACAAGATCTCTCAAGTGAATGAATATGTTGGCTGAGGAGGCAGAGTGAGAAATTAAGGATGACACCATGAGTTCAAATCTGGGTAACTGAAAAGATGGTAATTTTTACAGAAATAGTGTTTTTCAGAAGGCTAGATTTGGGGAAAAGATAATGAATTCTGCCTGAGATGTCATTCTGAGGTGTCTAATAGGCAGTTGGCAATGGGCGGGAGCAGGAATGGAGCTCAGGAGAGAGACTCTGTTGGGGACCTAAGAGGAGGAAAAATTTCTCAGTCTCCAATGTTATTTGACTGATTCAGGTCCACTACTGTCCACTGTCAGCTCAATAGTCACATCTACTGCTCTTTACAACTTTTAGTTACTGTTGAATATTCCTATTTAGGGCCAACCATTTCCTTCCTGAAGCTTGAAAATGTTGAATGTTAATGGCTTCCCCTCTGAGGCCTAAGTGTTTTTGACAGAAAGAGAGAGAAAACTCTCAGAAAGTCTAAACACCTTCAAAGTTGGTGCTATGCTAGAGTCCAAGACAACATACTTGTGATCCTGATACACCCTACCTGGGAGAAGGTGCCAGTTGTTCAATAAACTATCCTCGGAGAAAATGGAAATTTCTCCTAGATATTAAAGTCCCTACCAGTTCAGGGGTGTATGTGTGTGTGTATGTGTTTGTATTAATTCAAATTCTGGCTCTAGCTTTCTCACCTTATCTGAGCCTCAGTTTCCCCATCTGTAAAATGGGGTTAATTATTCCCTCTAGGGAGAGTAGAAGGGCTAATTGGGCAATGCCTCCAAAGTGTCTAGGGAGAGAAGGGAATCTAGAAAGGAAAGGGATCATTAGAGTCTATCACGCCCTTTTGTTGGCCTCAATGTTGTCATTAATATTGTTGTTGTTACCCACACCACCTCCTATTTCCTGAGTATAGACTGTGTCTGTTGAATTGGTCGTCTTGGTCACTTGGGTGTACAGAGTAAAGTAGGTAGCTAACATCTGTGACCTGGAAGGAAACATGGCGGGCATCTGGTCCAACACACTCATTTTATAGATAAGTAAACTGAGCCACAGTGATTTGCTGAAAGTAGTAAGTGGAAGAGCCAGGCGCTGAACCATAGTCCTTTAATTACAAAGTGCAGCATTCATCACAACAGCAGAGTGACGACAAAGTTTCCATTGCTCTCGCCTTCACTCTCTAGATCATGGGGCTTCTCATGGAAAAGGGGAAGGAGCTTGGGGTGAGCATGAGGGGCAGAGAAAGGCAGGAGTTTAGGCAACACCAATCAGAGAGGGGCAGATTGAGGTAAGGTCGTTCAATTCAACCAACATTTATCAAACACTCACTATATGCGATGCACCATGGGACAGACCAAAAAAGAAATAGCATCCAGACCCAGGCCTCAAGGAGCTTATGTTATCTAGCATGTGAGTGATACTTATTACCAAAAGAACCATAATTCAAGGTGGAATATGCCAAGTACATAGGAGTGGTCTCTAAACAGTCATCTGAGTTATCTGAGAGATTGGAGGATAGAAGAGTCTCTTACAATCCCTTAGTTAGGGGATCATACAGCACTAGGGAAAAGATATAAGAAGTACTGAGGAAAATGAGAGGGATCTGGAGAGGAAAGGAGATGTAATCTCCTCCCTAGGAGAACTTTCAGAAAGAAAGGATATAACACCTGACCTAACTCTATGCAGCTATAGACATTAGTGAAAGGCCAAAAGAGGGCAGTGGTATTAGGTATATACCGGAGGATTTGGGCTAGGGGGAGGTCAAGAAGCCATAAAGAGGAATTGTTGGCCCTATGAAGGCAAAAAAACTCTGGTTTATTTACTTTTCAGTCTCCTGATCACCCAGCACAATCTCTTGCAAAAGAGCAGGTTCTTTAGAAATGTTTATGGAAAAAGTGGCTGGCTGGGTGACTGAAGAGAACAAGCAGAGGGGCTTTGCAGAGACAGGCTTGTGATCCCATCCCCTCTCCCTGGGATTCTTCCCTCATCAGCAGCAGATACTTTCCAGCCCACATCTCCCTAGCCTGGACAGCATGGACAGCCAGCCATTTGCAAATAGCATGAGCTCCCCCTGGTGACAGAAGATGGGAATGGCTATGATGTCACCAGCTCCCTCCATCCTATCCAAGAACCACAGAATTTTGGAATTCAAAGGACTTCAGAGATCATTTAATCCACCCCATATCTGAAATGATTATCTCCTCTTCAACATGCCTGGCAAATGTTACTCTGCTTTTGTGTGAAGGCCTCTGGTGAAGGGGAAGGAGTCCTTCTAAGGTAGCCCATTCCACTGTAGGAATTGTTAGGTTAAAAAAATTTGCTAACTTTTGTCTTAACAAAGCACACTAACATAAATAAACCCAGAAAAAAAAAACCCACAGAGTCTATTCTCTGAAAATTATTAACCAAAACAACACAGAAAAGTTGTGTAACTGACCATTTGTGTAACTTTAGACATCAAATCACAATTTAGAGTTTTGGGTTTTTTTAAATCCAAATCAACATTTATTCAACACCTACTATATGCAAGGTAGACAGTTGGGTGGTGCAGTGTATTGAGCATCGGCCCATCAGGAAGCCTCAGTCTTCAGAGACACTTACTGGATGTGTGACCCTAGGCAAATCATTTAACCCTGTTTACTCCTGTTTCCTCATCTATAAAATGAGTTGGAGAAGGACATGGCAAGCTACTCCAGTATTTTGGGGGAAAAAAATCCAAATGGTGTCACAAAGAGTCAAACACAACTGAAAAATGACTCAACAACAACATATGCAAGGCACTTTGATGTGTGATAGGGATTCAGGGGCCAACATGAAACAGTCCCTGTCTTCAAGGAACTTACATTCTACCAAGGACAAGAAAAGAAGGCTGTGTGCTGCAAATTTAACTGGGTCATACCAATATATTCTATCATATTCAAGCTGAATCTTGTTGCTATTTAATGCTGTCTTTATGGAGCTTCAGTCATAGTCATAGATTTAGAGCTGGAGGAATCCTTAGAAGGCTCCACGCCCTCCCCTCACTGTTGTTAAAACAGAAAGTAAGGAAGCTGAGGTCCAGAAACATTCAGAGTTGGCCAGGGTCACACAACTACTCTGTGGCCAACATGGGGTCTGAGGTCCAACACCTTCTACTGACAGAGACTATGGAGAGCTTGGAGGCCTTCCAGCTTCCCAACACAATTTCCTCCAGGTCTACGCACACAGTTGGCACTGAAGCAAGAACCTGTGGCCTGGGGAGACAGTGACTAAAGTGGAATGATAGTCCCAGATACTCAGTGTTCCATAGCCAGAAATATTTGTCCTCACATCATTCCTCAGGAGGAAAGCAGGGCTGAAGAATTCAGCCTGGATATGAAGAAGAGTGAGGCAGCTAGGTGGTGCAGTGGACAGAACACTGGACCTGGAGTCAGGAAGATTCAGCTACCTGAGTTAAAATCTGGCCTCAGACAACTACTAATTGTGTGACCCTGGGCAAGTCACTATTTGCCTCAGTTTCCTCATCTGTAAAATGAGCTAGAGAAGGAAATGGAAAAGCACTCCAATATCTCTGCCAAGAAAACACCAAATGGGGTCATGAATAGTGACCTAGGTATAGTGGCTAGAGTTTTTGAATCAGAAAGATTCGGTTGCAGAGTCTCCCTCTAATAAATACTTATGGGTGCTACCTTGGGCAAGTACTTTACCTCTCAGTTCTCCAGGCAGTTCTCAAGACTATCAGTTAGTTTCCCTAGGGTTTACATATCCCTAATTTTCCTTAGTAATGAAGAAGAAAGGAAGAATGCTTAATCCTTTAGCTTAAAATTCAATAAAAAGGATTAAGTCTGAGACCTTAAGAAAAAATCCCTGATTGTGAGATTGGTGAAAGAAAGTGGAAGTTGCTCAAATCATCCAGACCAACCCTTGCCTGAATCCTTTTACAACTCTCCAGACAAGGAAGGAAATAAGTATTTATTAATATAACTTGTTATGTGCCATACTTTAAAACATTATCTCATTAGGATCCTCCCAACAACTGTGACAGGAAGGTGCTATAATTACCACCTCATTTTATGGACAGGAAACTGAAGGAGACATATAAAGTGACTTACCCAGAGTCACACACAGTTAGTTTAGTGTCTGGGGCTGGATTTGAATTCAGGTCTTCTTGACTTCAGGCACAGCATTCTATCCACTGCACCATCCAGTTGCCACTAAGAAAGTGGTCATCCAGCTTCCCCTTGAAAACCTCTAGTGACTGGGGCTTTCCATCATCTCCCCAAGGAGTCACTTGGATTTTTAGACAACAATGACTAGTAGTAAGGTTTTCCTTATATCTTTCTGAAAACAGCTTCTCTTCAATTTCCACCGAATGATCTTTAGCTCTGCTCTCTGGCTTAGCAGAGCAAGACTCCTAGTCCATCAGAAAGTGCTTTAAAATTTAAATACAACTGTGGTGGTGGTCCCTAGCTAGGTCTTTTCTGGTCTAGTCTAAACATCCCCGGGTCCTCCATGCTGTCTTCACTGGGTGTGGTTCCCAGTCCCCTACATCCTGGTCACCTTCTTACCCTCATACACTCCAGTGTCCCATACTGATAGATGTCATACCTTTAGCGTTTCAATGATGGTTTTCTAGATGGAGGTATTCCCTCTATCAAGGCAGATTGCAATCCCTCTCCTACTTAGTAAATTATTTTTCAAAGAAGCTGTGGGCAAAAATGTTGGGTTTTTTTCAATTACCTGTGGTCAACCTAA
Source organism: Pseudochirops corinnae (assembly GCA_028646515.1). NCBI lineage: Eukaryota > Metazoa > Chordata > Mammalia > Diprotodontia > Pseudocheiridae > Pseudochirops > Pseudochirops corinnae. The sequence continues at coordinate 220,299,412 of CM053586.1, read as the reverse complement.
AGAGTCTCTCTGACCATAGCTAGGCTAGTCCTTGAACAGAAATTACAGTTCATCTCTAGCCTCCTCAAAGCCTTTCTAGGGCCTACCAGAGCTTGCACTACTCTAATGTAACTTTCAACACCCCAGAATTAGCTCCATACCAGGCATCAGATTGTTTACTAGTAATAGTAAAAGTAGTAGTAGTAGTGGTAATAATTGACATTTACATAGTAAAAGTTTGTGAAGACTTTTATGTACATGATTACACTTGAACCTCACAACCCTGAGTGGTAGCTACAACAGGTATCTTTAATCCCTACAGGGCAGTTAGGTGGTGCAGTTGATGGAATACCTTAGATACTTATTGGCTATGTGACTTTGGGCAATTCATTTCACCCTGTTTGCCTCAGTTTCCTCATCTGTAAAATGAGCTGAAGAAAATGGCAAACCACTCCAGTATCTCTGCCAAGAAAACCCCAAATGGGGTCATGATGGGTACAATTGAACAACACCAAAAATGACTTGCCTACGGCCAAAAGAGCCAGTTAAGTATTGAGGTGGGATTATGAACCCAGGTCTTCCTCATTTCATGAAAAGCACCCTATCCATTATGCCATGAGAACCCATCAACTTCACTGTAATCCTCCACAATGTTATGGATAGAATAAGCAACAGGAGCATAAGATTTGCAGTGGTTCTCAACCTTCCTAATGCCCCGACCCTTTAATACTCTGCATGTGGGCGGAGGGATAGAGGAGCAGTGTCTCAGTTCCTAAGACCATCGGAAATATGTGTTTTCTGATGGTCTTAGGCAACCCCTATAACCCCTGTGAAAGGGTCATTCAACCCCCAAAGGGGTCGCAACTTACAGGTTGAGAACTGCTGATTTAGAGCTTAGCTACAGAGGGTGGGGAATCTGAATTCTGGAGGCCACATGTGGCCTTCTAGATCCTTGGGTTTGGCCTTCTAAGTCCAAGTTTTACAGGGCAAATCCTTTTATTAAAGCAATTTGTTCTGTGAAGTTTGGATTCAAAGGGCCACACTCCAGGACCTAGATGGCCACATATGGCCTCCAGGCTGCGGGTTCCCCACCCTGGTAGTTTGTCTAGCACATAACAGGTTATTAATAAACACTTATTTCCTTCCTTGTCTGGAATGTCACAAAAGGATTCAGGCAAGGGTTGGTCTAGATGATCTGAGCAGCTTCCACAATCTCACCATCAGGGATTCTTTCTTTAGGACTTAGATTTAATCCCTTTTATTGAATTTTAAACTACTCTAAAGGATTAAGAGATCACCTAGTTCAAATCTCTCATTTTACAGATAAGGTAATAGAGACCAGATGCCCAAGGTCACACACCTAGTAAGAAGCTATGGTATTCAGACCTAGGTCTTCTGATTCCAAATGATGTTCAGAACGTCTGAGTTCAGCTCCATAGGTGGGATGTACATCATAATAATAATAATCACTTCCCCCTCTCAAAGCCTCACTTTCCTAGCCTATAAAATAAGACTGGAACTGTCCTCACAGCTCAACCAACAATGTATATCTCTCTTTTCACAAAGCCACCAATGCTGAATTTTTCCATCTTTGTCAACTTGATGGGTGAAGTGAGACTCTGAAATTATTTTAATTTGCATTCTTCTGTTTATTAATGATTCTTAAAAACATTTTTCAGATGATTGTTTCTAATTTGCCTTTTTTCTTTTGAAAACCATTTGTTTCTATTTTTTTTCACCATTTGTCTGGAGGGCAATGGCTCTTAATTTTTATAGATTTTTGTCAGTTCTCTAGAAATTGCTTTCCCACAAGGAAAATGGAAAAGAGGTAATGTCTCCTAGTGGATAAAGAGATGACTTCTGAGGTAGGAAGATTCACATTCAAATCTTGCCTCTGACACATAGTGGCTGTGTGACCCTAGGCAGGGAGTTTAACTTCTCACAGAGAAGTTACTGATCTACATTGGCAAGAAGAAATTCCTAAGTGGGAGCTCCCCACATGGAGGAAATTACATATCCAGTTTAAAAAAAAAAGGAAAGGATTGTTTTATTTTCACCTAATATAGTGCTTGGCATTTGATAAGGGCTTAATTAATGCTTGTATAACTAAATTCAGTCTCTGGTGCTAATAGGAAATTTATAAGATCTTGGAATTGAGAGGCACCTTGGACACCATCAAATCTGACCTCCTTCCCTCCATTCAGAGAGCTGAGAGTTACTTTTATAAATAAGGAAGCTGAGGCTTGTCTACACAGCTGAAGTCTCAATAGGTAATAAGCAGAAAAATCAGGATTTGAACCCAGGCCCTCTGGCTCCAAATCCAACTCTTTTCCCACTATACTATGGGGCAGGAAGGGGGAGGGAGTAGCTGGAATGTCCCTGTCTGAAAGTTCTGTGGCAGTTTGTAGGGGGCCATTAGCCAGAGCTAGAGGAACAGGGCTGCAGGTCCCAGAAGCTGTGGATGAATGGGAGGAGGAATATCAGTGAGCATCAAAGGAAAGGATGAGGGAAGGTGGCAGAGGTGGGGAAGAATGCCTGGATATTTAGAGGGAGAGGGCAGCACCTCATTTCTCCATTTCCCATGCTGGTAGAAGATAAGGATGAAATCCTGGATGATTGCTGCGGGTGGGATGAAAAAGAATTCCCAAACCCACCAACCATGAAGTAGCTACATGTCCGAATTCTTTTCGGCATTTGCTCCAGAAGAGCACCCAGGATGGTAGGAATGTTAACTCCTTTGACTTCCCTTAGGGTTGAGTAGTTATTTACTAGAGAAAATGCTCAAAGGTAGAGAAAGAATGTCATAGGAGGAGGATCTATTGAATAGCAGGGCATGTTTAATCACGAAAATGGAAGATTCAGGGAAGATATTACAGCTGTTTTCAATTATTTAAAGAGCTGTCAAGTGGAAGAGAGATTACACTTGTTCTTTTTGCCCCTAGAGGACAGATGAACATGCCAAGAGGCAAACTGAGGTTCCATGGAAGGAAAAACCCCCTATCACTTAGAGCTGTGTAAAAGTAGAGTAAGTTACCTAAAGAGATGGGGGGGCCTTCCCTCCTTGGAGGTCTTCTAGCAGAAGCTGCATTTCTTGGGTACATTATAGTGGGGATTCCTTTCAAGTATGGATTGGATCAGCTGTCAGATAAAGTCGCTTCTAGAACTCAAATTCTGTGAGTCTCTGAAAGGCAAAGGGGATGGAGTAAGAGTATAGATCTAGATTTAGAGTCAGAGGGCATGGGTTTGGATCTCAGTTCTGCTACTTACCATCAGTGTAACTTTGGACAAGCTACTTCCTCTCTGGGTCTCAGTTTCCTACAATAAAGTTAGGTAGTTAGTCTTTAAATGATCTTTTGAGGTCTGACCAGTTCCATGTCCAGGGTCTAATTCTCATGCTAGATCACTAGCTCCTGGTAAGCCAAGAATAGGCTATGATTCTAGGGGAAACCAGCCTGGATGTAGGTAAGACAGAAAGACAGGTGGATGAATGCCAGGGATCCAAAGAGACTGGGTTTCTTCCAAATCCAAAAAGACTGGCTACACAGCATAGGCTGGGCAAGAAACCTTTTGTTCATAAGAGAAGGCACACCTTCTTTATCAAAAAAGGCAGCCGAAAGATTGTAACCTTCTCTATAGGGGGTGATGGCTGATCTCCCTCCTTATGTAACATTCTCCCTGAGAAGGATTCTTTCCTCCCTTCCTCTAAATGCACTCCTGACCCCTAATTCAACATTCTTGGAAATGGGGGCTCTCTACACATATGCCAATGGCACAGTCAGAGCAAAGAGAAACCACATGAAAAAGGGGCAGTAGGGGAGATCCTCGAGAAGCAGCAAAGAGAAGGGGAAAGCAAAGAAGGGAAGGGGGTTGAGAGGCAAAGTAGCCAAGCCCTAAAGAGAAAAGGGTGAGCAGCAGAGAAAGAAGCAGAGGAGGGGGGACAAGGCCATGAAAGAGAACCCTCAAGAGAACTCAGGGAGCCAGCTGAGAAGACAGTGGGGACTTGAAAGGATGAGATTGGGGGGAAAGAGAAAGCCTGAGGAACCAGAATGGGGTTAGAAATAAGAAGGGGCTGCCCTCTGGGAGCAAATACAAGAGACACAAGAGTGGAAGAGTCACCCCTGGCAGATGCTGAAAAGGCAAGAGCATTGACCCACCAGCCTCCCAGCCTTGGCTCCAGGAAGATGGCAGCAGGTAGGGGGACAGACAAGTGAGAAAGCAAAAAGGAGGTGCTGAGGGGAGGGGGAATTCAGGTTGCTCTTTTGGCAAAGCCTTGTCTTGGGTCACTCCAGTGGGAGGGTGAGGCTGGAGAAAGCTGGGGAAGGTAAAAAAGGATCTTTTGGAAATGGTAACTTCTTCCTCCTCCATTAAGGTCTCCTTTCTGCCCCTACTTTTCCTAAGTGTGTCCTGCACAAAAGGAAAAAAAAAGGGATGGAAGAGAGGACAATTCTAAAATTTCAGCCTGTAGGAGGGGTTGTCCATCAGCGGCACAACCCCACAGTTGGGTTGAGGACTGCAAAGTACTTTGCAGTGTATGACCTCATTTGTTTCTCGCAAACAACCCTGAGAGGTAGATGCTATTATTATCCCTATTTTACAGATGAGGAAACTGAGGAAGACGGGTTGAATTACTTTATCAAGGTCACACTGCTAAGAAGTGTCGGAGTCTGGGCTTGAACTCAGGTCTTCCTGACTCTAAAGCCAGAGCCCCATCTATTGCTCCACTCGGCCCCACTCGGCCCTGCCGCCCCCCTCCCTGGGGGTCGCCCCATTCTTGGGGACAGGGGGATGGGGGTCAGAGCAGTGCATTAGTTGGGTTCACATCCCCTACCCCTATTCCCACTCTTCCAAAGTGGCAGGAAGCTAACGGGGCATGAAAGACCTAATGGTTCCCGTCCGGTAGCAGTACATGGACCGACAGCAAAGGGCAAACCGAAGACCTCAAAACACATCTGTGTGATATGTGTTGTAAAGGCCAGACTATGCCTTATTTGTGTTGTTTGCCCATAGGGCTTCTGATTGGCTTTAGGACAGGTCAATCTTCTTAACTCCGGGGTTAGAAATGAGGAGAAGGGTCAAATATAACCAATAGAAAAGCACTCTGAAGATAAGCTCCACCCTCTCAGGCTTCCTGTCGCCGTCCGTCAACCTCATTAGGGGTGGGACTTTGCCTAGTGGATCGTTGGTTAGCTTCTCTGTCACTCATTCTCGACCTGACTTTGGGTAGGTAGACAAGTCCGTCCATCAATGAAGTTTCATGCCTCGATTGGTAGATTTCAGCGTCGCTCTCCAAGACTTTCGGGGACTGGCTGGAAAGGCTGTCGGTCCCCTGTGGATCGGGTTCTCATTGGTAGGAGCCGCCGTCGCTCGGGCGGTGGCGGGCACTGGGATTGGCGGGCCCGGGGCGGGCGGTGTCAGGCTCTCGGCGGCGGCGGAGGCGGCGGAGGCCAGGGAGGAAGATGTCGTAATGAGCGGTGGGTCCCGGCTGCTGCCGGAGGGGTCTTCCTGGCCCCCGTGGCCTGAGGAAGCAGCTGAGGGCCTTGGGGAGGGCGGGTCGGGGCTGGAGACTCCCCCCAGGGGCTGGGCCCGACGCCGGGGCCCGGCCGCAGGGGGGGGAACGGGGGAGGGAGGATTCCCGCCCGGAGGAGGAGCGGGGCTGGCCGGCCGGGCGGAGGCACCCGGAAGGGGGCGTTCGACTCCCCGCCCCCTCGGAGCCCGCTGGGCGGGAGGGCGGCGCTTCCGGAGCGGGCACCCCCGGGTCCCCGGGGCGGGGCCAGAGCCTCCCCTCGGGGCGTGGGGGGCAGACACCCCCCCCACGTCCAAGCCCACCCGCAGGGGCTGTGGGCACCGGCGGATGTATCTCTCGTGGAGAGGCGGGACCGGGCACCCAAGCCTCCCCGGGACTCCGAGGCTCTCGCCATCCTTCCCGAAGACCCCCCAGGCTCCCAGTGCGGCTGTGGGAGCGTCGGGGCCCTAGGGCGGCCCAGCGCCCCGGGCGTTAGCTGGGAGGGGAGGAGTCTGGAAGGAAGCCTCTGTAGGGGCCCTCCCGAGGGGGCCCCGAAGAAATAAAGATAAAGCTGATGGTGCCTTTCCCTCCTGTGCTCGGCTTCCCTTCCCAACTCCCTTCTCGTTTTAGTTTACAAAACAAACCACCCCCCAAAAACCCCAAACCTGTATCTTCTCCGGGCCATTGAGAACCTGCCCCTCGTTGCATTCCTTGGATTCGATTTCAGTGTGCTGTCATGTAGAATCGTTTCTTAATTAACTATCCAGGGGGGCACAGTCGGGCTTTACTTAGCATGTGTTTCCTGAAGCTCATCTTTCTTCTGAGGTCACTTCTTGCTCCAGCAGAGTTGTTTCCCGGTGAAAGAGACAGGGAGTTCTGCTATAAACAATGCCCCCAGCTCTTCCGCTTGATGGGCTTTATCGAAGGATGAAGGGAGGCGATTGATGGTCTTAGGGAGTGTTAGTGTGCCCTGTTTGACGGCAGCCGCGGCGTTCCCCTTAAGGGGCTGCGTGTACGTGGAGCGCCAAATGTGGAGTTGGTATTTTGGCTGATGGCAAGGCTTCTTCAGGGCTAGAAAGTTTAGGTTGTCAAAGAGAGGCTTTGAAGGAAATGGTGGTAGAGCCCAGACCAAGGGAACAATCGTGCTTAGAAAAAAAGCAAAGAAAGAAACGGTCTTTTTCTGGAATAATGAAGATAACTGCAGTATCTTGTTTTGTTTTTAAATTCTTGTGCGCAATGAAGGGGGCGAATCTGTCAGACAACCTACCAATTGGGCTGATGTGAATGTTCCAGTCGCTTCTAACAGGCGTTAATACCTGTTGGAAATGGATTCTCATTGGCTGGGGCGATTGGTAAGTTTTCTAATTCTTGTTCTTCCACTTGGTTGTGCAGATACTTATCCTCTTTGGTTCTTTTGTTTTTGTATTTTTTGTTTTTGTTTTTCTACTGGGTTGGTCAGACCCAGCTATGGATTCCGAGAACAGGCCATTTGACTGTTAAAGGCATACTTCTTGCCAAAGAAACACAGTTGGGCTAGTTCATCAGTTACCTCATCTGACTATTTGCCCCCGGGGGAGAAAAGCCAAATCATATAAAAATAATTGGCTCTAAGAGGAAAAATTTGGCATTTCTCCTGGCAGCCCATAGACTGGCTCTTTCTTTTATTCTTTTATGGAGGTTTTGGTCCTATGGAGATCTTTCAGTCAAGACTGAAGGAATGATGAGGTGAGGCAGCCATGTAGAGATGCAAGGATGGGGGGCTTAATGACAGCAAGAATGTTAATAGGTGAAATAACCATTCACTTTGGTCATTTGGCATGTGTGAAGTGTTCAGTTCCATTCTTGCTTTCTCGTAGCCCTTCTGATAACCAGCTTGCCAGTCCACCCTTCCTTACAGGGTCAGTGGTAGTTGAATGGCTATTTTTTTCTACTTGCCTGTCCTAAATGGTTCCTCCCCATGGACAAGTGACTTGGCAAACTTGCTTTAAATCATTGTTTCCCAACCTGCATGTCACAACACTTTAGAGTGTCATAGAAGTATCTTAACATATTGCAGCAAACCTGTAGCTTCTACCAGCCTTAGCTTGGGCACAGCTGTGTTCTTTTTTTTCCGCATTCTCTTTGGTTCTGTCACAATCACCCTAATCAAGCATATGCTTTTCAAAGGACTACAGAATTCCTTGCTTATTCCAGGAATGCACACACCCCACCAGATTGCCATGATTGGGATTCTTCCAACCACAAGATGTCATGGAAAGTTAAAATTATGAACTTTTTCTTTCTCCCCACTCCCCTTTTTATTGATGGGTGGAGAAGACCAGAATGGAAGAAGTTGGGAAGCATTGCTTTAAAGTCTCCATAGAGTATGTTTGGGACTACAGTGACAGAGTAGTCTGCAATTTCTGTTTGTATGAGTAGGTGGTAGGTAGGACAGACTGTATATTCTGAAGCCCTCTGGGCTACAGGCTTGAAGTTAAATATGTGCACAATAACTCCAATAATTGCTTCAGAGTTTGTAAGGAGACATAATCTGGGGCCTCTATTTTGGCTGGTTAATGGATTTGTTCCAACCAACCTATGAATTAGGAAAGCTTAGTCTCTAGACACAAGCAGTGCTGGGAAACAAAAAAAGATTATGTGTATTCTAAAAGATGTGGCTCTTTCCATAATGCTTCTACATCTGATGTGAGTAAACAGCAGTTCTCTTTCCCTTTATTTCCTTTTCCATAGAGCCTGTACCTTTTTTTTCCTTGAAGCCTCAGTTTTCCTTCTCAAACAAGAGCTTTTTTCTCCTTACTGTATTTGTATTCTCTTAGCAGACCTATGGAAGCCAGTCTTTGCCTGTGGGCAAAGCTTACAAACCCTAGGGTCAAGAAAAAGGATTCACTAGTGAGTGGATAGGATGGAGGGGGATAAATGAATGTTTCTAGTTCCTGGCCCTCACCAATATAAATAAGGAAGGGAATGAGAAATGATATGAAAAATCGGACTCTTTCTGGGAGGTATTCTCAAGGGTGGGGATTGTATCAGATCTATTTCAATTGACAGGCTCCCAGGGCAGAAAATGGACTTTCCTTTGCTTCCCCAGGAGAATGCAAAAGAACCCACCTTCCATCTTTATGGTGCCTGTGCAGTTGTCCTTCCCAGTGTAGGCAAAGCCAAGCTCCTGCTCTAAAATGGCCTGATAAAGGATTCTTTCCAAGAGATTCTCAGATACTTCTGAAGTGGGTGTTTAAAAAGGCACTCATCACCACAGGCCCCTGGGCAGGCTTGCCATTGGATGATGTGCTATGCTCAGGGCAAGGGGTTTTGAAGTTGCTGAGTGTCCAGTTTATTTGCCTCTCAATTCACACCCAAAGAGTAGCTGGAAGCAGTGTTGAGGTGCCAGAATTGTTTGAGTCATGAGAAGATCATGCAGACATAGCTATTAAAATCCTCTTTTCAGTTGATCTCATATCCTGTTCTCACTTTGTTTCATTCGTTAGAATCATCTGTGTTACCTAAACAGAGGTTTCACTGCTGTAATTCACATACTGTGGCACAGAGACTTAACCCCTTCTTTATGACAGTGAATAGGAGACACTGGGCTCCGAGATTCTAACTTTCCACTGTGCATTGGCTTCAGCCACTAGAGCTACATTCATTGAATCCCAGCCACAGAGTTATTTATACGGCCAGGATGTGTGTGTGTGCACCTAACTCTTCCTTTCCAGACCTCCCCTTTCTTCATTCTCTCTCAACTGATTCCCTGGGTTTTGTCCTTTCCATAGGCTTCTCTGTGAGTTGCAGTAGAGTATTGTTCTTAGTGGATACCTGATCTTTTCCTAGTTCATCAAAATGTAAATGGTAAACCAGCACTCTCTTCTGAGGAATAGATGGAATCACCCCTCACATAACATAAACCGATTCTTGCCATAGATAATAATTATCATAAATCAGGGCAGTGTGATAGAGAGGCTTGGAAAGTCGCTGCATAATCCTAGTCCTTAGAAAAGGACTCACTCCTGCCCCTCAAGGAAGAATCCCAGTGGAGGCTCACCATTTGTTGAAAACCGTTTGCAGTTTCCCAACCCCTGTGAGGGGAGTGTTTCTGTCAGATCTAAAGTGCCTGAGTGCTAACCCTAATCTCTGGCCCAGTTTCTACAGACTCCTCTACAATATGAACAAAACCCCAGTCATTGTTTAAACCCACAAATGAGAGATTCCCATTAGCTAGAAAGAAATGAATGGGGTAGGAACAGACAAGTGAGTTATTTGTATTGTGTAGATCACCTGTTGGGACTCCTTGCTCTTAATGTACCTGGAAAACAGCTTTCCTAAAATATATATTAAGTGGGGGGAGCCAGGGTGAAGAGTGAAATAGATTTTCTGCTGTGTGAAAGTGAGGCATATGTTGTTTCTCTAGCAGTGGGGTTGCATTGCATTGAATCATTCAGTTGAGTTTGCAAACAATGTCATTTGTGAGATGGATTGATTAGGATAAGGGGGTTATTCATTCTGGGAGAGAGACAGAGCACAGCTTAAGTGAACTGTGTGGGGACACAACCTCAGATTAGCACCAGGTATTCTAGCCAGCTAAGCCAACCACTTTAGTTAACAGGAGCAAGTAAAGATAGATCTATTTCAATCTGTTTTTTCTTCCTTTTCTTAAAGGAAACCTCTCTCTGTCCAGAAGTAGGATCTCATTTCATGTGGGAAAGTTTGACTTTGGGTTGAAATATGTGTCATTAACTAATGGTCATGTGGAGAGTGGTGTTCTGTTCCATATCTTTGCAAAGACAAGATCTTTGTTATTTATTTATAGTACTTTCCTGGCCTGCTACACTGAAGGATCACAGCCTCTGCATTCTTATGTTTGGTCTCATAGAATCACTCCTCTTAGCATTTGTTTGTTGAAGAGTTTCTCAGCTGATTGTTAGATTGACTATAAATTTGTCTCTAGAGGTATGTAAGCTTGGTTTGGAATCTAGTTACTGATCTGACTGTTCTTCCCATCTAAACCAGCCCTATTGATCCATTTCTCAACAGTCTTTGGTAGTCCAACTTTATTCTAAACAACCAGCCAGAGCTTGGTTCTCCCGCCTCAGCCATGGATCCTTTCAGTAGGAGTCACAAAGAAAGCCTGGACTGAGAAGCTGCTTTGCTGGCATCAGGCCTGGCCAAGCTGACCAAAATATCCTTCAGAATGAATGTTGCAAGCAGTTGAAATTTCTCCAGAGGAAATGTCATACATAGGCCTCCTCCCCTGGCCCCCAAATCATCACCAGGATGATCAAAATACATGAGGGGAGAAAATCTACCTAGAGGTCTGGGCATGGATTTGACCCTTAAAAGCAAAGCTGAGATTCACAACTTGAATTTTTAAAAAATTCTCTATTTTATTATGAACTTTACCAACATGTAAAGTACAAATATTCAAGAAACAAGAAAAAAGAATTGTATATGAAACCCAACTTCTGTTACATAAATTTTTAAAAATATGTTTTAAATTTAACATGTTAGTAACAAAACTGCCTTGTTTGTGTCTCCTTCTGAACTTCCCTCTTCTCTCTCCTGTGTATTTTTAATAATTCCTTAGTGCTCTTTTTTCTTCCTTTTTTTTTTTTACATCACCATCACTGTCTCTTGGTTCCTCTTGCCTAGTCTACCCTAACAGAAGCACCCTCCCATTTAACAAATAATTGTAGTCAAGCATAACAAA
>CM053586.1:220222438-220287729 GCA_028646515.1 Pseudochirops corinnae | reverse complement strand
GGGAGTTCTGACTATGTTGTCTTCCTCCCGTTCTCTGCTTTGATCCTTCTTTTCCCCAAAGAAGGAATCTAGAGTTTGGTTGCTGTTCTTACTTTGCTTCCTTTGTCTGCTCATGGTTGGTCAGTCAATGATTTTTTTAACTCTGTGGAACTGCTTCCAGAGGGGAAAGCTCTGTCCCAGATCGCTGGGGTTTTCCCAGGTGCCGGAGCTTTTAGGCTCCTGCAACCCCCACCAGCTTAGGCTCACTGAAAACACACCCCAGGACCACCACCCAAGACCATGATCCAGATCCAGGCCGCTCAACGCGAGAGCACTTGGCCTCTGAACGATGGCTTGGCCCCACTGCAGTCTGCAGGCCCGGAGCTCTGAAGTGGCAACGTGGAGGTGGCTGCAGGGCCTCCACTTCTACTGCTTCCTTGCCCTGGAGGCAGTTTGGCCAGACCCGCTTTTCTCCCACTTTTAGCCTAGTTCCACTGACCTTTCACTTAGTCATTTTTTTCTTATGGCTTGATAATTCTGGAAACTGTCACAGCTGCCACAGATCTGCTCTTCTGAAGCTCCAGCTGCGGCTTGGCTCAGCTTGTCCAGCCATCCCGGGGCAAAGCCACGGTTTCAGGCTGGGCTGGTTTCAGCTCCCAGCGCTGAGATGGTCCCTCCTAGCCTAGCTGCCTTCAGCGGGAAGTATATTTGTGTGCTTTTTAGAGCTTTAGAATTTGTTTAGAGTCATATTTTATGGGTATTTTGAGGTGGCTGTGTGGGAGCTGCCGTACCTTGCTGCTCCTACGCCGCCATCTTGGCTCTGTCCCCCTCTATTTTGCTTTATTAATAGAGGAGAGGAGCTGTTCAGAGAATCCAGTCCCAAAACTCATTTTTATTACATCTTAAACTACGTTCCATTATATCTTTTTTTTGTAGCAGAATTGGCAGCAAGCACTAAAATGCATTTACTTGGGGAATTTTGTTCCAATGATTGACAGTCAAGGAAATGAATGAATGAATGAATGAATGAATGAATGAATAAGAGGTAAGGGGGAAACAGCCCTGAAACATTCTGGGGATCTGAAAATTGGTACAGATAGTTCACAAAGTGGAAAATCTATAAGATAATCATTTATAGTTGACTATGTATGTCAAGATTAAAGGTTGGCCTAATGTCAAGGAACAAGAAACAATTATTGTAAATAGTCAGCAAGCATTCCACTAATTTACTACACGCTAGACCTGAGCAAAGTACTAAGAAAACAAAGGCAAACACAGTTCCTGTCTTCAAGGAACTTACATTCTAATAGGGGAGAGACAACATGTGAATAATTAAGTACATATGGATACATACAGAGTAACTAGAAGGAGGTCTGAGAAGGAAAAAGGCTCCTGTAGAGGGGAAGATTTGCGATGAGTCATAAAGGAAGCCAGGGAAGTTATAAAGACCAATGTTTTATTAGTTTAAATAAGACCCTGTACCTTGGTGATAATTCTCATTCTGTAAAATTATCGACAAACGGATAGGATCCTGCTGATTTAAAAAGTTACCTAACATACACACACACTTGGAAAACTAACAAACACTCTTACTGACTGCACAAAAGAGGCTTTAGTCTCAGGTTTGTACATAACAACAGAAGGATAAGCATGACTCTTAGACTCTGAGATATCAAGGCCAACAACTAATAAATGAACTTGCTAAGAGTGGTTCCCTGGCTACTCAGGTTGGGTCCTGAACAATTCCAGGGCATTCTGCCTATGGAACCTTGATCTCACATACATTACCAATTAGACTGATTCCATTTATGCCTGTGGTTATAAAAACAACATGGTGAGTAGATCTCATTCCTAAAAACCCAAGGAATGATGATGTTTTCTCATAAAGTTAGACCTGTACTTCAGAACAAGGGCTTTTAAATACCCCTTTCCCTTTTCAGAACAGAAAATTAGTTTTATTTCTCAGTTGAAAATGAGAAAGACAAGATTTTAGAATATCTGTACTTGCAAATTTCAATTCAGACTTTCAGTTCTTTTGTAAAAAAAATTAAATTCTTAAACATCAGGGTTAGTGGTCATAACAGCTGGTATTTGACACTAAATAGCATCTAATCCAAACACTCTATTCTCTGACCATCTGTGAGAACACAGTTAATAGTGTTGAGCAGGAGCTGATTTGGAGTAAGGAAGACCTTGTCTAGATCCTATCTCTGACTCTTCCTGCCTGTATGACCATGGAGGAGTCACTGCCCTTCCAGGAGCCTCCGTTTCCTCTTCCGTAAGTAGCCCCCTCACACCAGGTTAGAGGAGGCTCAAATAAGCTCTCCCCTGTAAGGTGCTATGTATGTATCTGTTGTTACTCCACGTAGTTGATGTGCATCAGTGAGACATCAGCCTCCTGTAAATTCATACACACACATACACACACCACCAACAACAAACAAAAAAGAACACACAGAATGCCCAGTTGAGGTGTAAACATGGCTCTCATACTGTCACTGACTTGTAATGGTCTTGAATAAGCCTGGTAACCTCTCTTGGCTTCAGTTTTCTCATCTTTAATATGAATAAGTTGGACTAAAGGACCTACAAAACCCTTTTCAACTGAAAAAGTTCTATAATTCTTTGATCTTTTGTTTATTTTTTTTTTGATATTGATTAAGAACATTGAAATTGTTCAAACCAACAGATAAGTTGTTCTCCTACAACATCTAAGGCAGTGTGCCAGGGACTGCTCATAGCTGGGAAGGGAGATTTTAATTTCCATTGAATATTCACCATTAGCTAGGCTAAGGAACTTTTAAGGTATAGGTCCATCCGTGAGCAAGTTCAAGAAAGGGACTTAGACTAGCTCTGTCCATACCTCTGATTCTCAGTAGGTTCTGCGCTGGGGTAGCTGATCCTCTTTCCTCTCGCTCCCACTCAGATCTATATCAGAATGCCTTCAGGGGAGCTGCAGACAGTCCTCCTACAAGAGCCACCTTCGGTGACGGTGCCTGCTGCCTCCACCACATCTTGTAGTAGTCCTGTAACCCGAGGCCCCCACCTGGGAGGCACCAGTAAAAAGCACTCTACTGCTGCTTCTCGAAAGGAACGGCCCCTGCCAAAGATTGCTCCTGCTGGAGGCATCATCAGCCTGAATGCAGCCCAGCTGGCAGCAGCTGCCCAAGCTATGCAGACCATTAATATCAATGGTGTCCAGGTCCAAGGTGTGCCTGTCACTATCACCAACACTGGAGGTGAGAGGATTCTGTCAGTCTGCCAACAACACTGACCCAGTGGTCTTTATGTGTAAAGTTCTGTCCTTGGTGTTATGATGAGTTTCTCCTTTGATGGAGGAAGGGATGAATGAATGAAGTCATTTATTAAGTATTTACTATGTGCAGAGCACCATGCTAAGTACTGGAAATGCAAAGAGAAAAGGGGAGACAGTCCCTCTCAAGGAACTCACATTCTAATGGGGGAGATAACAAAGGTTTCTTCTATGAGGCAAATGGAAAAGGCCTTTAAGTACCATGGCAGACATTGGGATTGAGGAGATAGGACACTTAAATCTTTTGAAACACTTCCACACTAACACCCAGACCAAGGCAAATGAATGTGCTACAAAGTAAGGATGTAAGTGCTGGGGAGAACTGGGATTGAGGAGTCTGATGGGGTTAATGAGCTGAATAGGACCTTGGGGATAAAAGGGGACCCATCTTCAGCACACAGGGCTTGGGTGAAGCCTGGCACCGACAACCACAAATAGGTTATCAGCCTTGTAAATAAATAACTGCTCTGCTATGTGGTGACTCGCAGGCCAGGACATTTTTAACTACATTCCGCAACCAAGCAAAGAACTATTTTCAGGTTGTTGATAGTTTTTTCAATCTCTCCCTTTTAAGAAGTTTAGCTAAAACAGCTAGATGGTACAGTGGATAAAGTGTTATGCCTAAAGTCATGAGGACCCAAGTTCAAATCCAGCCTCACTTACTAGCTGTGTGACCCTGGGCAAGTCACTTAACCTCTGCCTTAGTTTCCTCATCTATAAAATGGAGATAATAGCACCTACCTCAGCAGCACTTAGCATGTTAATTATGGGGCAGCTGGGTGGCGCAGTGAGTAGAGCGCCGGCCCTCAAGCCAGGAGGACCTGAGTGCAAATCCAGCCTCAGACACTTGACACTTATTAGCTATGGGACCTTCGGCAAGTCACTTAACCCCAATTGCCTTGCCTTCCCCCCTCAAAAAAAAAAAAAAAAAGGTTAGCTAATACATTTTAGTCTTCCCATCTGTCTCTGGAAAGGTGGAAAAGGGACTGTTCTTCCTTTTATTCCTGATCAGCCATAGGCTGGTTCCCCCCTAGGGGGGGAACCCAGACCTAGGATGGTGCAGTTTCTACAAGTTCAGTCAGCTCCTGCATTACCACCTTAGGACTGTGGTGTCCAGCTGAAAGAGAAATGGGAGGGGGGGACATTAATCCATACATAAGGATCCATGCCAGTGACATTAATTTAGTTTAGCATGTATCTATGTTTTGTTGTATTTTTATTTTAAATACTTTCCACTGACATTTTAATCTGCTTCAGCTACATTCAGGAGTATTGTGATACCTCTACTTAGAAATCCTTGCAGAGTGCCCTGAGTATTATAACTTGTTTCTTACTTACATCCAGGGATATACATCCCTGAAGACTTTCCTGCAACTTAGGGGTGGTATGTTGTTACATAGGATCTCTGGGATGGAAGCTTCTGGGAAACCATACATTGAATGCCTTTCAAGGTCCAAGTGGAGGGATCTAGTAAAGTGGTTTCACCTGTGGGGGGGACCACCCTGAGCCAGCCCTCCGTACCCACCTCCCATTTCCTTCACCCTGAGTTTCTTTTCCCTTCTCTCCACTCAGGGCAGCAGCAGCTCACTGTACAGAATGTTTCTGGGAACAACCTGACTATCAGTGGCCTGAGCCCTACACAGATTCAGCTGCAGATGGAGCAGGCACTGGCCGGAGAGGTGCAGCCAGGGGAGAAGAGGCGGCGCATGGCTTGTACTTGCCCCAACTGCAAGGACGGGGAGAAAAGGTAATCTTAAAACAAAAAGGTCTGGCAGGGACCTGAGCCTTTCTGCCCCCATGCCTCCCCTTCTGTGTGCAGGAAGGCTGCAGGACTCCATTCTGCCCTGTGCGGGCCCTCTGCCTTATCTTTGCCCCCATTCTCTCCTCCTCTTCCTACCATTTTTCCTGTCTCATCTTCTTCCATCCATTCCATGTTTATCCTAACCCATCCTAAAGTTCTCACTTTCTCTTCCTTTCTTCTGCTGCCCCCCTCCAAACCCATCTCTAGGTCTGGAGAGCAGGGTAAAAAGAAGCACGTGTGCCACATCCCTGACTGTGGAAAGACCTTTCGAAAGACCTCACTGCTGCGTGCCCATGTGCGCCTGCACACTGGAGAGCGGCCTTTCGTCTGTAACTGGGTCTATTGTGGCAAGAGGTTTACACGTAGCGATGAACTCCAGCGGCATGCCCGGACCCATACAGGTCAGACCCCTGCCTAGTCCATGCCCACCATTTCCATGAGACTTCAGTCTTAGTATGTGAGAGCCAGAATATTGGGAGAAAGGGTAGGACAGTGGAGAGGGTACAGGATCCAGGGTCTAGTCCCACCTTTGATCTCTGCCTTTGTGACCTTGGACAAATCACTTACCTTCCCCGAGCCTCAGTTTCTTCATCTGTAAAATGAAAGGGCTGGAATTTGCTGCAGAAACTTTGTAATTCATCCCTCTGTGCAGAGCACTGTGCTAACTACCACAAAAAATGAACAGTATTGTTCTTCTGCCCAGTTCCTAAGGAGTATCTTTTGAGTAAACAGTGTCCTGGCCATTGGGAAGGGGAGGGCACCATCATCGTTGGGGAGACAAAATGCACATTCATGAAGAGCCACTTGCAAAACATCATGCTAGAATTAGAGTAGCAGCTGAGTATCTAAGTGCTGAAGAGATCAGAAAGGGGTAGAATCAAACTGGAAACATTTTCCTCCTGTTTGGAGGGAAGAGATGTAGAGGGGTAGGAAGCAGTTAATAGGGAACATCATCTCAGGGATAAAGAATAATGCAAAAGCATGGAGTCAGAAATGAACAAATCATATGCAAGGGAGGAGGGAACAGATGAATTTAGTGACACAAAAAAACTCTGTTGGGGACTAAAAAAAGGGTGAATTGAAGTGGCTTCAGTGTCTGGATTTGCTATAATAGGCCCTAGGGAATCGCAGAGAATCTCTGAAGCCAGTTTAACATATGGCCTGAGGTAAGACTTGATTAAAGTAGTGCCATCTTCATTTGGGTGTGTGAACCCTCTTCCTTTCTGTTTTTGGGGGATGAGTTCTGTTGAGCAGCAGAATGACCAGGGCTGAATCTGGAATGTAGGGTGCAGGGGTGACAGGCTTCTCCTCTCCCCAGGTGACAAACGTTTCGAGTGTGCTCAATGTCAGAAGCGCTTCATGAGGAGCGACCACCTAACCAAGCATTACAAGACCCATCTGGTCACAAAGAATTTGTAAAGCCTACAGCAGTTGGAGGCCCTGCAGATTCAACTCCAATTAAGCTTGGGGCCCCCAGAGTCAGAGGCACCATGGCTGACTCCTTGCCCTTTTATTCCCTGACTGTGGCCCTGCAAAGAGGGGCTTCAATAACCATGTTTCCTCCTTCCTAAGCCATTTGGCTGCCACAACAGCCCCTCTTCCTTCCACCATAAGCTCCTGGCCCAGATCCCGGACATTGGCCATGTACAATGAAACGTTCTAAACCAGGACGAGTGGGAACCTTTATTTCCAAAGGAAAAACATGAATTTCACTCCGTGGAGGAGCCAAGTGATTCCCCTTCCTTTCTCCTCCCCCATCCCATAGCACTGATGTGGCCCAGGGCAGGGGAGCCAGAAAGGAGACGGTGCATCCCCCTGTGCCATCCCCTGTCCTGTGGACCTGTCATACCCTACTTCCACCCGAGGGCAGCATGGCAGCAACATAGCAAATACCTGGGACTCCGTCCCAGAGCCCCCATCCAAGGGCCACCCACAGACAAAGTGGGAAGGACACCTGCCTCCCCCTCCCCCACAAAAACAAAAAACAAAACACTTTCTTCCAGCACATTCCAACTTTATATTTTAAAAGTATATATAACCACAGACTCCTTCTGATCTTCCCTGTTTTTCTATGAAGAACGTTGCCTTATACTCTACTTCAGATAATGAACACTGTGTATTGTGTGCGCTTTTTAATAATTTTATTTAATTGCTTCCTTCTTCCTTTCCTTATCTTTCCCCTTTCCCCATTCCTCTTTTTCAGTGTGGGGTTGGGGTTTTGTTTTTTGGACAATGATGAACAGAAAAACTTTTTTTTCCCCCTCCATAGACTTTTCACTTCTAAATAATGTAAAATTTCAGTTTGAATCCAGAATCTGATTTTTTTTAAAGAACCCTCACACACAAACATTGTCCTCTTTCCCCTTTCCACTTTTTTCTCATCCCATACCCTCACTCAGATCCCATTTGTGTATAGTGTATATTGTATAATAGACAATATTGTGTCTACTACATGTTTAAAAACATA
This sequence comes from Pseudochirops corinnae, assembly GCA_028646515.1. Taxonomy (NCBI): domain Eukaryota; kingdom Metazoa; phylum Chordata; class Mammalia; order Diprotodontia; family Pseudocheiridae; genus Pseudochirops; species Pseudochirops corinnae. Next base: position 220,280,169 of record CM053586.1, on the reverse strand, counting down.
TTGCTTGTTATTTTTGAGGCTTTTAAATTAAAACAAAAATCCACTTTATTTTTAGTTGTAACTGCTTGAGGTATGTTTTTTGAATTAAGTGACAGATTTGTTATCCTTTATTAACAACGTACTTTGTTGGTCAGCACAGAGCTGACAAAGAATTTTTTCTTGCTAATAAATTTAGTTGCCTGAGGCAAAGTCAGCAGCTTGGCAATGAGGATTCCTTTGTCTTTTTCCAGTTTTCACTGGGGAGGAAGCAAGGTGGGGATGGAGCTGTGAGCATCAGGAGCTTGGAGAGGGACCCCTGGGGAAAGTAAGGCCCAGCCTCCCTTACCTTTCTTACCCTTAGCAGGGATTCCCATCTGACCTTAGAGAAAGCTGGATATTCCCATTCATGCCTGTTCAATAATGGCATAATCCCATAGGGGACCCATTTGGGTAGATGCCCTCATTTATTCCTCTGTAGGCCAGTTTTCCCAGAGCAGAAACTGATGCCAGAAAACTAGACTCTCCACAAGCACTCCCATAAGCCACAGTGCTGGCAGAAGTGCCTCTGAGGAGTACAAGTCTCTTCTTGCGTAGTTTATTTCCAATAGGTACTAGTGTGATAGTGGAAAGGGTTATGAAAATACGGAGCAAGTATCTCTGCATTTCTTTTCCCTAGGCACAGAGAGAAAAGGGGAGGGACATTGGAAAGAGGCCAGAGAAAACTGTCAATGAACCTGGCTCCACAATGGAGCAGGGAGGCGCTTAAGGAGCTAGATGAAGGGTCAAGATACAAGATGATCTCCTTGTTGATAAGGAATTCTAATTTGCTGGAAGAAGGATGTGAACCCTGAGCCATCCACTCTCTTGCTGTGTTCCCTCTGTCACCAGTATCTGCTAGTCAACTTTCCACCTAACAGCAGAGAGGCTAGTTGCTTAGGTTTGAATCCCAGCCTCCACCCAACTAGCCAAAGACAAGTCACTGAGCTCTCTGAGCCTCAGTTTCCTTATCTGTAAAATGAGAGTAACACTTGTCACTACCCATCTTGTAGGACTTAGTATAAGGAAAGTGCTTTCTAAACATCAGGGTACTTCTCTTTGCAAAGCTAGGTGGCCCCCATCATCTGTCCTAAAACCATGTCCTCATGAGCTAGAGCCAGTGCCCAGACCTACAACATTTTGGATGGCAGAAAGGAAAGGCTCCCAGCACACTGGCCATGAAGTCTGACCCCAGCTAAGGCAGGTACCATGTTCTTCATCTCAATGCTTCCTTTATAACTAGCAGTGAAAGCCACACTACAGCCACCTGGAGCTCAGGTGTTAAGAACAGGATTAAGAACAGGATGTTGCTCAAACTCAAGACAAAAAGGCAAAGAAAAATATTTGGGAACTTGAACACTGGCAGAGACATAGGTTGTGTCTACCTGATTTTTCCCTTGGCAAGTCAAGATGATAAGTTACAGAACAGTTGCCCATCTGTATTAAAAAAGAGTTTCCTCACTGGGATTGATGAAATCAATCATTGATGAAATCAGAGGTCCCCAGCCCAAATAAGCTATACTGGCAAACAATATTTTGTTTTAAACACTGCCAAATTCTAGCATTAAATAACAAATTAGCCTCTTTTCTGCCTCAGCAGAAGGCTCCTGCTCCCCTGCTCTCATGTTTTTCTTCCAGGTAGGAAGAGTTTTTCCCTTTGCTAGCAACTGTTTCTAGGGAATGTTTCAAAGCTCTAAATGTAGACAATGACCAAATGTCTTCCTCTTCATTCCCCTAAGACAGACACTCTTATCAAGAGGCAAAGGTTAATAATAGCCCTGCATGTCCTCCACCTGCATTCTGAAGGGTATAGACCCTGAGCTGCAGAGAACAGTCATGGCCAAGGGGCCATACTGGTTTGCATCTTAACTCTTCTATTTAGCAAAGCCCCCAGTTTCTCAATCTACAAAATAAGGTGCTTGGATTAACTTTCTAAAGTCCTTTCTAGCTCCAAAATTCCATGATCTAGAAAGAATGGAAGGCTATGGTGGCAATCAGTAGCAGCAATGAGCTTGGTTTAATCCAACCTTTATTTGAAATGTTCTGGCTTATGTACAAGAAAGTCTGTGAAGTCTTTTGCTCATGAATCTTGATCTCCAAGATGACTGCAGATCTAGTCCCCGCCTGCTCTACAGACAGAGCCCTCCTCTGGCAGGAGAGACCAATCTGGATGGAGCTGATCCTTCACTACCCTGAATCAATACTGCTTACTACCTGGCTTCCAGAGTGTACATGAGTACGAGAGCATGGAGTTGGAAAACAGCCAGAGCACTGTCCTAAAGGGGGGACAGTACAGTCTGTGGCCTTCTAGTCCTCAGCTCTGGTTGCCCTTCCCAAAGCTGTCAGTGCCAAAAGAAAATCATTCCTTCACTTCTTTTTTTTCCCCCCTCTAATCTGCCCAGCTGACCCTGGACCCCACAGCTCCCATGAGATCCTAGATACTAGGATTCAATCCTATGGTCCTCAGAACAGGAATATGATATCCTCAGAAAAACACAAGGGTTAAGGAAAGATTATCCATTCCCATCACTCTCCTGAAGACAGATCCTGATGGTGCAGTGCTTGCTTGGAGGGTGCTTTTTAAAAATATATAAATATATGTATGTATCTGCCAGCAGATTGTAGGACCTGGCCCACCCAACCCCCGTCACCCCACTCACTCCATCTTAACAATCATCTTCTTGACTGCCCTCCTTGAGGTCCCACACTTGCTGTTGATGACGGCATTAAAGTTACAGCCACGGCCACACACCTTGGTGACATATTCTGGGGAAGACAGAAAGGGAGCTGCTCAGATCTTGCTCCAAGCCAGGAATGGGGGTGAGGGGGTGGGCAAGAGTTCCACCGTTCTGGTCCAAGTTTGCAAGGGAAAAATGGCAGTCTCCCAGACTCTTGTCACTGCCCACATCAAACCAAAATGCCTTGAGCCTCAGCCATGCCAAAAAGCCTGAATTGTCAAGAGATCACCGATCAGAGAGAGCCAGCACAGAACTGGAGAATTATGTCTCCTCCCTGCTCCCTAAGGCCCGGCCAGTTCTCTCCATCATTACTAAAACCACACAGATGGAGAAAAGAATGGGGCGCAGGGCAGGGGGTGTGGGGAAGAGTTGGGGAAGATAGAGGAATCAGATAGACTGAGGAATGCTTTGTAATCATTCAAGCCTACAGGGTCCCATCCCCTTCCTCCTAACCCTGTATGGACCATCAGGTTCCTCTCCTTAAAGAATTCACATCTTTCAGTTATTCTGGATATTCCCATCATCTATTCCTCAGGTTTCACCTTAATCTTTCCTGCTTCCTTCCTCATTACAGCTGATGCATCCCTCAATGTAGTGAATGCCACCCTTTTAACAATTCATCACTGAGCTAGAACTCTACCCACAGTGTCCCTCATCTTTTTCTTCTTTAGTTTTAACAACTGCAACTCTAAAAGCAGAATTGTACCTATTGCCAAAGGACAGATGTTAAGAGTCACCATTTCCAAAAAAAAAAAAAGAACATTAGAGCTCAAGAAAATAACCTCCGCAAAGCAAAATGACCAAAAACCTAGGACACCAAGGCCAGTCTTCAGGCCACTACTGCATGACCCCCTGCCAGAGAGAAGCCAACAATGCATAGTACTCCATCCCTCCTCCTTCCCCAGTCACAAAACACTGCTTTTGGGGGAGCCTGCCCCTGGGTACCTTTGATGGCATTGACTACAGCAACAGGTAACCGGATAGGCTTCTCCATGGTGGTGTTATTATGGGCAATTCGTTGACCAGTAGCAGAGGAGCGGGCCAGCGTTTCCCGAGAAAAGAAGTAATCCAACATACGCCTGGTCATCAGCTTGGGTTTGTCTGTTGACACCTGAGACAGGTCATCTAGCTGGTGGTGAGTAATGTAGACCCCTGAGTTAGGGATCAGCTCCAGTTTGGGTCTCCCATTCTCCTGTGGAAAGGAAGAGGGCACTGGCCATTAGCCTACTCCTCATCAGCCAGTCCCTCCAGCTTGATGCTCTTACTGGCACCTTTTCAGGACTAACACCTCCAATGTGTCTGTTATAGATGTTAAATAATTAACTTCTTCAAGGGCTCAGGGTTCATTTTTAGTACCCAGGGAACCCAGAGCAGCAGATAGAACTTCTTTAATTATAAATTTCACCCCAAATTCCCTCCTCCTCATCCTTTTAGATGCCTTGGAGGTAGGTTTGGAATGACAGTCTCCTAATCTGAACCCTCTGGTCCATGGGGATTAGTTGCCTTGATTACTCTTAACCCATTCATGAAGGCTGCAGGATTATTAAGGAACCTAGACTTACCCTCTCCCACTGAGTTCTATGCAGCACCCACCTCCACTGGTGATGCCCATACAGGGGTTCCATCAGGTAGTGTATCCTGAACATTCTCCTCCCATAGACAGGTGGCCTCATTCAGTGTAGCAGGACTGCCCACACCATCCTCAGAGTTCAACCATGCTGGAAAGCCACTGGGGAGTCCTGCTCGAAGCCTACGGAGTGGTGGGGACCGGGGGGCCTCAGCAGGAGTTCCTTTGAGTTCCACAGGTGGTGATGTGGGAAGTGGTGCAGGAAGGCCGTTCACCTGGAGAAGGAAGGGGGAACAACTCTAAGCAAAGGAAGTAGCAGCATCTCAGCTTCCTGTGGACTTACAATGAAGGTTGGCAACCTCCCCCAAAGATGCTGGAAAAATTCCTAACAATGCCAGGCCACTGGTGACTCCCCTGTTAAAGGACAAACAAGGCAGGTAACCCCTAGAAACATGCCCCTGACTTCCATGAGGGTATCCTACCCAAGGCTAATTCTAGCTGGCCCCTTTGCTTCCAACATAAGAATTGCTGAATCATTCCCAAAGGAGCAGATTCTCCCTGCTTCCCTTGCCCCATATCCTCCATATGTGGGCAACTGAAATCAGCAAGGGTTTGTGGGGAGTGTGAGCTATATCCTCCTAAAGAATAAGACCATCCCCATCAACTCGAAAACCAGAATGGACAACAAAGTCTATGTTCAATGAGCATATAGACATTAAGTGCATATTAACATTTAGCTCTATCATATTGCATATTTGGATGTGGCCTTTGGGAATTCTAGGTATCTGGATAATTGTTGGTTTTTTTCAGAAGCCAATTTAGCATCCACCCACTGCCCAGTCTCTATCCATGTCCCTCTTCCTTGGTCCCTGGGAACCCACCTGTAGTGCCATGTTGCTCTCCAGTAGCCCCACCAGGCCCTTAAGAAACTGAATATTCCCTTCGTTGACATCTGAGGAGAGAGAGGCCATACCCATGGGGATGGCTAAATGTAGAAAGACATGTTTCTAGAAAGCTACAGGTATATCTTGATAGGGCTTTGAGGACCTGTTAGACTCTGGACTCAATCTCCCCACTCCCCAGCATGAGTTCCCATAAAATCCTTCCCCCTTTTCTAATCCCTTATTTCTGATACTCCTCTTGTTATGGGTCCTGGACCCACTGGAAGTGTTCCTCCTGTTTCTGGGAGCCCACTGCTGAGATATGCTAAGTAGTGGGTTCTAGGGAAGAGAAGGGATGACTGTTCAACAGGACAGAGCCACTGGAGGACCTCTGAGGCCAGGATGACAAAGGGATTATCTATGATAGTCAGGAGGGAGGACAGGAAAAGGTGGCAATGCTTGGATGAGGGGCTCCTTGGGGAGGATGGACAGAGACTGAATCTGGGCAAGTGGAGTAATGAACAAGGGCCTTAGTAAAAGGAGAGAAAACCCTGGGGGTTTGCAAAACTGGTCAGACAAAAATAGGTCTGCAGAAAAATTTGCTGCCCAAAGAGTTCCTGAAAAGGAGAGGGGAAATGATTGAAATGGAACCAAAGGCAAAGCTGGCTGGAGATCACAAGTCATCTCCAAAGGCAACTGAGGAAGGGCTAGAACATCCCCTGGGGACCCTGAGGGAAGCAGACAGCCCCACCCGAGGGATCCCCATCCAGCCACCTCCAGTCCATATCCCAGAGAGGAGGACAGCTTCCGTTACCAAGGCTACCAGTCCCAGAGTTGAGGCTGGTGTTGGGAGAGGATGCTTTGAGCCCTGCGCCACCTCGGGTGCTAGACAGCAGATCATTCTGCTCCTCTAGACTCCGAAGTTGCCCCTTAAGCTGCTGATTCTCCAGTTCCAACTCCCGGATCCTCCTCTCTTGTCGTAGGGCTGCTTCTTCCCTGGAGACCAGTAGCCTGCGAAGCTCCGCCATCTGTAACTCCAACTCTTTCACTAGTTCAGCATACAACCCCGTTACTTTGCCCCCTCCTGTGGCCCAAGGGCAGGCTCCTTCTGAAGCTAGGGGTTCTAGTGGTTCGGTGCTCAATCGGCTTAGAACAGGTGTGGGGTGGCACAGGCGGGCAGAAGTGGGGCGGGCAGCCCGCAGGGGATCCTGTGTCCTTGGAAATCGGGGAGTGTCCTGGAGGCCCCCAGCTCGAATGTCCAGACCACTGTTGCCACCACTTGGCAAGAATGGGGCAGCCGGTAGATCTGGGATGCTTAGCCCCCGCGGGAAGGGGGGGCCAAGGTTTGGCCCATTGGTGGGCCATGGTCGCTTCCTGTTCTTAGCTTCTTCTTCTGGTGCCAGCAGTGGTGGGGCAGGCTTCCCCAGAGTCAGTATCCCCCGGGCCTGCACACTAGAGGCAAAACACAAAGATGAGCCACTGGTAGTGGTCTGCAAAGCCCCAGCCCAGGGAGAGAGGCATAGAAGTAGGGTGTGGTAAGGAACACATTTCTACCTCTGGATTTCACCCAAGCTACAATAAGGTACCAAAGGGACGCTAGTTCTAGCTCCTGAGGCAGTTCCCCTAGGATTTCGGGAACCCAGGGATCTGGAAACAGGTAGGATATCCATATCCCTGATTCAACCCCTCAGAAAACATATCTAAGCCTAATCTTTCCCAGTACAACTAAGAAGCTTGACCCCCAGTAACAAGAGAAATACAGCCAGGAAGCCCCAAGGACAAGGATTCTGTCCTTCACCTTCCCAGTGACCAGCACAAAGGAACACTTAACAAAAGCTGCATACAGATAGTGCCTTCTTCCAAAGTCAATTTTTTTAATAACCATTGTGGGCAAAACCTAGAGCTGCCTGCAGAGAAGAAAGAGAAGAGGAAGGTGTGGTTCCTGCCCTCAGGGTCCTCTCAGACACACAGGGGAGACAGCTATACAATAAAGGAGCAAGACAGATCCAGAAAGGAATCTACCAAAGATCTACATTTGGTACAGTGTCACCAGTGATGAAAGTAAAAGAAAAGAAATAAAGGATTCCAACACCAAGGACAGGTATAGTCCAACCACACTAGCACACAGGGCAGGCTGCTAGCACTGGTTCTTTGATCTGCTTTTCCAAAGGAAAGACAGGTTTAAAGGAGTTAATGATATTACTTTAATTAACAGACAGATAAGTGGAAAGAAGTGAATATCCAAGAAAGAATCCAACAGAAAGGGCTCCAACTGTCTAAACAGAGTAATAGATACCTAATCACCAGGGAGCACCAACATCTGGGTTCACATTCATAGCCAGGGGGCTTCTTAACAACAGCTACCCAGAGTCTCCTCCAGTCAAATCACAAAGAAACATTCTTCCCAATAGTGAGACCCAAAGTAAAATGCCAACCTCCCAGTATATATAGTTTTCAACTAATAGGCTCAGAGCCAGAAGGCATCACAACCCACTGACTCAGTGCCTAATTAGCTTAGTACCAAAAGGTGTAAAAGCCTTCCAGCAAGCAAGCTTCCCATAAGCAAGCTCCTCCCCCAAGGCAATAGAAATCTCCCTAAATCAACCATGGGCTCTATGTGATTCAGGATGTATCACGGTTATGAACTCGCCCAGAGCTCTAAGCAGCAAGACATCCATGATTGAAATACCTGTGTACCTTGAGTCCTGGGAACACAGTCTATGTTCCCAGGGAAAAGGAAACACACATGGTCGCATAGGTCTATTAATGGACAGGGCAGATCTTATATTCCATTAACCCTACAACAGGGCACTCAGCTTGTGTTAGCCTTTCCTGCCATTTAGGCCAAGGCCTAGAGTCATATTCCTGGGTCTTCAGAATTTCCATCACCAGGGCCCAGGCTTCTCTGTTGACATACCAAATAGGAGTCTGCCCTGCCACTATACCTATGCCACTGACCTTGGAATGGAAGTAAATGGTTTGCCCTGGATTTAGGCTCAATTCTACCTCCCCCAAACCTTCTCAGTACTCGGGGCTACAATCTAGTTCTCTTCCCGTTCTCTGATAACCATCTTCTGTGCTGTATTTTACCACTGTCCTCATCCTTCAATTCTCTTCACTAACCTCCCCACTGGGCTCTGAGCCTCTAAGCAAACAGTCCCATTTTTCTCTCTCCTTGACAATCCTCAGTCCTCATGATCCTCTCACCCCAGAATGTGCTACAGCCCAAGGGGGGGAGGGCTGATCAGTGTGGCCACAATATAAAAGTGTGTCACCTTGAGGGATGACATCAACATATTGCTTATTATCAGTGCAGGTGGATTTTACAGGTGGGGAAATATCACAGCAAGAAAGCTGGTAAACTCTCACCTTACCACACTGGCAGGGAGCTGTTTCACAGAGAATCCCAAATAGCATATAATCCATTCATTATTTCCAGTGGAATGAGCACTGACTGACTCTGAAGTGAGAGAATCCAGGTTTATATCCCAGTGTTGACATTGCCTATGTCAATAGGACAACTCCCTGGGCCTCAGTTTCCTCATCTGCAAAATGAAGGGGTAAGACTATATGGCTTCTAAGGTCTCTTCCAGCTCTGTGACCCTCTGAGGCTTGGATGTGAATATATACATACACGAATGTTATTCGCAGAGATTTATTTCCCAGATTGTTTTGCTTCTGAAAAGGGACATACCCTTGAGCACACAATGAAGGCTGAGAAGAACCTGCATAAGATGGACGCTGGAGATTTGATTATTCACTGCCTCAAATAATCAGCAAGGGGGTCCCTTACCTGGCACACTCCAGGGGCACCTGTCTTGGTGGGTCTTGAAGCTCCAGTTCATGATGTTGCTGAAAACTGGAACTACACAGCTGGCCCCCACCCAGGGCTGCTTCAGTCAGGTCAAAGGTGGGATGGGCATCAGCTGGCTCTCCATCACCCAGTCCTGGGTCCACAGCCTGGAAGTGGCCTTGCAATGCCACTCTTTCTCCGGCCCCCTCAGCCATCAGCTGGCACTGACCGGGGGACCAGCCCCCGAGGCACCTGGGAAGGAAAGAAGCGAGGAGACTCAGTCCAGGTGGGGAGGTCAAGGCAGGAAAGTCGGCTGCACCACGGAACAGAACCCATCCTGAGGAGCGCGATCTCAGAGGCAGCGAGGGGCAAACACAAGCACCTACCTGGCTTACGGTTGCTCCCGTCCCCGGAGTCTCCCCGCAGCCCGCATCGACTCCTCCTCGAACCCCGGCTCAGTCCTCGGTCCTACAACTAACTTCATCCCCGGTGCCCTCCCGGCGCCAGCCCTCCCTTCCCCCCGCCCGGCTCACCCCATTACCCTGCCCCTGTCCCGGTTCTCCCCTTCCCAGACCCCTGAGCTGCGCTCTGCAGCTCCCTCTTCTCCTCCCCTTCCATGGGACGCCTAATCATCCCAGCCGTCCTATAGACTGCCGCCCTCCCCCCACCACGCCGTGTCCCCCCAAAGACCCGATCCGCTCCCCCCTCCCTCCCCTCCCCATCCCAGAATCTGGCAGCCCCTGTACCTTTAACAACACCTCCATGTGCGTATTGACGGCAGTGACTACATTTCCTGGTCTCTTTGTTCCCGCCCCCGTCGGCGCTCTCCATTGGTGCTGAAGCTCTGTTGTTCCCATTCCGACTGGTCCCGTTCCCGGAAGACTCAAGCCAATGACCTTTCCGTATTGTCGCCCGCTCCCCCGACCCTGGGCTCCCATTGGTTCCATAGTGGAGAGGGCGGGGTCGGCGGGAGGTTAGACAGAGAGGCAGGGCCATCCAATTTGGGAGGAAGTGAAGGTTCAGAAGCTGAATCAGAGCTAGGGGCTGGAATGGGAGAAAGAGATGGGGAAAAAAATGAAAGGGGATTAGTAAATAAGGGGGACGCGAGGCGGGCCACTCTCGCAGGCTTGTGAAGAGGCAAATCACGTGGCCTCGCGGTCGCCATGACGACCCGACGGGTGGGGGCAGGCAGCGTGCTGCTGGGCGTAGTGACGTGGTGGAGCCGGCAGCTGGTGGCGCAGACGCTCCCCCCGCGAGGCAGGTGTGCTGTCAGAGCTGTCATGGACCTGGGACACATGAGGAAGAGTTACCTCAAGGACCAAGAGGTGACAGCTCTGAGGAGTCGGGGGGAAGGGATGTCCGGGTAGAGAGAGAACCGGAGGAAAGGTGGGAAGGGGCGACCAGGGTAGCCCGGGAGCGCAGGAACAGGCCCCAGCTCTGCCCTTCACTTTTGCCCAGGCCTTCGAGGAGGCGCACCTGACCTCGCTGGACCCCATCCAGCAGTTCTCTGCCTGGTTCGAAGAGGCCTCACGGTGCCCGGAGGTGTATGAAGCCAATGCCATGTGCCTGGCCACCTGCACCAGGTTAGCACTGCTCCATCCCTCGCTTTTTCCAAATGGGGAAACTGAGGCTTGGCCACCTGCACCAATTCAGCATTACCCCTCCTCACCCTTACTCTTTACACGTGGGAAAACCGAGAACTGGCCACTTGCACAGGATTGACACTGCCCCTCCACCCTCACACTTACTCTTTAAAAAAATTTTTTTTAGTATAATAAAAAAAAAGATAATTGCACATGAAACTGCTATTCCTTTTAAACATATAATAAAGTTATTGTGTAAATTTCCTTTTTTCTTTTTTCTCCCCTTTCCCCACATTAGAGATGGCTACCATCAGACATATATATGTATGTATGTGTAAAATCATTCCATACATACTTCTCTTCATCAGTTCTTTCTCAGGATGCAGATAGTATTTTCCTTCCTATGTCCTTTGTAGTTAATTTGGGTAATTATAATAGTCAAAATGACTTAGTTGTTCAAAGTTGTTCTTAAAACAGTATTGCTGTTACTATATACAATGTTCTCTTGGTTCTGTTCATTTCATTCTTCATTATTTCATGCAAGTCTATGTTTTTCTAAGATCATCAAGCTCATCATTTCTTATAACACAATAATATCACAACATGTTCACTCATTCCCCAATTGACAAGCATGCCCCCAATTTCCATTTCTTTGCCATCACAATAAGAGTTACTATTTATATTCACATCTAGTTTTTATAGATTGAGAAACCAAAACCTGACTACATGGCCACCTGCCTCAGGTCTGTTCCCCTGACAGTGAACCTATTGCTTTATTTGACTTATTTACTTGGCGTAGTGGTTAGCATACTAGAGTTGGAGTAAGGAAGACCTGAATTCAAATCTTGCCTCAGACAGATACTAGCTTTGTGACCCTGGGTAAGTCACTTAGCCTCTCAGCCTCATGTTTCTCACCTGTAAAATAGTGATAATAATAACACCTCCTTCTCTGGGCTATTATGAGGATTAAAGGAGACAGTGTAGGTGAAGCATTTTGCAAACCTTAATATGTTAATTACTAAAAATTATTACCTCTTGTTATTTTTAGCCTTTTCATTTGTTGCTTAACTTTTCATATATTTATATTTTCCCCTAATAGATTATATAAACTCTTTGGGGGCATATATATCCCTTTCACAGCATCTTGTATATAATATGGTACTCAATAAATAATTGACAGATTTTGGTTTTTGCCCCTAAAACATGGAGGTAAGGCACAATCAGTGCTGCCTGAAGTTAATCAAGCCCCTTTTCTTCTTTGATTTCCTTTACAGGAGGGAATTAAGGGCATGAGATTGGGTACTGACCACTGTTCCTATTCCTGTGTCCCTTAGAGATGGAAAGCCTTCTGCCCGAATGTTGCTGCTAAAGGGCTTTGACCAGGATGGCTTCCGTTTCTTCACTAACTTTGAAAGCCGGAAAGGAAAAGAGCTGGTGAGGTTTTCTATAAAGAAAAAAAAACAAACCAAAAGCTCTCCCTCTATCCATGCCAACATGACAGGCATTTCATATCTCCCTTCTTGTATCCTTCCATAAAGATGAAGAAAGAGGACCAGATCTGAAACTCTGGTATGTTCTTCCTCCCCTTTTACCCCCTACAATCTAGTCTCTCAATTAGCTTCTCTCTTCTTCAGACATAGAAGTCTGGATTCCCAGGTCAGAGTAGAAGGAGGCTATTCTGCTGAACCCTTGTGGTCAGCAAATGAGAAATGTAAAAGAAACAACAGATAGCTGCCCTTCCCAGAAAACATCTTTCTCATCTCTCTTCTCCTCTCCTGCCCCATGAAACTAGGTTGGATTCCCCTCATTGGGAGGAGGTTCCATTTTTCACCCTATCCTTATGCCTTTTTCTGTTTTCTTATCCCCAGGATTCTAACCCTTTTGCCTCCCTCGTTTTCTACTGGGCACCCCTCAATAGACAGGTGAGCAGTGTTTGGGACAGCGTCAGAGATGGACTAGGGGAGCTGGTGAGCAAAGATGGTAAAAATGTGGGCACCCTGGAAACCTCCCCTTGTCCTTAGTGTCAGTACTCCAATATTCTATAACAATATAGAAAGAGAGAGGAACCAGCTCCTGGGTCAGACTAGATTGTGGTTTGGAGGTGGATTGGGAAAATGAAGAGGACTGGGTCATCTACTAGAAGAGTTGGTCTGTAAGGCTCCATCCCCCTCCACCTCTGGCTGTCTGAGCAGGTGCGTGTCGAAGGGCAGGTACAGAAGCTGCCTGATGAGGAGGCTGACCTATATTTCCATTCCCGGCCTAAAAGCAGCCAAATCGGTGCAGTCGTCAGTCGCCAGAGCACTGTTATTCCAGACCGGGAGGTGAGTGACATGGGGAGAGAGAAGGGGGCACCTTTCCTCTTCCTCTGTGATGTTTAGTCTTCCAGAGTTGCTCATACATACTTAATCAGGCACAGGGACCATGGCTCTTAGATGCCTGGGCTGGGGCTTTTCCCCAGGAGTCCTGATACTCATTACATTTCCCTTCTTCTTGAACAGTACCTGAGGAAGAAGAATGAGGAATTACAGGGGCAGTACCAGGAGCAGGATGTGCCCAAGCCTAAATATTGGTGAGTGACATAGTTTCCATTGGATAATAGATGGAAAGGCCTTTAGAGAGCATCTAGTTTAACCCCAGAGAGGAGAGAAGATTTGCCCCAGTCACACAGTTAAGTTGCAAAGCTGGGATTTAAACCTAGCCTTCCAACACCAAATCTAGCATACTGTGTACCATCTTGCTATGAAAATGGGAAGTTATCAACTCTTGAATTCTGGCCTGCAAGATGACAATGCTTCTCCCTCCCTTAGTGCCTCAGGGACTGGCAGCAGACAATGTCTTGGGCCTAAGACGAAGCTTGACCCAGCTACTTTTGACTGGCTTTGAACCAAGTCTGTGAACAGCAGCCCCTCAACTATGAAACCTTTTCCTCTCCCTTTAGGGGTGGCTATATTCTCTACCCAGAAGTGATAGAGTTCTGGCAGGGTCAAACCAACCGTCTACATGACCGGATTGTCTTCCGGAAGCTACAGCCTGGAGAGCCTGCACCAGGGCCTATGACCCACCCTGGGACAAATGACTGGTTATATGAGAGACTCTCACCATGACTGACTGCTGGTACTTGGACCCTCTCAGCCCACAGTGGAATCTGGAACAGTTGTAAGAAATTCAAGGGAGTCCCCATCAGGCTCTAAGCCTAACCCAATCAACCCTACATTCAGAGCCTTGCCAACTTTGTCACCTAAGCACTTTGTACTAAGTCAACTCTCATTTATCCCTGGTTTGTGAACAGGTAATGAAAAGAGCCCCCCAAAATCCAAAATTGGAAAATCCAGAAATCATTTCTATTTGGGTTTGAGTGTCTTCAGAACTACAAGGTTACATGTGCATATTTTTTGGCAACAAAGTTGCCTTCCCAATAACTGACTTCAAATATTTGAATGATTATCATTCACAATGGAGGGAAAATATATTTATTCAGTGTATCCCAAAAGACAGACCTAGAGCCAATGGATAGAGGTCACAGGGAGGTGAATGATCCTCTGTAAGAATCTTCTAATGGGAATTCCAAAATGGAGTAAACAGTTGACTAGATGTGCTCGAGAGACCCGTTTTTTTTCCCATTCTAAGATTGACTTGAACTGATAGTAATTACAGAATTGCACAAAGATGAAATCAGTTTGCATTGTTGGGCCAGATCCCTGTGGGAGTGGGGCTGATGGGCTGGGAGGACTGCAGCCTGGGGTTAAACATTCACTGTGACTCAGCCCAGTGTGAGAGAAAGTTGATTGCTGCGTGAACTGTTGTTGCCCTGACTACTTTGTGAACATGTATATGTGTTCCTTGATAGCTGAGCCTGCCATAGTCTGTGTCCCCACCTTGATTACAAGCTCTAGAGCCAGAGTCAGCAAACTTCAGCCCACACCCACTCAAGCCTGTTTTGGTTAGGGCCCCAGGAGCTAAGAATAGTTTAAAGTTATATTGTATTTAGAAAATGTAAAAAATATTCTTAGCTCCCAGGTCCTTAGGGTCAGATTGGATCGTCAGGCCACAGTTTGCCCCTTCCCTGCTCCAAAGCCCAGTTTCCATGTACCCTGTAAGGATGTGCACAGGTTGGGGGTAGGGGCTCGAGTTCGTTGTTGTGGCTGATGGCAGGCCAAAGGAGCCTAATCTCTATCTCTTCTGGCTCTTCCCTTCAGTGCTTGTACTTAAATCTTGTTGAGTAGATTACAGCTGAGCTGGATGTGTGTGTGTGTGTATCTATCTAGATGTGCATTATGATCTGGTGATCGGGGCCTTCTCACCCTGACCTCATCCCTTGGTGCCACTCTGTACCCTTCTTACATCCTGTTACCAGTCCTGAAATAAAATCTTCAGCTGTGCTGTTTAATGTTCATCTTGTTCTGGCTGGCCTCTACCCCTGTGGTAGTGGGTGGGGCTACAGTGAGTCATTGCTCTCCCACCTCTTTTCTCCTTCCTGTTGGAGTTGAAAAGGATCAAGGTTAAGGGAACCAGGAACCTCTCTCCCTGTCCAGCGGGGGGAGCCAGCTGCCCAGGATCGGTCTGTATCAGGTGGATTCCAGTTGTAGCTGGTCTCCCTCCAGTAGTGTTGGGTCCTGTCCCAGTGAAACTGCTGCCCAGATAACCCCTGGCCTCTCCCAGTTCCAGCACATATTTGCACTCTCAGTTCCTCCTCCTCCCCTCATTCCCCTTGCTTCTTCATCTCCTTCTTCCCAACCTTGGCTCTGATTTGGCTTTCCAGACTGTCACCCTGTCCCCAAGGAAGAAAGGGCTCGCGGCAGGTACCACGTGACAGAGGGCAGAGTGACAGAGTAGCAGCAGGATCTATTACCTCCCACCAGAAATGATGCCTTTCTTCCTGGGGCTTGATGACTCTCCATGGGAGAAGGAAGGGTAGGACAGGTAGAGAGCTGTAGATATCAGTAGGAACTCAAGCCAGTGATGGGGCTGGGCTGCCCCAGGATCCCTACCTTACCTGTCATCATCAGTAGCTGGGCTCCAGGTTGGGGGCCCAGTAAAGGGTAGGTCTGGTTTCCCTTCTCAGGAATCATTTCCTCTGCTTTCTAACCTGACTTTTTTTCCAGCACCCCAGTGGAAGCAGAAAATGAAGCTTCTGTCCCCTGTTCCCATACAAGACTCATTCAGTCAGGAGAAGGTAACTCACCTGCAGTAACTCCGTTTCCTTCCCCCCAAAAAAAGGAAAGCCACCAACATTGACCCCTGTAGTGAATTATTTAAATGTATGAGTTTCTTCTCCCTGTTAAATTTGCCCCCGGAAAAATTGGAGGGGTTCCCCTTTTAGAGTAAAGGGAATGAGATAAATGGTTTCAGGTGTGAATTCAAATGGAATGTTTGGCAATCCTCCAAGGAAAGCCTGCCCCATGGTTGACAGTTATTATAGGACCCCAAGGTATACAAAGAAAGAGGATGTTAAAGCTACTATGTCTAACCCTTCCCTCTACCTCCCATCACCCCCAAGTTCCCCACTAGCCAGGGTGAGGCACCATGACAAAGGTCTCCTTGTACCATAGGTCCCAGTTTGTTTTGATAATAAATTCCCTGGGAAATGACTTCTGAGCAGCCATTCCCCAGGGTAGGGTGGCTCAGTAGACAGTGAGGTTTGAGTGGAAGCTGCAGGGTGGCATTGTTTGGTCACCCTCCCTGCTGTTCCCTCTCTCCAAGCTCCCTGGCTCCTTTACATGGGCAAAGCCTGGACCTGAGGACTTGGTGGGAGAGATTGGAACACATCACTGGTTAGGGTCTTTGAATATGTTTCTTTGTTAAAAGTGATGAGAAGTAGCCACTGGAGATACTGGAAGTGAGAAGTGGAATTTATTATAGAAGGGAACTTCATCTCCCAAGATCTAGCCTTCCTTTTCCAGACCCAGTTAGACTCTTAGATTTGTTGTGAGTAGAAGAGGGGGATGACTTTAGCTACTTTAGTTTCCATTATGATGGCCTATCTCCTATGCCCAAGTTGGCTGTGGATAGAGTGAAAGTGGAGTTGGTCACCAGCTTGGAGGACATTAGAACTAGGCTGCTCACAGAGTGAATAAGAAGAGCTACCACTTTACAAAGCCAAGACAAAACCTTTAGCAGTCCTATACATATACACAAATACACAGACAGCCTAGGCCATGGTTTATGGCTTACAAAAAAAAAATGAGTTAATGAAAGGCCCATAATAAATCATGAAAGGTAAGTGAGAAGTGCTGGGCCAGCAGATGTTCTTCTCTGGTAAGGACAGTTTAGCTCTTAGGGCCACTGCCACTCTCAGAGTCAGAGCACCACATATGGTAAAATGTGATACAGATTGTGGCAGTTTTCTGTGTTTTGCCATCCCAGTTTTCATTCTTTTCATCTGAAGTTGATAAATAGTGCCCCCAAACCCCAGGCCAAGCGTATAGAAGATACCATAATTTGCCCAACCTCCAGTGATAGTACTGACTGCCACCATGAGGACCCTCCACTTTCAAGTCATGTTTATTACCAAAAAAGAAATTTATGACCAAACTTAAAAAAAAACAAATTCAAGACCCAGGATGTCACCCGAGGCATTTGTCTTAACTACATATTCTGGCAGGGAGAGTAGATACATGGGCCATCTTGGTTATTCTGGGCAGGAATCCTTAGAGCCATGCAGTTCCCCCATTGTCACTGTCTATCTTGACATACGTAGAAGGGAATGTCCGTAGCAGGAGCTGATATCTACCAATCTATCCCTTTGGAGTCTTGTGTGAAGTTTGAGGAATCCCCTTCTGGCCACATTTTTTAGGCAAAGTTCCAGGAAGTGCAAAAGGAGGTGAGGTAAGGGATTGAATCTCCCTACTCCCCTGACTCTTGGGGATGAGACTATGCCATCCTCATTCCATGTAGTTTCAAGAAAAAGTTCCCACAGGGAAAAGGCTATGGGTGAAAGTGGAGGAGAGCAGCAATTCAAACTTAATCTTGATCCTTGTTCCTAGGGAACAGGAACAGCACTCCACTTTCACCCATCCCTGCCTCTCAGGAGGCTCTGCCTAGAGCTGTAATGAGGAGTGACCCTCCCTGGATTATTAATTCTCTCTCTTTCCAAAGATACAATCCTTGAACTAAGAAGGACCCTACATGTGGGGGTGGGGACAAGCCCAGACCTCTAGGGCCAGCCTTTGCCTAGTAGAGAGTCATGCATCTATAAATAATAGAGACATTTCTTTGCCCACAGTTGTGGAGGCCAGCAGAGGACCCTCTGCAAAGCTTGGGCTGTAGGCAGAGAGGCTGGAGTGTCAGTTTTCCTTTTCAGAATCCAGCTGATGGTAGGAAAGAAGGAGGTATTTAACATTCCCCTTCTCACACTTCACTGTCCATTCTCATCTCCATTATCAAAGAGGTTGGGATTTTCTACTAGAGTAGCTCGAACCTTTTTCTTCTCCTTAAATCGGCCAGAATTGGAGACGTTGACATGTTTGCCTTTGGTGTTCTTGTCCACAATTTTCTCTAGCCGGGCATTAAAGTTGCTGTTGGGACTCACTCCCTCAGGTCGGGTGGGCTCAGTACCTCCATCTAGGTGGGCATAAGTATCTGGACTCTCATACAGCACCTTGGGAGTTGACTTTTTTTTGCGCAAAAAGGTCAGCTTCCACCAGCCAACATCTGCCATGATTCCCTGGTGCAGAGTGTTCAGAGGCAACCTCCTGAAAAGAGTATAAGGGAAAGACATGGACATCAGTCAAGAGATAAGATTGAGTGGCAGCATCTAAATCTCTTGCCTCTTCCCCCTTGCCTAACTCCCTATTCACAGAATCCCAGTCTATTTTAACATGGGCCTAAAAAATGTGCCAACCTGAGTGTAACTGGGATACAGAGAAGTAAATATTTGAGTGAAAATGCTAAACATTTCCAGAATGCTTTTCAAACTCACAATACCATTGTGATGGTGATTTTGATGAACAGAATGATTTGAGAACATGACTTGTTGACCAACTGAAAGAATTGGCCCAAGCAAATGGGAAGGTATAGACAGGGAAGCAGGTAGAAAAGTAGTTGGAGGTAAGAAATATGAAGAGAATCAACTCATATAAATATGAGTTGGAAAGGAAGTTGAATCATCTAGTTTTGGGGCTCTTAGTGAAGCCTATGGACACCTTCTGAGGGTACTGTTTTTAAATGCACACAACAATACATAGGATTACAAAGGAAACCAATTATATTGAAATATTATCAACATACTTAAAAACAAGTTCATGATCTCCAGCTTAAGAATCTCTGATGGAGTCCAACTTTCTCTCTCTGAGAGCCAGAGAAGTGACTTGTCCAACATCACATAAGTAGTCAATGGCAGGGTAAGATCTACAGTGTCAGTCTCCTTTTCAAGGCTCTTTCCCACACATTATCTAATCATTATTAGATGATTAGACCCCCATATGGGGTCAAGACCCACAGTTTAAGAAGCACTAAAGGAGCAGCAAGTAGAAAAAGTTTAAGAAGCCCTGAATGTAATAAACAGCTGGAGATGGGCACACAATTATTTAGGCTTGGTACCAGCAGAGGTCAGAGAGTCTCACACCAGATGGATAGAGGCTATGGCTTGTATCATGGCTTGTTTTTTTGTATACATTTGTTTTGCTTTAATTCTTGTATAAGGATGCAACTCTTTTGCTGCTATGCAAACAAGGCACATGGACCAAAAAAGAGGCAAGAAGCTTTTTGCACAAGTGTCTGTAAAGTGCCTTCAAGAGGACTGGTGGTGGTTTCCAACCACCCCCTAACCAATGACACCTCTTTCTCTTCTGTCTCCCTTCTCTTTTCCTCCACCTCTAAACTTGAGGCCTTTCAGTGGTGACCTCCTCAGCTAGGGAAGGCAGTGTCCCAATGACAGCTCTCATAGCCAATATTTCTGACCGCTGAGCTAGGAGTCAGGTGACCTTGACTTTAGCCCTACCCTACAACTGACTCTGTGACCTTGGTCAAAGCAAGCCTTGTCATTGTACTTCAGCTCCTTCCTCTGTCAAATAAGGACCTCAGCTGTTGGACCTGTTGCCTGATCCAACTAGGGATGGATCATCCTCTTAAGTCCTTCAGTAGACATTTCTTAAGTGCACTCTCTCTCTTTACTTGAAATGCTCCATGGTAGGCAGATATGAAAGCATTTATCTCTAAAAATCTCCCCCAATACATTGCAGTGTTGGTGCTAGTATGGAGAGTCATTGGAGGGTTTGAATAGACCACTATAATAGAATCAAATCCTGTTGGTGGAAATTTCAGCATTAAGAGCAGAGTTGTTTTCAATTTAATTTTAATAAGGCATTAGATAAACTGTTGGGGGTGGGGTTTAAACATAGTCAAAGAGTTTTTTTGTTTTGTTTTTAGAGTCCAGCCTTTTCCACAAGATACAGTTAGATAAGGCAAGAAGATGTAATGGAGAGAGCACTAGGCTTGTGATCAGAAGGGACCAAGGTTCTAGTTGTGTGACTTTGTGTTAAACTTGCTGAACCAAAGTGCCCTAGAAATGTGTTATATTTGAAAGTGCTGTAGAAAGTAAATATGGGCAATGATGATTATTAGATTTTCCAAAAGGGCTTTGAAGAGGATTGGGAAATTTGGGATCTTTAAAGGATGGGTTGGCTAGGATATGGTTATCCTAGATACAGATGATGAGGGCCTGGGTGAAGGGCAGAGAAAGTTGAGATGAGAAAAGGAAAAAGGAGACGAAATAAATTGAGAAACAGCCAAGCCAGGAATGGACAAAGGAGCAAGAGATAGTACAGCATGAAACCCGAAGATCCAAAGGGAGAAATTGGGAGTCTGATATAGAAAACTCCAGGGAAAAGCTAAAGAAGGGCTGGGAGAAAAGCCATATGGTTAGACCAGAAAGGTATACTCCAGACTAAAGAAAGCTAATGGTTCCTCTCTCCTTGAGACCAGGAGACCTGGGGTAGGGAATCAGCTGACCCTTGTCTGGCTGCCAATGTTGAAGTCCTTCAGCCAGTCATGATGCCTGCCCTCTTCCCTACAGCACAGATCCAATTCTGCCTGTTTGTCCAGAGTGGATATTACCCATTATGTTGACTATAGGCAACCCCAGGTCCAAGGAGGTAATTTGAGGAGGTCTCAGGCAGCTTGTCAGAAAGGGAAAGGGAAGGAAATAAAGAGGGCCTGTCCTTGGGAGTGACCAAATTAATGCTTTCAATGATAAGTGCCCACCTAGGAAGGAGGGTAAATCCAAAGAAATAGTCTGAGAGCTTTATTTTAGCAAATTGCCTCACAATCTGGGCATAGTACAGTCTCATATGGGTCTAGGTGTTCCAGAACAACTTCTAGGAGCCTAAAAGGCAGGAAGGACAAAGCAACTGGGACCCATGGACAATACACCATATACCTTTTCTTCCCCAGCCATTGCGGGACCAGGGACAAATTCTAGTCTCTTAGTGTTGCCAAACAGAACCCAGACTAAAGATGAAGGATCTGGCTCACTGCATTGACTTTTCCCACTATACAGTCCCTATACCCATTCCCCATAGGGAGAGCAGCATCTTCCTGCTGCTGTGAAAATATAACCAACTTGGGTGGTACTTTGTAATCAATACATAGCTCATATTCATGTGGTCTCATCCCTGGCAAAAAAGGAGGCAAGGAAGAAAATTCTCTTTATAGAAGTCTACAGGAGGGAAGCAGAATCATCTCAGATGTTTCCCTGAGGCTCATCAAGATGGTACCTTGGTTTAAATGCCCCCTGTCCTATAGTATCACTTTCTGTCATGCCTCCTGGAGATGTCCCCTTATGCCCAGCCCCATCTGTCTTGGGGGTGATACCTGAGCACCACAGTACAAGTGGATCTTGATTTAGCAAGTCTGAAATAGGAACATCTACATCTACAAAATCAGTAAATTTAGGGACTGATCCTGTGCTTTACATTACAAGAGCAATTCACAATATTCTTTTAAATAGTAGGCTTTGGTGGAGTAGATGGGATTCCACCAATGTTGTCTGATGCCTCATTCTGCCATGGAGGTGACCCTGGGTTCTCGAAGGCCATGCAAGTTCATAAGCTCTGGTAAATTGTATGACCATCATCCGAGGTCCAGCTGAGCCTATCTGCAGCAGTGACTATAAAGTGATCAACTTTTTGACCACAGTAAGTCAAGAAAAATCCTCTATTAAAGCAGAGAGGGTTTACCATCTGCTTTTCGTGGAGGGAATACTCAATGACAAAAGCGTATTTCCTTACAACACTGCAGTGAGCTGCATAAGAGCCGTTAGATTGGGATTCAGTTTATAAAAATCTGACAGCTTTACAGACTGCATCTTCATATATGCTCACAACTAACACACCTACACAACACAGAGGATTGAAGTATATATGTCTCTAGGACCCAAACCATGTTTGTGGGTCTAAGATATTATGCAACACTGAGGGGCCCTTCCTGAGATGTGCAGAGCAAAGCAAAAGACTTGGCCCCTGCCCTAGGGCCCTGGAATCCACCTCAGAGATAAAAGTTATCCCCATTAAGACAACTGTTTGCAAAGCCCCAGGGCTCTGACACAGCCTACGGGGAAATATAACCTATGAAGGAACCCATCCAAAGATAAAGAGGTAGGGGAAGCAGGACCCCCTGTCCTCACCAACCTCTCCTAGTAGCATTGACCACAGCATGCCAAGAATGCCACATAAAACACATACCCAAACAGGCCTTTGTGGAAAAAATGACTTCTAGAAAGGACTCACAGCCCACCAAGAGGTTCTGGCAGAATCAGTCCAGGCTCTGTCCCACCCAGTTGAGTTGTTTGATCTTTATATCATCCACCCACCCTCAAGCCTAGGCACCAGCTCTTCTTACATATTGCTGGCCATAAGTAATAAGTTAACCATTGACTAAAATGGGCCCTCGGAGTGAAGGTGAAAGGTGGGGCTGGGGACAGGATATATAACTTTTCAGGGTTTAAAGGACATCATGCATTCTTCCTGCACCACCAATTTGCACCAGCCCAATTGCACTTCCCAGCCATGGGTAGTATGGATAGAGATGTCCTACAGAGGGAAATGGTGGTCTCATCCACTCATGTCTGAGATACCCAAGCAAAGCAAGAGTTAAAAGAGAAACACTTCCTAGTGAAACTCCCAGAGGGAAAAAAAACCATACCAGAGAACTGGAACAACTCCAAGAACCCAGTAGACTGAGCCCTGTGTCTGCCCGCCTGCCCAAGGAGAACTGAGATGCCCAGTCCCCTTTGGAACTAAACTGGGCACTCTGGGCTGTGAGATGGTTACATCCCTGGTTTCACCTGATCCACCCACCAACCTGTCTTCCACCTGTACCTGTTAATCCAGACTTCTCTGGTGGAGACCTTTCCCAGGGAGGGGGTGAGGGGCAGGACAGTGAGAATCGGGGAGGCAGGAGTGCCTCTGAGGCTGTCAGACAAGGCTTGGAGCCCAGAACGCAGGAGAGCTGAGTGGAGAGGTGGGCTGGGGCAGGAGCGACCGCAGGGACAGCAGCTGCCTGTCAGGTGCAGGAGAAACAGGTGCGGGAGTCAGGTACCTGCTCCGGCTGCTTCTTCCAAGCCAAGGTGAACTGAAACTCAGCTCCTCCCGGCTAAGTAAACAGGAGTTGAGGCTGGGTGCAAACCACTGAATATTCATAACACAGGAAATCCAATCCCGGTGCTACTTGCACCCACTGGAACCAGGGGCAAATGGGGATGAGGTGGTGATCCATAGTGGGAAGGAAGGGATCCCAAAGGGCGATCCTTGTAACAGGAGAAAGGTCCCCACCCTGCCCCACCCACCCACCTTTGGCATGTCTGGCTTCACCATAGCCTAACTGCATTCCTCCCAAGACCTACCATCACCTCTCTCCTATTACCCTCTCCCCCACCCCATACAAAGGGGGCTGGACAAAGTTGGCTCAACCCAACTCTCCACCCACCCTACCTCTGGCAACCTAAGCCCTGGCTGGAGCAAGGCTGTGAACGGGTTAAGTTTGTTGCTCTCCTTTGCATGTGGTGTACTGCTGCTGTCTTTGAACTCACAAAGTCGAAACTAGTCCCTGGTTAAACTGGTTAGCCGACCGGTTCCCAGGCTGTCCCCAGCTCCCCTATTCCCATTATTGCGGGTTCCCTGGTAGCCAGAGCCACCGCTCCCTCCAGCAACTTTGCCTGACCACTCCCCCCTCCTCCATCTTTGTTTTCCCCTCTATTAAATGGAAAGGGTGTGTGGTGCCCCTTCTCCATGCCAGGCTTTCCTCCAGCCTCAGCTTCTGATATCTTACTCAACCCTACCCAGATCGAATTCCACTTAGCACTTCTCTCATGCACGTATGTGTATCATTTTGTGTGGTTATTAGTGCCTATGACATCCCCATAAACTATAAACTCCCAGAGGGCAGGAACATAGCTAATGTTATGTCCCCTAGCAGTTAGCTTACTGTCTAAAACAAAGTAGGCACTTAATAAACTCTTCTTGGCTTGAATCTAATCTTTCTGATCCCCTCCTCACCCCTTCCTCCCAGTGCTGTCCACCTCTCTCTGTATCTCTGTCTCTCTGTGTCTCTGTCTGTCTGTCTCTCACTATGTCTCTGTCTCTCCATATTCTACTGTAGTCCTATGAATTGCACCTCATCACTGTCTATCTTGGGTCCTACTTATTTACATCTTGATCTCTTTTAACAACATTATCCTCTTAATCTCAGCCTCCCACCCCCTTTCGATTGTAACCCCGTTGATGACAAGGACTGTGTTATTTTTATCTTTGTATCTTTGACCTTGCACATAGCAAGGGCTTAACCAACTTAACCAACTGAATGGAATTAAATCAATGCCAAGTGATTCTGCCCTCTGTCTGGCACCTGCTGCTAATTCCCAATGCCAGTATTTCTTCTCCATCTCTCTTTTTCTCCATCAACTCCAATTCCTTTCTTTTTCTCATCAACTCCAATTCCTTTTTTATTAGGACAAACATTAAGAACTTGGACACTTGGTAAACCCCTTGGGACATAACAATCCTTAACATCTCTAACTGTGGCTCATTCTGTGTTTCTCAAATTATCTCCCCTGCGGCACATGCAAGTATGCCTTCCTCCTTTTATCTTTAGCACTTTGCCTTTAAGGCTGAGACCTTTTGAGGAGTGGTAGGTTTCCAGGCAGTGACCAGAGCAGTCTGACTTGGTTTGTTTGGGTTTTTTGGCAGGGCAGTTGGGGTTAAGTGACTTGCCCAAGGTCACACGGCTAGTTTTTTGTGTTAAGTGTCTGAGGCCGGATTTGAACTCAGATCCTCCTGACTCCAGGGCCGGTGCTTTATTCACTGTGCCACCTAGCCGCCCCTCTGACTTGGGATGAATAGAGGGAAGACTGATTCTAGACCAGCTGAATGAGGCTTCTGAGGAGAGGAGTGTAGTCCATTGGGCACCAGCATCTGAAAGTCTCTTCAACTGCTAAGACCAGGAGACTGATACACCTCTCAGGACCTGCCTGGATTTCTCCTGTTCCAGTTAACTAGTCTTAGACTCAGAGCTGGACCCAGAACATCACTGCTCCCCTTTCTATAACTTGCCTGTTCGAACAAACGTTCTGTGGTCATCTGACCAACCTGTAAACTTTAGTGGCCCCTTTTCATCTCCATAATACTCTGTTGGGCTTTCAAAGCCCTCCATATCCTGGCCCCATTTGGCCTTTCCAGTCTTCTCATACTTTACTCCCCTCACCTACTCTGTGATCCAATGACACTGGCCGCTTTATTATTCCTCCCACAAGACGCTCCATCTCCCAGTTCCAGGCATTTCTACTTTCTCTTCTCCATGCTTGGGATTCTTCCCCTCCTTATCTCCATTTCCTAGCTTTCTTTCAAGTCTCAGCTTCAAATCCTACCTTCTACAGAAAGCCTTTCCCCTTTCCTCTAATGCCTTCCCTCTGAGATTATTTCCAATACATCCTCTATATATCCTGTTTGTACATAGCTGTTTGCACGTTGTCTCTTTCTTTCATTTATGAACTCTTTGAGAGACTTTCTTTGTAAACCCTGAGTTTAGCAGGGTCCCTGGAACATAGTAGGTCCTCAGTAAATGCTTATTGCATCTAGGTGCTGAAGTGGATAGAGTGCTGGGCCTGGAGTCCAGAAGACTCTACTTCCTGAGTTAAAATCTGGTCTCAGATACTTACTGTGTGATCCTGTACAAGTCCCTTAACCCTATTTGCCTCAGTTTCCTCATCTGTAAAATGAGCTGGAGAAGGAAATGGCAAACCACTTCAATATCTTGCCAAGAAAACCCCAAATGGGGTCACACAGAGTTGGACATTACTGAACACAACAGAACGAAATAAATGCTTGTTGATTTAACTGATGGTAGGAGCATTGAAACTTTTTTCCTCTTGAATCTTCACTATGTTAAATAAACTATGTGGCTGCATGATATAAATAAGGAGCAGGGGATCTTCACCTGGAGTCCATGAACTCATGGTTTGGTATGGTTTTTTTAACATTTTCATAACTGTACTTCAATAGAATTTGTTTCCTTCATAATTCTATTCATTTTATTTTATTCTTTTAAAAACATGATTCTAAGAAGGGATCCGTTGGCTTGACCAGACTGCCAAAGGGGTCTATAATAGGAAAAGGTTCAGACACCCTTATATAGAGGATTGCTGTTGGAGAAGGGAGAAATCTATAAATGCTATGTGGGAGCTGCAGTCACATTTTCTTATTTGCAACTGTAAAATTGTGAACAATAGCCTTGGGCTAAAATCCAAAACCTGAATGGATTTGTCACTGACCAAGCCATTTGAAACTAATGGTGGGAAGGTTGTAAATGTGCTCCAGAATCTGAAGAAACTATTTGAATGGTGATTGTGTATGCAGTGCCACCTGTTGGAGAAATTAAATATATTTCCTCCATGAGTCGGTTAACCTTCACATTAAGTCCTCTCATATATGACTCCTCATCTAACACTGCCACCATCTTGGTGCAGACCCTCATCACCTCATGCCTGGACTATTGTAGTAACTCTGATGATTGTTTTCCCTTTCACCAAATTCTCACCACTGCACTTGATTCTTCACTGAGCTATCAAATCGATCTTCCTAAAGCTCAGATCTGACTCAGATGTCCCCAGTTCAGTCAACTCCAGTGGCTCCCTCTTGCCTCCATGACCAAATATAAAATCCTGTTTGGTGTTGTTGGGAGGCATTTGGGACTAAGTGAATTTCCCAGGGTTGCACAACTAGTAAAGGTCTGAGAGTAGATTTGAACTCAATCCTCCTGACTCCAGAGCTGGTGCTATAACCATTTTGCCACTTATCTGGGGTTTAATGCCTTCTACAACCTGGCCCCTTCCTAACATTGCAGTCTTCTTACTTCTTACACACAGCCTTCCCTGCAAGACTGACTCTATGATCCAGAGACATCCACCTCCTTGCCCTTTCACTAAACACTTCATCCCCGTCTCTGATTCACCAACATTTTCACTTGCTGTCCCCAGTGCCTGGAACTTTCTTTCTTTTCATCTCTGCCTCCTACCATGGTTTCCTTCAGGTCTCAGCTAAAATCTTACTTTATCCTTCAAGAAGCCTTTCCCCATCACCTTCTACCAGTAGAGGTTCTGACTGTCTTAAATGAGCCTGAGATTATGGGATGAGCAAGTGCACTCAGGCCAGAGTGACCAGCGGGCTCTATCTCAAATAGACCTAAGGAAATAGCTGAAAAGAATAGCTCGGAAAATTTGGGTACTGTTCTGTCTGGGACTGCATTGTCTGACTTTTTTTTGAAGGGAGAGTAAAGGTCTTCTATACCAATTCTGAGGAAGAATTGGAATTCTCTGGAAATTAACTGAGATTTACAAGGATTTAAGACTAGGGATAGATTAGTTTGCAGGAGGAATACCATAAAATAGAATCTTAGACTTGGAAAGGACTTTTAAAGAGATCTACTATTCCTTATTAAACAGATAAGGATAACATAATGGCTTTCAATGGTACAGGGAAATCCTGTAGGGAATCTCCATCTACCAATGCATATGCTGAATGCAATACATATAGTACAATAAGTACAAATGCTGAATTGTAGTTTATAGCATAAGAGAGTGGCCTAGAGCACTGAGAGGTTAGGTGATTTGCCCAGGATCATGCAACCAATACGTGTCAGTGGCAAAACTTGAACCAAGGCCAGCTTTCTATCCACTATGCCATGAAGCCCCCCTCAGTAATAATGGTAGGGGAATGCTACTGATGCTACCATTGATGATAAGGATGAGGATGAGGATGGTGATGATGAGAATGATGGTGATGGTGATTCATATCTATGGAAATATAAAATCGAGGAGTTCACTTGTAAAGTACTACCTTAGAATGATGGAATTCTGACACTGGGCTCTGACAAGCAAATTTGTACCATACTCATCCCAGAGACATAACTGTTGACCCTATATACATAGCTTGCTAGGCCCAATTCTATTCCAGAATCTATATCACAGTATGCCTGTGGACACCAGAAAGGAGGCTCTTCTAGCCTGGTGTGATAGGATCAACAAAACCAAAATTAAAGTGATGTCCCTTTATCATAACTCATAAATCTGTTATATAGCCTCTATATACCTTATCTGTTTTGTCCTTACCACTTTGTGAAGCAGGCAAGACAGGAGGAGATTAAGATTCTTATTTTGTAGACTAAGGTCTAGAGCTATCTCATGGCTTGTTGAAGTTAGCAAATAACAGCTGGAATTTGAACCGGAAGATACCTTTATAGGGTTGTTGTAAAGATCAAAACACTAAAAAAAAAGTTTTTTTAATGAAGCATTTTTAAAACTATGAAGTGTTATATAGATGAGTGACAATGGCTTAAGTTTCCTAGTAGCTAGGTCTGTATCCCAAAGAGATCATAAAAAAAGGGAAAGGGACCTACCTGTGCAAAAATATTTATAGCAGCCCTTTTCATGATGGCAAAATACTGAAAACTGAGAAGATGCCCATCAATTGGGGAATGTCTAAATAAGTTGTGGCATATGATGGAATGGAATACTATTGTGCAATAAGAAATGATGAACAGGCAGATTTCAGAAAAACCTGGAAAGACTTTTACAAACTGATGCAAAGTAAAATGAGCAGAACCAGGAAACATTGTGCACAGTATCAGCAACATTGCATGGTGCTCAACTATGAATGACTCAGTTCTTCTCAGCCACACAATGATCCAAGACAAGTACAAAGGTCTCAAGAAGGAAAATGCTATCCATATCCAGATAAAGAACTGATGGACTTACTTTGTTCTTTCACATGGTTTTATTTCCTTTTGATCTGTTGCTTCCACAACTGTGATGAATATGGAAATATGTTTTACATGATAGCACACGGATAAACTCTATCAAAATGTCTACCATTTTCAGAAATGGGAAGGGGAGAGAAAAAAATTTGCAACTCAAAATCTTGTAAAAATGAATGCTAAAAAATTTTCTTAGTATGTAATTGGGGGAAAAAATAAAATGCTATTTAAGTTTTTAAAAAGTGCTCTGTTAGCCTTGGAAAGCTGCAATAACGGCAGTAGCCCTCATGGGCTCATTCAGTGCCTTCCTCAAGTCCAGAGGGCTTCTCAAATTATCCTCGTCAGTCAACAAATATTTATTAGATGCCGACTATGGACCGGGCACTGTACTAAGTGCTGAAGATACAAAGAAAGGCAAAAAACATTCACTGTTCTCAAGTCACTCACAATCTAATGCAGGAAGCAACATGCAAACATCTGTATTCAAACTCTATACAGGATGTTGTTGTTCAGTTGTTATCCAACTCTTTGTGACCCCTTTTGGGGATTTTCTTGGCAGAAATACTGGAATGGTTTGCCATTTTCTTCTCCAGCTCATTATACAGATGAGGAACTGAGGCAAACAGAGTGAAGTGACTTACCAGGGTCACACAGCCAGTAAGTGTCTGAGGCCAGATTTGAACCCAGGAAGATGAGTCTTCTTGACTTCCCAGCATTCTACTCACTGTGCCACCTAGCTGCCCTATTACAGTAGTCTTCTCCCTGTCTCAGGTCTCTCTCCCTTCCTGTCCATTGTCCACTCTGCTACCAAAGTGATTTTCCTAAAGCACAGGTCTGACCATGTCATTTCCCTACTCAATAATCCTAGTGGCTCTCTATTACCTCCAGCATCTACTATAAAACTTTCTCTTTCTCTTAAAGCCATTTATGACCTGGGCCCTTCCTACCTTTCTGGTCTCCTTATAGTGGCCTTTTCTCCATACAGTTTACAATGCAGTGATACTGGCTTCCATGATGTTCCCTTGCATCTAACACTCCATCTCCTGACTGTGCCTTTCCACTGATGGCCTGAATGCTCTCCCTCTTCACCTCTGCCTCTTACCTTCCCTGTCTTCTTTCAGGTATATCAGTCTCCTGGTCTTGGCAGTTGAAGATACTTTCAGAAACTGGTGCCCAGTGGACTGCAGTCCTCTCCTCAGAAGCTCCATTCAGCTGGTCTGTAATCAGTTTTCCCTCTATTCATCCTAAGTCAGACCACTGTAGTCACTGCCCGCCAACCTCCCTTACAGTAGGCAGTGTGAGTGGAGATG
Organism: Pseudochirops corinnae; assembly: GCA_028646515.1. Taxonomy (NCBI): domain Eukaryota; kingdom Metazoa; phylum Chordata; class Mammalia; order Diprotodontia; family Pseudocheiridae; genus Pseudochirops; species Pseudochirops corinnae. Next base: position 220,250,042 of record CM053586.1, on the reverse strand, counting down.
TTACAATACTACCTTCACAATACCTGTTATCTTATGTGCTTTTAGCTCACAGTGGCCAACCTAGTAAAGGCCATAATTATCTCTTTCCCAGACTATTATCTTCTAATTCCTCTCTCTGCTTCAAGCATCAACCCACCCCAATCCATATTTTACCCAGCTATCAAAGTGATTTTCCTAAAGCACAGATCCAAGTATGTCACACACGTCACACTCCCCACTCCCCCAGCCCAAACTCAATAAACTCCAGGGGCTCCCTATGACCTCCAGTATCAAATATAAGCTCCTCTGGCATTTAAAGCCCTTCTTAACCTAGCCACCTCATACCTTTCCAGTATCTTACACTTTACCTCCCTCCATTCACTCAATGATCCAGCTACACTATCCTGCTCACTGTTTCTCACACATAACAATTCATTTACCATCTCCATGGCTTTGCTCTATCTGTGCCCCATACCTAGATTGCTCTCCCTCCATACCTTTGCCTCTTAGCTTCCCTGGCTTCCTTCAAGATTCAGCTCAAATCTCTCCTTCTGCAGGAGGACTTTCCCACTCCTCTCCACTACTAGTGTCTTCATTCAGATAATCTTCCATCTGCTCCGTATAAATCTCACACTTACATAGTGGTCTGCCTGTTGTCTCCCCTATTAGACTGGCAGCTCCTTGAGGGCAGGGACTATTTTTGCCTTTCTTTGTATTCCCAGAGTTTAGCACAGTATCTAGCACATTTGTTGTCGTCGTTCAGTCACATCTGACTCTTAATAACCTGGTAGACCATAGCACGCCAATGCTGTCCATGGAGCTTTCTTGGCAAAGATACTGGAGTGGTTCACCATTTCCTTCTCCAGTGGATTAAGGCAAACAGAGGTTAAGTGACTTACCCAGGGTCACATAGCTAATAAGTGTCTGAGGCTGGATTTGAACTCAGATCTTCCTGACTTCAGATCCAGAACTCTGTCCACTAAGCCACCTAGACCATAATATATGCTTAATAAATGTTTGATTTTAGAGTAGCACATGTTCTAGTACCGGAAGAGACCTTAGAGATCATCCAATCTAGCTTCCTCAATTTATAGCTAAGGAAACTGAGTCCCAGAGAGGGGAAGGATCCTCCCCAAAGTCCCCTAGGTAAGTAGCAAAACCAGGGCTTCCCTCTTTGCTGTGCTCTGCAATCCCTAGTTATTGGAAAGAGTAGAGAGGGCAGCACAAATAAGAATTACAAGGGGTAGAGACTCCCAGGGTTGCCTGCTACTCAGAAACTTTTCCTTGAAGGACTGCCAACCAGGTAAAGGTCAGGTATGTCAGGCAGCTGAGGCCCAGCCCACCTTCCTGGACTTGAGCCAGTTTTCCCTTTCCATTTATCCCCAAGGTGGCTCCCGGGCTCTCAGGTAAGGCCCTACCCATGCATGGCCTCCAGGGGAATCATTCCGGGAAGGGCCAGGTAGGGAGGGAACAGGAGATAACGCCTCTGGTGAGTGTGCCTGCTTAGTGCTGCCTGGTGGGTGCGTTTGTCTGCACACGTGCCAGTGCCTGTGGGCGCCCATATGTCTGGGAGTGTGTGTGCACCTGCCTATGCAGGGGTGGGGGTGGGGGTGGGGTGAGAATATAGGTACAGCTGTGCCCTGCTTTGAGAAAATCCTGGTACTTTGGTACCAGGAAGAGTGAATTAAATTCAATATTCATACAGTGGGGTGGGTTTTTCTTTTCTTTTAAATTTCATAATTAACAAACATTCAAATACACACAAAAACTAGTAACAATAATAGCATTCACATAGTGTTTTAGGGTCTGCAAAGTGCTTTACAAATATTTCATTTAATCCTCACAACCACCCTGGGAGGAAGGTGCTATTATCTCCATTTTACAGATGAAGATACTGATACACACTGAGGTTAGGTGACTTTCCCAGGGTCATATAGTTCATAAGTGAGGCTGGATTTGAATTTAGGTCTTCTTGATTCCAGGTCCAGTGCTCTATCCACTGTGCCCTCAATATAATAACAATGTGAATTTTTATTACATGAAATTTTGTTTATATATGCATTTAAACATAAAATTTTACATACATATAATTTGCAAGTTTGTAACAAAATTGCTATTTCTGGATTTCCTTTTGAATTAATTTTTGTTTTCTTCTCTTTTTAAAAAATATTCTAATAATGTTCTTTTGTGGGGTTTAGCTTTGTCATTTCCCATTAACTAACCCTCCCCCAAAAGAGTCCTCTATTATTTTTTTAAAGTCTAGTCAAGCAAAAGAAACAACCCATTTCATGTGTCTGAAAATGTCTTATTCTGTCCCACTGGCCCATCACCTCCCTGCTGAGAGCTAGGAGACATACTTCACACTTAGCCTTCCCAAGTCAGAATTAGTCACTACATTGATCAGAGTTCTCGAGTCTTTCAAAGTTGTTTTCCTTCTTGCTACTGTATTCATCATGCTAATTTTTCTCCTGATTCTGCTTATTTTACTCTGTACCATTTCATAAGGCATCTCAAGTTTCTCTGGTACTTCAAATACTTCATTTTTATAATATAATAATAGTCCATTATATTCATATGGCACAATTTGTATAGCCATTCACCAATTAAAGAGGACTCACTCTGTTTTACCTATTTTGCTATCACAAAAAAAAAGTGCATCTAGAAGTATTTTTCTACACATGGGACTTTTCCCTTTGGCTCAGACCTTCTTGCGTTATATGCCTAGCAGTGATATTACTGGATCAGACAGTGTGTACAGTTTAATAACTTTTTGAGAGTAATTCCAAATAGTTTTCCCAAACAGTTGGACCAATTTATAGTTCCACCAAGAATACATTAGTGCATTAGTCCATTCTGATGAAAAATGCTCTCTACCTAGAGAGACAGAACTTTTAGAGTCTGAATGCAGATTGAAGTATACTATTTTTAACTTTCTTTATTATTGTTAGGGGTCTTTTGGTCTGTATTTTCTTTTTCTTTTTTTTTTTTTACTTTTTTTGTAATTTTTTATTTTAAACTTAAATACAAAATAATAAAAGAAAAAAGAAACAAATTTAAATACTAAAACCTAAATACAAAATAAGGAAAAAAATATTGCCGTGTGCACAGAAGAACATGAGAGGATTCAAAATATAAAGCAATAAATTTCCATTTCAAGAACACCTATATAATAAATACTACACATTGTGTTCTATCTATCTATCCTTTTTAGATAGTTCTAGATAGTTCTAAGAACTATCTATCCTTTCTTTACTTCCTTGTAGGATTTATTCTCTGCTGTGCCCTTTTTACTTTCCTCTCCCATCCTGCCCTTTTCTTTTGCAACATGGCTAATATAGAAATGTTTTGCATGACTGCACATGTATAATCTATATCAAAATGCCTGCCTTCTTGAGGAGAGTAGAGGAGAGGGAGAAATAAAAAGTATTTGGAGCCCCAAATTCTAAAAATTGAATACTGAAAATTTTTGTTTACACGAATTGAGAAAGAAAATACAAAATAAAATTTAAAAAAAATTTTTTTTAAAGCTCATTGGTCCAGAGGTCCTGCTATAGCCTTTTCAACATTTGCCATTTTCATCTTTAGAATCTGGTGGGTGTGAGGTGAAATCTCAGTTGCTTTAATTTGCATTTCTTTTATTTTTAGTTATTTGATCATTCTTTAATGTAGTTGTTGATAATTAGCAACATTTCTTTTGACAGCTATGTCCTGACTTTTTGTCCATTAGATCTATTTATCTATTAGAGAATGATTGTATTCTTATATATTTGCATCAATTTCCTATATGTCTTGGATATCAGGAAGAGACTAGAGCCAGGGGCATCAATTAGGAAACTATTGTAATCGGCCAAGCAAGAGATGATGACGGCCTGAACTAGGGTGGTGGTTGTGTGAGTCAAGAGATGGGGAAGTATGTGAGAAATATTGGAAGGGCTTTGGAAGCTGAGTAAATATGGGATGTGAGGGAAAGAGAAGAGCCAAACATGACTCCAAGGTTGTGAATCTGAGTGTCTAGGAAGAGGATGATATCCTCACTAGATATAGGGAAGTTAGGAGGAAGGTTGAATTTTAGGGAAAATGTTCATTTTGGACATGTTGAATTTGAGTGACTAAAAGACATCTAAAGTGGAGATGTCCACCAGGCATTTGGCCATGAGGGTCTGGAGTGTAAGAGAGAGATTTCAATATGTCCATTTGGCTGTCATCTATATAATAGAGATGATAGTTGAACCCATGAGAGTTGAAATCACAAAGAGATGAGAAAGGAGATGAATCAGTCCAGAGGCCCGAAGTGTGTTCATTGCATAGCACTCATGAAGAGTGACTAGACAGGTAGGGGGAGATAGCTCCAGGAGATAGAAATGTCGATCTAGGGAGGAGAGAATATTCAGAAGAATGTCTAGAAGGGGTGTGGGGCTGAAGAGGATTAGGATAAACCTTGCTCTAGGTTGGAGAAGGCTTCTACCCACTTGTCCATCAAGCTCTCTTTCTCCATCTGAAAACTACTGGGCCAAATATTCTCTTTCTTTTCTAATCAGGAGCCAGAAATTGACTGCCTTCTGCTCCTGGACATCCCATAGGTCCAAGTATTTCATTTGGATCTGATTGTAAAATTTTCATTGTCAGAATTTATACCTCAGAAATTGGCAAACTCAACAAATCAGGCTTGGTTTATTGTTTTCTTCATTTCTATACGTAATAAAGTGATGGGGAAAATGTTAATAATGATATTAAAATGTTAAAAGTATATTATGTATACTTTTGCTTCCTAGGTAACTGACTGTTAAATATTTACCAGTACACCATTACTTAGATATCTCAAAGTCCAATCTAGCTCTGATGTCCCATGATCCTCAGGTGGTACAGTGAATAGAGTCAGGAAGACTCATTTTCCTGAGTTCAAATCTGGAATCAGACACTTACTAGCTATGTGACCTTGAACAAGTCACTTAACCCTGTTTGCCTTAGTTTCCTCATGTGTAAAATGAGCTAGAGAAGGAAATGGCAAATCACTTTGCCAAGAAAACTCCCAAACAAAGTCATGGAGAGTCGGACATGACTAAACAACAACAACCAGGATCCTTAGTTTGGACAGTGACCTTTCCTAGGGAATACCTCAATTCCTCCACCAGGAAGATCACTTAAGAAAGAAGAGGAAGCATTGAATAGTGGAAAGAGCACTGGGTTTTGAGTCAGAAGCTCAGCTTCAGATACTGACTCTCCTGTTTACTTTCTATGTGACCTAAGCTAAATCACTTTTCCTCTAGAGCCTCAGGTTATTATAAAATAAATGTCAGTTGTAAGGACCTCCTGCTATCAGATGCAGTAAGCTGAGTTTGTCTGATAAGGGGGAATGGCTGCACTGGGCCACTGTCTCCTCCCACCATCTCTTGGGACCTGTGGCATTCAGTGGGGAAATGGCTGGCAAGAGTGAGGGAGGGTGTGATTAGCAGCCTAGAACAGAACAAAATGAACTGGTCCCTGTGAAAACTAAACCATTGACCTCACAATCATTAGAGCTGGTATTACTACACATGAGCTTTACAGCTGACCAGTTTATAGCGTGTTTTCCTCAGAAAGTCCTGAGAGGAAGGTGGGTGAGGCATTATGGTGGTGTGGCCCAGGGGCAAGAGTCCAAGGACTTCAGTTTGAATCCTGACTGTTTATTACATGCATGATCTCAGGTAAATCATTTTATTCCCTGGGCCTTGATTTCCCCATCTGCAAAATGAGGGGGTTGTACGAGATGGCCTCTGAGGGCCCTTGTAGCCCTAAATCTATGATTGCCAATTTAGAGGTGAGGAAACTGAAACGGGGTGGGGGGGGAAAAGGGGAGAGGGAGGTCTTTGCCCAGGGCCACACAACAAGTAAAAATTCATTTGCATTTGAATCTCCTGTTCCTGAACCCCAAGACTTTTCCATTGGATTAACTTGCTCTTCTGAGAGTAAGGAGCTCCACCCACCAGACATCCCATAAAGCCACTTTCAATTGTTCTCCTGATTTCAGTCCTGGGGCTTTTTCTACTACCTCATGCTTCTTTCCCTCTTCTAAGTGGTCTACCAGATGGGGAAACTGTGGCCTGCTCTAGGGGAGATCAGTCCTTAAACTGCAGATCATAGCATTTCACAGCTACTTTGGACCTTGCAAAGAGCCAAGTGAAGCACTTGGGCTTGTGGGATATCAGGAAGCAGGGCAGTGGGCTATACCTCTGGAAGAATCTAGCTTCTAATTAGTGGGAGCTAGAAACAGCAGGCTCAGTGGCTTTTGGAGGGAGTGAAGGAGCTGGATGGATAGGCTCCAGATAATTCTCCCAAGTAGAATAGGGCTTATTACCACCTTCCCCCTTCTACCCTCTCTACCTCCTGACACTTTTAAGGAAAGTAAGAATGAGCTTCTCAGCCAGGATGGGGTGAGTATCCCACTTTGGGAGCTTTGTCTGCTTATATCAGAGCAATACAGACTCCACCACCCTGTTTCCTCCCAGAGCCCTAAGGTGAGATGCTAGGAAATGATGGACTGGTCACATGGTAGGAGTGAGGGCTAACCTGTGGGCAGCTTATGTGTCCTACTGGTGACCTTGGCCTGTCAGGAGAAAGGAAGAAAGACTACCCAACATCTGATGTGATCCTGGGTAAATCACTTAACCATGATTTGCCTCAATTTTCAAAACTATAAAATGGGAATAATAATAGCACCTATCTCCCAGGGTTGTTGTTGAGGATCACATGAGATGATATTTGTAAAGAGCTTTGCACTGCGGTTGGCACACTGTAGGTGCTTAATAAATGTTCATTTTCTTCCTTCTTCCTTCCTTTTTCCTCTTGCTATATAATAGCTAACATTTATATAGCACTTTGGGTTTATCAAAGTGCTTTACATATGTTATCTCATTTAATACTTATAGCAACCCTGGGAGGTAGGTGCTATTATGACCTCCATTTTACAGATGAGGAAACTAAAGCCAGCAGAGGTTAAGAGACTTGTCCAGGGCCACACAGCTAGTCCAGGTCTGAAGCAGGATTCCAGGTCTTTCTGACTCCAAGTCCAACACTCCATGAACTATACTACCTACCTACAAGAGAAGGAAAGTTGTGGGTGTCTTTTGTGCAGGAGACAACAGATTTCAGTAGAGCTTTTCTCTCTTGACCTGGGGAGACTTCCCAAAGGAAAGGGGATTTGGGAAGGGGGTAATAGCAGGACAGATTACCCAGTGATATCATCCTAGGTGACTGTGGGAAGCAGGAAAAGGTTGAAAAGAAGAGTGGGAGTTGGAAGAGGTGAATCTAAGACAGACAAGGGTGTGTGAGATGGGGATACATGGGACAGGCTGATTGGGGCAGGATCAGGGAAAAGCTGGTTCCTAGCCAAAGTCATACAAATACCACAAACCACTTGAATTTTTCCAGAGTGAGGTCATAACTGATCAACACTATTCACAGTTCTGACTTCCAGTGGTGAGCTCGGTATGGGCAGCAAATGCCCAGTGCCTTAGACAAAGGAGGGACCTGACCTAGCCTGTAGTGATGGCAGTATACTTTGAGCATCAATATTCCTGCCTGGTTATATCTACTGGCCCCAAGTCAACACCCTGCTCTTTCTTCTTTCCCCTCAGAAAAAACCTACAACTCCCTTAGGATATTGACCCAGCCACTAAATCAACTAGGGACAGCTAAGTGGCACAGTGGATAGAGGCCTGGGGTAAGGAAGACTTCCTGAGTTCAAATCTGGCCTCAGATACTTACTAGCTGTGTGACCCTGGGCAAATCACTTAACTTTGTTTGCCTTAGTTTCCTCATCTGTAAAATGAGCTGGAGAAGGAAATAGCAAACCACTTCAGGATCTTTGCCAAGAAAACCCCAAATAGGATCACGAAGAGTCGGACACAACTAAAAAGTGACTGAACAAGAAATCAATTGGGGGCTGTTAAGAGGTTGGAGGAGGGGGTGTTCAAGCATATCCCCCATACTTCTACTCAAGCAGGTATAGTAATCTAGGTTTGTAGTCAGATGACCTGGGTTCAAATTTCAGTTCTGATACTTACAACCTGTGTGACTAAACAAGTAATTTTTCCTCTCTGGGCCTCAGTTTTAAGACCCTGTTTCTACAAAAGTGGCTTTTGTGACTGCTGTCACTGAACTAGGGAGTCAGGAGACCATTCCAGCCCCTGCTCTGTCATGGATGTATTACATGACCTTGAGCAAGTCATTTCCAGTCCATGCCCAAAATGGAGATCATAGCATCTTACAGTTAGTTTGGGCCTACTTGGACTGGATGTATTCTAAGGTCACTTTCTTCAGATGCTATGATTGTAAGGGAGCTGGAAGGGACCTCAAGGATTACCTGGGTCAACTTATGCCTTAGGGGGAACTCCTACAACTTCCCTACAACTTGGTCATCCAGGGCAGCATTCAGTTGAGCCTTGAATACCAACAGTAATTGGGAACTCATTATCAGTAAATATAGATCAGTCCATTTTGGACAGCTCTAATGTAGAGTTTTTACTCATATTCAGCTGAAATCTAATTCTCTTACACAGAAATCTGTTCCTGACCCCTGGAAAAGGACAAATAATGTAGGTTACTTCCCTGGTAACATGCCCTATTGCTCTCTACAACTCCTCTTGAATGGAGCAGCAACCTTGCAATTCCCAGTTGTGTTTATGTACTGTCATTAGACTATGTGATAACTGGTATTGGTCCCAAAATATTTGGTGATAACTGGTATTGGTCCCAAAATATTTGGTGGATTCTCACTTCTACACAAACTGGCAGTCACCAACCCAGACACCAGGTGGTGCTAAAGGGGAAGAGATAAACTTTTAAAGAGAGAGAATGTGTTATGTTCTGTATCTTGCAAGAAGCCTATATAGTAGGTGCTGAATAAAAAATTAGTGCTCAGTAAAAACTAGCAAATGGAATGGATGAGGGAGTAGAGAATATTACTGTCCTGGTGTGGTGATGCTAAAGACCTGAGCAGTTCCTACTGGAATGGGCTTTTCGACTCCAGTTACATTAGGAAGGACATTTACAAACTGCAGTGTGCCCAGAAGGCCACCAGGTTAGAGAAGAACTTCAATAGCTTTTACATTTTAACAAAACACAAGAGATTTGGGGTCTGAGGAAACACAGGAATGACATAGGGAAGTTTATTGTCTCTCCCTTTCCAGAAGTAACGATGTTGGCACGTGGTTAAATAAATTGCACTTCAGCTTGGTAGACCCTGAACTGCTATATAAAATTGCAGTTCAGTTGTTATGTGGAGGACACACATCTGACCCTCTGTCATCAGTAGGACAGACACCATGATCAGAGTCCAATAAGGGGGATGGCTGCCCTGGGCCCTGCCTCCTCCCACCATTCCTTGGGACCAGTGGTATCCAGTGAAGCAAGAGGATGTTCCTCCCTAGGAGGATGAACTGAAGAAACTGGGATGTCCCACTTGGAGCAAGATACAGTGGGAGGGTATGCTCCCTGTTTTCAATTACTTAAGTTTTTCACTTGGGAGAGGAAACTTTTTTTCTTTAACTCTATAGTTAGTCTATATAGTAGTCTATAACTTGTTCTTTCTATAATTTTTTTATGTTTAAACCTGGTAATCTTTTTTCCTGTAACTTTTTTTTTTTCTATACCCCTGGTACTGTCTATAACTTCTTTTGTTTTACACTTGTTCTTTCTATAATTTGGTTGGTTTTTTCCCTCCTAGAACCCTGGTGTCATCTATAACTTTTTGGTTCTATATTTTTTTTTCTATAACCTTGGTATTGTCAATAACTTTTTTTCTATGATCTTGGTACTGTCTGACAATTTTTTTTTCTATAACCCCTGGGTTATACTGTCTATAATCCTCTAAAATCATCCATCTCTAGGGGGCAGTGAGTTCCCTATCCTTGGAGGTCTTCAAGTTAAGGCTGAATGACTTGTCGGGGATGAAGCAGGAAAGAGGAAGGTCCTTTCCAACGCTGAGATTCCGGAACTCTACGGTCCAAGGCTACAATGCCCTGTGGGAGAAGCAAAGAGGCCCCGAGTTCTGTCCTTGGGTAGTTTCCCTGAAGGAGACAAGGAGAGAACACGAGGTTGTGGGCCAGCCCGTCTATTCTACAGATAAGAACACAGGGGTTCTGGCTCCTGGCCTTAAGAAATGGCTACAACAGGCAGGGCACTACTTTAGGCCCCGGGACGGGGATGAGGAGAACATCTGAGGTCACTAGGACTCAAACAACACTTCCAGCTGAGACTTGCGGGAAGCTGGAAAGTGAAGAGACCGAGCCGGTCGCTCTCGGACGCAGCCTGCTGGCAGTATTTCCCAACAACAGTTTCAGCCCGGACCGGATCTGTCCGCCCTCCGTCGGACAGAACCTTCCCTACGAACTCCCATTGGCTCTCCCTCCTCTTCTCCCGCCCCCCTCCGTTTTAAGCCATTAGGATCCCAGCGAGGGGAGGGACATACGCTCAGGCCGTCCTGATTGGTCGTTGAGAGACGACGACGTAGCTTTTCGGGAGGGACACGTGGGTCTTAGCGACACTAGTAAACAACCAACCCGGTATATGAACTATAGTGGAGGGAGGCCCGCCTTTCCTAGAAGTACCGGAAGCGGAAGGGAAGAAACATGCAGGTCTGGGGGAAAAGGGTGTCGTGAGGGCGGGAGGGCTAATCCCCAAAGACACTTAAGTTACGAGCGCCCCGTATATACAGCCCCACCCCACCTTACTAACCCCTCCTTCTCTCGTCTCCACTGAAGTGGCCAATCGAGCCGTCCCCTCATCACCCCTTTCCCCCCCCACCTTTCCGCCCGCGCGCCCCACGTGATGGTTGCGGGACGTTCGAAAGCTTCTAGAAAAGGGCCGGGGCTCGATCCGGGGGAGGGGAGGGGTTCACAAGGGCCCGTTCACGCACCGCCCCTTAAGCCACGTGTTGCTTCTCCGTTGTTTCCCGCCAGGACCACCAGCACGTGCCCATTGACATCCAGACCAGCAAGCTGCTTGGTACGAGGTGGTGGAGGGGCCGGACTGGTGGGGGCTGGAGCCAGGCTGGGCAGCACCCAGGCTGGGGTCCTGGGATGAGGCTGTCAATGGATAGAACCTGTACTCTTTTAAACCATTTCCCCAGGCTCTAATCAACAGTTGCCTCCTTTTCTGGTGCATGGTAGCAGCCCTTCAGGCTGGGTGTCCAGTCCCATCTCTGCTGCTCACTGACCGAGTGACCGTGGAGAGGGCAAGTCACTTTCTTTCCACAGCATCCTCTGTGAATAAGGAAAATGGAATGGGTAACCTCTAAGGTCACTTTTCATCTCAGACAGCTTATTCTTCATGACTTGCCCAAGGTCATACAGCTAGTAAATGTCAGGTGTCTGAGGCCGAATTTGAACTCAAGTCCTCCCGATTTCAGTGCTCTATTTACTGATTTAATCCTCATTTCACAGACCACTTAACTAAGAGAGGAAGAGTAACTTGCCCAAAGTGGCAGAGCCAGGTCTTTGGACTCTGAATCCAGAGACGGGAGCTCTTTCCATTGTACCTTAATGCCTCCTTTGCTTTATAGGTTGACTCTTGTGGTTTATTTTGTCTGTAGGCTGAACTTGCATTGTCTCTGGATTCAGAGGATCTGATTTCATATCTTGCCTATGATGATTTCTGCTTGTGTGACCTCAGGCAAATGATTTAACCTCCTGGGGTCTCAGTTTCCTAATCTGTAAAATGACAAGGTGAGGTTAGAGTGCCTCTGAAGCTCCTTAGTTATCCTTTCTCTGCTCCCTGTGTAACTTTATCATAGATTGGTCTTGGATGTTACTGAGTTTAGCTTGAACAGAGTAGGTAGAAAGTAGGTAGAAATCCTGAGTTGGTTCTCTCTATGAGCCTGGTAAAATAGAGCAAAGCAAACTAAGTTCTTCCAGTTTTATAGCCAAGGTCAGAGACAAGACTTGAACCCACGACTTTCTGACTTCAAGGCTGCTCCTTATTAACTGGGCCATACTACCCAGGATCACAGATAATAGGATTTTAGAACTGAAAATGACCTTTAGAGATCTAGTCCAAACCTGTCATTTTACAGATGAAGAAACAGGTGCAGGGGAGATGACATGCCTAAGGTCACATAAGTAGACCTTGAAATAGAAAAGCTAGGTATCCTCTCTCTTCAAACCCAGTACTTGTTCTGCTGTACAACACTTCCTTGTCTTTGCCAACTTGAGCTCTTCCTGTATCTTTGTATTAACTCAGTTATGTATAAAGTTCATATTGAATAGGAAAGCAAGTTCCCAGGGCCCATTTGGCCACTAGCTTTTCTATTAAATCTTCTTTGCCTCCATATTCTTCCTCCCTCAGATCAGTTGTGGCTCACTGAAAAGTAAATAGCAGATTTCTGTCCCTTCTTGGGGATCCTTGCTTATTTTATGTGCTTTGGGGTAACTCCTGGGAGACTCTGTTACTTGAGTGTTTCTGGTGCAGACTGGCTGGTGGACAGAAGGCACTGCGACCTGAAATGGCAGAGCCTGGTGCTGACAATCCGAGAGAAGATAAATGCAGCCATCCAGGACATGCCAGAAAGCGAGGAAATTGCACGGCTGCTCTCTGGATCTTGTGAGTGGATCAGGCACTTAGCTGTTTTGGTGTTTTGGGAGTGTTGTCATTTGTTTTTACATCCCCTTAATTTCCCAATATATCTATCTCTCCCTTACTCTCAGCCATCGCTAATTTTTAAAAAATCATCCATATTCTAACATATCACATCAACAAAGTATCATACTCTAGTCCCCCACTTCTGAAAAGAAGGGATAGAGATATATTTCCATCTCTTTGGGGCCAGAGCATTAGGTTTTTGTTATTGTTCTTTCCAGTTTACATTGTTGGGGTCATCATGTATATTGTTTTCCTGATTCTGCTATCACATTTGTATATGGAAATTTGTTTTCTGTTCTCTCTTTGATGGACATCTACTTTTTTTTCTTGTTCTTTGTTACCACACATACAAAAAGTACTACTAGAAATATTTTTGTATCTACAGAATTTTTCTTTTTATCATTGGTTTTCTTGGGATATTTGCCTAGCAGTAGCACCTTTGGGTCAAGTACTAATTCACAGCTCCACCAACAGTATATTTGTAAGGTATTGAGTTTCTAGATTCTCTTTCTGACTAAGGCAGTAAGTTTGACATATTTCAGTTGAGCTATTTCCTGTGCTCTTAGCAATTTCAGAGTAGTTTCTTTTTTGGGGGGTGGGCTTCTGGTTTCCCCAGATTGGTAAGGGAATGGACATATATGCCTTTCTCTGTTTTTAGTAAGGAATTGAGTAAACAGTTTCCCATCAACCCTTAGTCACAAGAGTAGGTGGGGAGTGGGCTTTGCAAGTACTGATCGGCTTTCTTTTTTCTATGGTTTTCAGACATTCACTATTTCCATTGCCTGAGAATTGTGGACCTCCTCAAAGGCACTGAGGCCTCCACGAAAAATATTTTTGGCCGGTACTCTTCACAGAGAATGAAGGTGACTATGGATCAAGGGGGTGGGAACATGCCAACCAATGAATTTGAGCTTAAGGGAGATAATGTGATCTAGTGTAACATATCCTAGAAGTGGAGTCAGGAAAGAGCTAGGTTTGAATCCCATCTCCTACACTGTGTGACCATGGGCAAGGCACTGGACCTTTCTGAGCCACAATTTGCTCATCTGTAAAATATAGGTACCTATAGTACTTCCTTCATGGGGCTCTTTTTTGAAGTTAAGATGAGATAAACTATGCAAAACACTTTGTAAACCTTCACATGCTGTATAAATGCCACTTATTATTTAGGTTCTTTCTGGTGATTTGTGGTCCTGAAGACTCTTATCATCTCTAAGGTCTCTTCTAGCTTTAAATCTTAGGATTCTTTGAAGAGTTTTAAAAATATATTTTTTAAATATCTTTTTTCAACATCACTAAAATTTTCCCCAGTGTTTCTCCATCCCCTCCCTCCTTCCTAGAGAGCCATCCTATATAACAGATAATATATTTTTTTGCTTTTTTATCTTAAGGGCAATAGGGGTTAAGTGACTTGCCCAAGGTCATATGGCTAGTAAGTGTTAAGTGTCTGAGGCCGGATTTGAACTCAGGTCCTCCTGACTCCAGGGTCAGTGCTCCATTTACTGCACCACTAGCTGCCCCAAAGATAATATTTTTAAAGGAAAAAAGTCGGCAAAATTGATCAGTACATTTAAAATGTCTGAAAATATATGCAATGTGCCACACCACTGGACCCCCACCTCTTCAAGAATGGGACTGGGGTAATGTTCTCATATTTCTTCTTTGGAACTATGCTTGTTCTTTGTAATTTAGCAAAATTTACTTTTGATTGTTTTGTGGTTCTTTCCATTTATGTTATTGTAGCCATTGTATATATTGTTTTCTTTCCATGCTTCTCTATATTCATCGTATTTATCATTTCTTCCAACTCAACAATATTCCATTGCATTTATGTACCACAGTTTGTTTAGCCAGTCCCCACTCTTTGGACATTGATTCACCTTTTTTTGTCAGATTTACATAGAAACATTTTCTGAAACTCCTCTGTGCATAGTAAATGTTAGTGGAGGCTTCCCTTTTCACTTTGTTTATATTTCAGACTTAGGCTGCTTTGGGGATCACTTGCTTGGCACCACACTGTTCAAATAAACTGGGTTTCCCTTCTTATTTCAGGATTGGCAGGAGATCGTGTCATTGTATGAGAAGGACAACACTTACTTAGGTAAGGTGACCAACCCCAGGATACAAGTAGGAAAGCAGACTCCCAAATGTTCCCAAGAGCTTACATGGGCTTCAAGTTGGAAGCATGAGCTGTGGGTATTTGGGAGGCAGAAGGATTTCTACTAGGTTTCCTATATTGGTAGGGAAATGCTATAGATAAAGCCAAATTAGATTTTAGTGAAACATTTGATAGAGTCTTGTGCTATGTTTTGGACAAAATGGTAGTACAGTTAGGTGGGTTTTTGTCTGTGGTTTTCGGACATTCACTACTTCCATTGCCTGAGAATTGTGGACCTCCTCAAAGGCACTGAGGCCTCCACGAAAAATATTTTTGGCCGGTACACATTACACAAATGTAATAGAATATTATTAAACCATAAGAAATGATGAATACAGAGGAGCACAGAAAGAGAACCGTATACACAGTGACTACAGTGATGTAAATGGGAAGAACCATAAAACTTATCAAAAGTGAATTTTGCAGAATTGTAAAGAACAAATGGTTGCACCCAAAGAATTGTTCTTTGTCAACCTGAAATGAGGTGTCTAATGATCTGTCTTCAGCCCTATGCTATTTAACATTTTTTATCAGTACTTTTGATGGCATGCATATCAGATTTTCAGACAATCCAAGGTTGCAGACAGAAGCTAACACATAGATGGTAGTTAGGATCCAATAAACTCTTGACAGTCTAGGATGTTAGATGAAACTTAATAAGAATGAATATAAAGTCTTTATTTGGCTTCCAAAATCAACTTCCCAGATACGAGATGGAACAGAACATGGCTAGATGGCAGGCCATGTGAGAAAGCTCTGGGGTATTAGTGGACTGAACATAAGTCAGCATTGTGGGATCCCCTAAAGCAGTGGTTCTCAACCTGTTGGTTATGTTCAATTTAAATACATCCTGCATATCAGATATTTACATTATGATTCATAACAGTAGCAAAATTACAGTTAGTAAGTAGCAATGAAAATAATTTTATGGTTGGGGGTCACCACAACATGAGGAACTATATTAAAGGGTTGCGGCATTAGGAAGGTTGAGAACCACCGCCCTAAAGCTAATTCAGCCTTAGACTTCATTAAGAGAGGCAAGAGTGTTTAGGACTCAAGAAGTGATGGTGGTGTTTGTTGTCCTCTGCCTTGGATTAGTGTCTTCAAGCCTGGGGACCATGTTTTAGGAAAGATGTTGAGAAGGTGTGGAGAATGGCTAGAGGAATGTTGGTGAAACCAACATTTCATAAGAAGATTGGTTGAAGGCATTTGGGATATTTAACCTGGAGGTAAAAAAAGGCTTAGGGGATACCTGACAGAATCTGGAGGGCTATTGCGGGGAAAGGGGATTAGATTTTGTTCTGGCTGCCTGTAGAAGGTAGACCTGTGAGCATTGGGAGGAAGTTGTAGAGAGGTAGATTTAGGTTCTGTGTAAGGGGAAAACATTCTAACAATTAGAGCCATTTAAAAATGGGGCATGTTGGGGTGGCTAGGTGGCGCAGTGAATAGAGCACTGGCCCTGGAGTCAGGAGGACCTGAGTTCAAATCTGGCCTTAGACACTTAATACTTACTAGCAGTGTGACCTTGGGCAAGTCACAACCCCAACTGCCCTCCAAAAAAGGCAAAAAAAAAATTTTTTTTTAATGTGGCGTGTTGCTTTGAAGGCTGGATGGCCCACTAGTGTATGTTTTAGAAGGGTTCTTGTTCAGGTAAACATTAGACTAGGCAGGCTCTGCAGTCCCTGTCAACTTTGAGATTCTGTATCTGTATTTGCTAATTGTATTATAAGATATATAGATAATTGTATTATAAGATATATCAATATATTATAATTAAGATGATAATAATAAAGATATATTATAATTACAATTGTATTATAATTATCAAAATCAGTGGGGGAGGGTGAGCTTATACTCAGCAAATGCCACTTGTGTCCACAGAACTTATCTATATGTGTATGTACATGTATGTGTATTGTGTGAACACCTTCACCCACCAGCTGCTAAGATGTATCTCTGTGGAATATAATATGGGCGATTCCCCCCTCCCCATCCTGTACCATCTAGAACAGTGCCTAGAGGTTGTTTACTCCATGATGAATCCTGGAGGAAACTTGCCTTCTGGTTTGAGCTCTGAACTGGTTTTCTTGCCTCCTTCCCTCACCCCCAGTGGAAATCTCCAGCCTCCTGGTACGGAATGTTAGCTATGAGATACCCTCCCTGAAGAAGCAGATCTCTAAGTGCCAGCAGTTGCAGCAGGAGTACAGCCGCAAGGAGGAGGAGTGCCAGCTGGGAGCTGCAGAGATGAAGGAGCGTTTCTATAACTCCTGCAAACAGTATGGCATCACTGTGAGTGACCGGTGGCCACCATTCCTAGGCCAGAAAGATGGTCACCTGGGGCATTCTACTTCACTCTTTATCCAGAGCTGTAGAACACTGGATAGCATATTGTCCCAACTCTACTAGTCCCAGGGTCTGTTTGAGAAAGATTTCCTCCCCAGTCCACTTTGCATGCTGTCTCTGACCTGGACTCAGTCCCACTGGACTCAGGACTCCATTAAGCTGTGGCTTCCCACCACTTCCATATTAGTTCATGTCCCCTCTTTTCTCTCCAGGGAGACAATGTCCGAAGGGAGTTGCTGGCACTGGTGAAGGATTTGCCGAGTCTGTTGACTGAAATTGGAGCCAGAGTTGAGTCACTGTGGGAAGCTATTGAGCTCTACCAAGCCTGTGTGGGATTTGTGTGTGAGAGGTAAATAAGTGTTTACTATTTATAGAGTACTGTACTTCTCTGGGAGAGAGATATAAAGTTTAGATATGTATATTACATAAGGTATAGTAATGGCCCTCATGAATCTAATAGCTAGAAGGGGACTATGACATACATAGTATGTGCCATACTTGTGACCATGGTCAGATTAGAAAACTGTGGTACAGATTAATATGTGGAAAATGCTGTGAGTGTTTGAGTAACTAGGGGAAAACTATTGCCACCTTTGGAAATCAGGAAAAGCTTCTTGGGAAAGGTAGTATTTTAGCTGGATTTTAAAAGATTAATATGAATTCGTCAAGGGGAAGGGACTGAGGGAAGGTCATTCCAGGCATGTAAAGAGCAGTGCAAGTAAAGGTGCAGAGGTTAGAAAGCCCAGGACATATGGGAACTATAGTGGGTAATCTGATTTGGCTGAAATAGGAAGTATGTAAAGGGAAATAATATGAGAAATGGGAGGGAGGAGTTGTTCATTCTCCCTGGCTATCACCTCTTCTTTCCAACTTATTTTTCATACAATACTTGGGTTTTCTGTTTCTAACTACCCATATTTAGCCATGGAAACAACAATAGCCAACTGTATAGACTTTACCCCTAAGGAGAGGTGGTTTCATAGGTAGTATAGTTCAGGAATCCCTAGTGATACCATAACTGGACAGTGGGAAGGTAATGAATGACTTGTGCATTGAAGCCCCACCGAGCAGGTGGTGCCAATGCTGAGACATGTGCAGAAGCAGGGAAACACAACCGTGTATGAGTGGAGGACAGGGACAGAACCCCTGGTGGTTGAACAACCACGTCTGGAGGAACCCCCTGAGCAGGTGGCAGATGATGCGGTAAGTGTCGGCTTTGATGTGGAGGTTCCCATCCCAGAAGGGATCCATTACTCTTCTGCCTATACCAGTAGCTCTATCTACACAGCCCATTTTTAGTTACCTCAAAGGAACATAGGGGAGAGTTTGAGTAAGACCTTGGGAGGACAGACTAGAGAGGACTTTTTGGCCCTGTTGTTTTCTGGTCTGGCTCTTGAGCTGGGATCAAGGGGGATGGCAACCTAGTCAAGAACCTAATCTGGAGGATCATCTTTGGACCCAGTCACTCTACTTGTACTGTGCCACCTGGCCTTTATATTTGGAGGTCAGAACATCACAGGTAGACATTGGTGTTAGGTGTCTGCTAACTCAGTAATAAGAATGAACTCAGAAGAAACTCAGTAATAAGGAATGGGAAAACAGGCCCATCTCACTCACTTCCTTTGTGTTCCACTCCATTTTCCAGATTGACTGGGGAAACTTTGGAATAGAATCGGCTTCAGAAGGAATTAACTATGGCATCTCCACTGAAACAGATGAAATTGACTGGGGAATCTCACTGGAGCCTGATTCAAAGGTTAAATTTTTAAGCTTGAGAAGTCACCTTCTCATGGTGATATCTGTGATACCTACTTAAATCATAAGGGAAAACACCTGCACTCAAAAATGTTCCACTTGGTATATCCTTGTCTTCAGGAAATTGTATAATCCAGGATGCAGCAACTTTTCAAAAGTGACGCTATCAGTTCTAAATTCTCTTGTCTGGGAATCAGGGCATATTTGTTGTAGGTTTGAACACACAGGCCTGGAAGGGACATATAATTCTAGTTATGGATTTGGATGCTGGAATGGGGGAGAACAAATGAGAAGAGAGCCTTCCTAATGTTAAGTCACAACGGGTCAATTTTTGGCACTAAGTTTCTTGGGACAAACAACTTCCTCCCCTTCTACACTAGGGAGAATTGAAAGGGAAGGAGAGAGGATCAGAAGAGAACTTGTAAAAAAAAAAGCATTGGCATGAGTGGTAGGGGAAGTCCAGAGATACTGGTAGTAGTGGCTTCAAGTGCCAACTTTACCAACATGCCTTATGTTGTTGAGTCCTGCTATTGTCTGAGTCTGTATTGTTGAACTTCTCAAGATAATTAAAGTTAGGTATTTGGGCCACCCTAGTTCTTTTTTTCTTTTTCCTGGTATGTAAAGCCTTTGTTCTGTGGGAGAATTTTTCCTGACCCTGCATCTTAATGGGATTTTTTGATCAATTTCCAGGAAGCTTGTAATGAAGGAATAAATTGGGGAGATGGAGATGCTGATCCTGTGCAGATAACAATACTGGAAGCAGGAACCGAGGGTAAATTTTCATCATTCCCTGCTGTCCAGTGAGCCTGCAGGCTTCTTTCAGGTCAAGAACCAAGGATACAAAGAAAAATATACTTCAGTGATTGAGACTTTTTGCACATTTGGTCTTATTCTTACATTCTTCTTGTGGGAAGAGGGGACGGTCATGATCAAGGGCTTGAAATTATGCCTAGATATGCTTGGCTTTCTCTTTCCCAAGGTTCCTTTGGGACCCAAGTGTCCACATGGCCTCTTGAAAACTGGTCTTGCCAAGTAGTTCCAAGAGTCACTGGGCTATGAAATTAACCCCTGGGAATCATGTGGCCTGGAAGGAGTAGAAGTAATGTGCTAACAAGGGTCTGCCACTAGAGGACACTGTGGTATGAAACTTGGTCTCACTTCAGAACTGTGTTGAGAAGGCTTTGTTTGTTGCAAAGCCCAAAATGTGTATTCATTTTAGACCTGTCTTTGTATCCGCCCATCGCTCAGCCAGGTGTTCATTGGTGTCAGATCCATCATGATTGAGACCATTCAAGAAAGGCTGTGGTTTAGGAGATAGGGGAGGAGAGTTGCTGCTTTAGAGGAAAAAGGCTATGTTCTTACCAAACCCAGGGAATGCCCCGGGCTTCATGCTTATATGGCTTTCTTTCTTGCCCTGGAACTCAAATATCTTTTAGCTTCTACTTTATCGTGCTGTTTTTCTTCTGACAGCTCCAGAAGGTGTCGCAAGGGGTCCAGATGCTCTGACTCTTCTTGAATATCCTGAAACCCGGAATCAGTTTGTTGATGAACTTATGGAGGTACTAGGAGTTCTGAGAATTAGGGGAAAAGAGCATAATGGATTCTAGGGCAAGAGGATAATTGTAAAATACGTCATTTTACTCTTACCCTTTTTGTGTATAAAGTACTTCCTGTGGAGATTTATCTGGCATCCCTGTCAGTAGTATGGTAAAGATAATATAGTTTTCTGTTTGTCTCCTATGTGAACAATCAAGGAGTTTTAGCTTTATGGAATCCCAATTTTTAGCACAGAAGTTCATGGAGAAACATCTGATGTTCCTCAGCTCCCTTGTCCCAGGAGTGGTTGCCTGAGATCCTTGATGCCATTCACCCACAGAGCTCAGCCCCATACTTCTGTCAGTCTCTGTCTTTCATTATGGTGAGACAAAGTCTACCCACAATCTTCAGGTTTCCTTCCTTCTTTAGTTCAGTGGTTGTCAGAGTTAAAAGTACACGGACCCCTTGGACCATATCCCACATGTCCTCTTCTGCTTCATCATTTGAGTCACTTCAGTTTTGCTTGACTGACCTGTGTCATTTCTTACTGTCTAGGCAGGGAAGGGAGGGGAAGAGACTTAGGACTGGGTGGGACAAATGGTGACACATTATGGGAGAAGGACTGAGGCCAGAGTCTGCTTCAGTTATAGTTGGTAAGTTTCCAGAGTCACACAGAACAGGTAGTCCCTCCCCTTCCCCAGGTACCAAATAAGGAGCACCCTCAGTCTTGAATTTTGGATCAGCCTAAAGATCCCCAGTGGTTTAAAGATGCACTCAACTTTGAAAAACTTGAGCTGAACCAAACAGCTGTCCTGACCCATTTTGTTCTCTTTTCTCAGTTAGAAATCTTCTTGTCCCAGAGAGCATTGGAAATGAGTGAAGAGGCAGACATCCTATCAGTGAGCCAGTTCCAACTGGCTCCACCCATCCTGCAGGGTCAGACCAAGGTTAAAGTGGTTGCCATGGTGTCGGTTTTGCAGGATCTGATTAGCCAGCTCACCAATCTTCGAATGCAACACCTGTTTATGATCCTGGCCTCACCAAGGTCTGGCTTTCCCCTGTAGTATTTGATGGCTTGGGTAAGAGTATGGTATAGGACTTCTTCTTAGGGTCCTACAACCAGAGTAGCAGCTCTTGAAGCCTATATGGTTCTTCCTGTTCTTTTCTTGACCCCTTGATATGTCTCCCTGTTTCCTGATTTCCTCTTAACTATCTCCTTGTGCTTTTAGGGTTAAAATTGCCTCGGGGCTGGGATACCAGTTGCCAGTTGTATGTGCAGAATCTGTTTCCTCAGTGCTCAGAGGGAGGTAGCTTGCTTCTTGCAGAGGAAGGGTTTCAGAGTCTTAGACTGGGTGCCAAAACATTGGTCATGCCTGCATATTGCCCAGAGAGCACAGTTAGGTCATGAGGCTGTGGCCCTGTGATTGTAATTAGATCCCATGCTTTGGTCTGGGCTTGCTCTCCAGGTATGTGGATCGGGTGACTGATCTGCTCCAGCAGAAACTGAAGCAGTCTGACTTGCTGGCCTTGAAGAAAGAGCTGATGGTCCAGAAGAGGCAGGAGGCTTTTCAGGAACAGGCCTCTCTGGAGCCCAAACTGGACCTGCTGATAGAGAAAACAAAAGAGCTGCAGAAACTGGTAAGAGATGGGAATCAAGACTGCTACCCATGCAGGTGGGCCCTGAGGCTGGGTTAGCTGGGCCTCCACTTTCTGATGCCCCATGAGCCTCACTCAGTGTTTACTGTCTCACAGATTGAAGCAGACATTTCCAAAAGGTACAATGGCCGCCCCGTGAACCTGATGGGAACCTTCCTGTGACATCTCCTGCCTTCTCACCTACTCAGCCTTTGCATTGGAGGTGTGCTGGACAAGGGGGTAATGACATAGGCCTCTCTAACTGGAAGAGCCAACAAATGGGAAGAAAACCTCAAAAAACTATTGGTCTAAAGGGGAAATTAGAGAACTTGTCCCTTGGCACTTTACTGTCTGTGAGTTGTCATGATTGGCTTTGTGGTCTGGTTAGCCAGTGACCATTGCTTTCGGTTTAGTGGAGCTTAATTAAAAAAAAAAAATCTTTGCATCCTGCTTGTGGTTTCTCACACAGTGTTGCTTCTCTATCCTAGAGCTTTTTGTTTTGGACTGTGCTCGCCCATGTTCTTCCAGTCCTCTGGGCAGCTCTCTGCTTCTTTGGGAAGAGGGGTTAAGGATTTTTTCTGCTCTAGTTGTGGCAATTGGGAGGTCCCCAGGCACTCATCTGCACATAGGTCAGTGAGGGAAGAGAAGGCTTTGCTCATAGGAGGACCAGCTGGGGCCTTCTTTCTCTCCACAACCAGGCCTTTCCTGCAACATGGCAGACCAGCAGCCAAAGGGGAGCTGGATAGAGCCAGCAAAGCTGTATTTTCTTCTTAATCACAGCTCACCTTCAGGCAGAGGGAAGATGTGGCCCTGAAAGGGAGGGTCTGAAAAACAGTGGAGACAGGAGCCATCACCTTCAGTAACTGCCTCCCCACTTCCCACACAAACTTGTTTCCTTCATGATGGGATGGGGCTACCGCCCCAATGGAGCACCCCTCTCCCAAGCCACCTCCCGCCCCTACTCCCCAGGAAGGGGATGGGAGGTGGGGGGGGGGGTGGCCAGCAATTCGATTTTAATTTCATAGCAGAGCAGTTGATTCATGGCTCTTTGTCACTGGCGTTGACTCCTGTAATGACTTTCCATCAAAATGAAAAGTGGAGTGACACCACTCATTATTCCTGCTGCTTGTTATCTCAGTTCTGGGGAGGGCCGCCCCCTCCCCACTGCCTTTCAGCCTACCCGGACAGTGAGTGATGGCCCCTATTAATCACCGACCCCGCGGACTTCAGCGGACACACACTATCCAAAGGAGAGAGATAAGGCAGCATGAACTGCTTGAAGCCATTCCTATCAATTAATGTCAAACCATCTCTTTTCCCCCCAATCCCTGCCTAGTTACCCTTCTTTTGGGGAGATGGAGACTGAAATGAGAGGCTTAAGCATTGGAAAAAAAGAATTGGTCTTGAATGTTGAGGTAAAGCTGATCTTGAAATGGAAGGACATGCATTGAAAGTGAGTTGGGCCTGAGTGGATAACATTCTGTGCAGTGAGTACGGCTCATGTGAAAGGTTGTAGGAGTTCAAGCTTGGCCTTGGCACCTTCCCTTTCCTCTGTTCTAACCCTTTCCCTTGGGAGAAGGCCCCTGCCATCCAGGCCCATCCCTTACCTCCTGGCCCACCCTTGCAGCTGCTGGCTCCATTTGGAGTTCTCTGTACTCCAGCTGCAGGCATCGCATCACTGAGTCATGGCACCCTCCTCACCCTTCCTGCTGTCCTTCCTCCAAGCACACTTCCTCCACTGCCCATAGACAGGGAAGTGCCCACCTGGGCCAGTTCGACTGTTTGTATTCCTGAGCCCTAGGCACTCTCCCCCAGCCCTTGAGAACATTAGCCCTTGCTACTCTTCCTTCTTTTTAAGAACTGGATGTAACCAGGATCAATGAGGAGACAGGAATATTCTTCTAAAAGTTTGACTTTGACTGAGCTCTTTCCATCGGGAGATTCTAGACACAGTGGGCATCTCTAACTCTTATAGTCTGTTCTAGGGGCTCTATCAGCTCCCTTTTGAGAGGCTAGGGACTCTGATTTGGTCTCATTTTATGTCTAATTTACAGGCAGTCCAATTTTTAAATGCATATTTTGTGCAGTATTTTGGCCTGTTGAGTTGTTTCAGTTGTGTCTGACTCATCATCCCATTTGGGGTTTTCTTGGCAGAGATACTGGACTGGTCTGCCAGTTCCTTTCTCCAGCTCAATTTGCAGATGAAGAAACCGAGGCAAACAGGGTGAAGTGACTTGCCCAGGGTCACACAGCTAGTGAAAGTCTGAGGCCAGATTTGAACTCAGGAATATGACTCTTCCTGACTCCAGGCCCAGCACTACATATCAGTGTGCCACCTAGCTGCCCTTTGCCCTATAGGCTAATGAAAATCGTTCCCCAAAAACTTTTGGGCGTATAATAACTACCTGTTATACAAAGGCTCCTCTGACTCCATCTGCATTTATCACTATTTCCCTTCTCATCCTTTCTGCCTCTTTACCTTATTAGAAAGCACTAATATCTCCAGTAACAGTAACAGTTGACATTTATAGAGAGCTTTAAGGTTTACAAAGAAAAAACTTGACATACAGGGTGTCCCAGAAGTCTTAGTACAGCTTTAAGCTTTAGAAAACCTCAAGCTGCGGGGAGGAGGGGGCTGCAGCTAGGTGGCACAGTGAATAGAGCACCAGTCCTAGAGTCAAATCCAGCCTCAGACACTTAACATTTACTAGCCGTGTGACCTTGGGCAAGTTACTTAACCCCAATTGCCCTGCCCTCCCCCTTCCAAAAGAGTAAAAAAAAAAAACTAAAGCTTTTTGCTGAAACACTTTTTATATCATCCCGTTTGAGCTTCACAACCCTGAGGGGTATGATTATTATCCCCATTTTATAGATGAGGAAACAGGTTACTGGCTGAATTAAATGTCTGAGGTGAGATTTGAACTCAGGGCTTCTTGACTCCCAAGTCAGGTGTTCTTTCTACTCCACCACCTGGTATACCTATTAGTCCTCTACCAAATAAAAAACATAGTGAAAAGAGAGCCACAGCATTTTTCAGGCTCACTTCCTGATTTGGTTGTCTTCCATGCTCTTATTGTCACCTCTTCCTTCAGAGATTCATCTGTCATGTGTCAGCCATGCTCCTCACCCAGACCTCCAGTTCTAGTCTTGGAAGGGAGGCAAGGTGTGCTCTACCGGCCAGAACAATGGGTTCTTGGTATACAAATTTCCTGGGTTCATTTCATTCATTCAATCAGCTCTTGTAGCACAATTGCCTGACAGGCGCAAGGGAATATAGAGATCAGTCATGGCGGTAAGTGATGTTTGTTGTTCAGTCGTGACTGATGCCTTGTGACCCAATTTGGGGGTTTTCTTGGCAAAGATACTAGAGTGGGGGTTGCCATCTTCTCTAGCCCATTTTCCAGATGAGGAAACTGAGGCAAACAATTACTGCAATTGTGACAGCTAGTAAGTGTCTGAGGCTGGATTTGATCTCAGGTCTTCCTGACTCCAGGGCTGATGCTCTGTCCTCTGTGCCATCAGCAATGTTATCTTCTCATTTAAAAAAAAAAAAAAAAAAAGAAGCCCAAGAAAACTACCTTCAGATCATGCCATGAGTACTCAGTTTTCTTTGCCCTTTTATAACTGCAGTTATCAGTTGACCTTTAGCTCTTATTAGAGCTGTGTGTGAATTTAGGAGATCATCTAGTTCAATCAAATCAGCAAGCATAATTGCCTACTGTGTGCCAGGCCCTTATGCTTACGACAGATAGAGAGACTGAGATCTTAATTCAAATGTTTCTGCTCTTAATCATCCCAAGGGGCTTTCAGTCAGTAATATTGAATCTCCAAAATCTCCCATCTCCAAAGTCACCTGTGGGAGATATTTCCTCCTCTGTGAAATTAGCTGGTTGCATTAGATGCTTTCAAAGATCCCTATGAATCTATGATCCTGAGGATGATCTTGAGCAAATCACTTCCCTCTCCAGCTCTCAGTTTCCCCATCTGCAAAATGAAGGAAATTAGACCAAATGATGGTTAAGGACTCTTCTGGCTCTGACAACTGAATAGTTGCATATCTGGCACCATTTGGTAGCATCGCTTTCTGCCGCTGCGTGTCCCATTTTCCCTGATTTGCATGGATTTGGGGTGGGACTGACCATAATACAGATTGTATTAGAGGACCACAGAGGATTATTGTCTTGTCTGGGCCCTGACAGCAAACCACTTTTGCCTCACTCTGTGTTTATAAGGGTGTTACTGAATGTGACAACTGGAGCCAAACTGTCCCTGTAATTGGGTCTCCACTGCCAAGGCAGAGTGGAGACAATCCTCCGGACCATTCCAACGGAAAAGCTCCTTCTGCAGCAGGGATCTAAAGCACTGCGCCGTGCACCATTCCCCGTTCCCGTGGCAGGGACCCCACCAGCAGAGGAGAGGCGGTGGGTCCTGTATGCTCCAGTGTGTCACTTTTGTCCTGTTTCTTTTCCCAGCTGGTACCTTCATGACCCTTCCATAATTTATATTTATGTCACACTACAAGACTAGTAGAACGTTTTTTACATACACACAGCCATGTGATCCTCATGACAACCTCATGAGGTAGTTTCTGTTATCATTTCTCCCGGCCACTTTTTTTCCCAGATGAGCAAACGGAGAGACTTACAGCTAGTAAATGTCCAAGGCAGGAATCGAAACCCAGGTCTTGATGACTTTAAATCAGAAGCTTTCACCCCCCAACACCACACTGCCAAAATACATTGGTCCTCTACCCTTCTGTCCGAGATTCATCTATGCCAACCTTTCTCACATCTACTCACAGTTTTTCAAATTTTTATTTGCTCTCTCCTGGTTCTATGTCTTACTCTTTCTCTGTTTCATTTGCTGGATCATCTATATTACAGCCCCATCTGGGTCCTTTTCTCTGCATGCCCTCTTATCTTGACTTGGTTAGCTCACATGGGTTTAAATCATCATCTCTGCTGATGACTCCTAGATCTATATACCTAGCCCTAGTCTCTCTACTGAGCTCTGGGCTAGTGTCACTAACTGCCTATTGAACATTTCAAAATGGAGCGACCATAGGGGCCCATAGATAGATGTGACAAACTCAGCACATGCACCCCAAAGCCAGTCCCTCTTCCAACTTCTCTTTCTGCTGAGAGCCGCCCCATTCTTCTAGTCACAACTTGTGTTACCCTTGACTTGTGGCTCTTACCTCACATTTCCAGTCATTTGCCAAATCTTGTCATTTTCACTTCTTCATCTCTCCTGTCTTCTTCACTCCACTTATACAACTACCTACCTGATTAAAGGCCTCATCACCTCTTTTTTAGCTAGACTATTTCAAAAATTTCCTAATCAGTCTTCCTACCTAGAATCTCTGCCTTCTCCAATGTCACACTGACCACACTATTCCCCTGTTCAAGAAGGACTTTCCTGCTACCTTTAAAATCAAATACAGACGGGGGCGGAGCCAAGATGGCGGCGTAGCAGCAGCAATATATCGCAGCTCTCACATAGCCACCCCAAAATACCCATGGAATAGGACTCTGGACCAATCCTAGAACTTCAAAACGCACACAAAGATACTTCCCACTAAAG
>CM053586.1:220195654-220221938 GCA_028646515.1 Pseudochirops corinnae | reverse complement strand
GGGCATTTTGCCACATAGAAGAGTTGGGGGAAGGGGGATGAGTGGTGGGGTGATGGAGGGGAGGGCAGGGTGGGGGGGAGGGTAAAAAAAAAAATCAAATACAGACTTCTCTTTTGAACTTTTAAAGTCCTTTACAACCTGGCCTCTCTGGCCTTATTATACATTAGTTCTCTTTATGCCCTCTTCCTTCAGTCAGTAAATATTTATTAGGCACCTACTATGAGCCAGACATTGCTAATTGCTGGGGATACAAAAAAAGGCAAAAGACAGTCCTTGTTCTCCAGGGCTTCACGGTCTAATGGGGGAGTCAGCATGTGAACAACTATGTGTAAACAAGCTATAAGACAGGATAAGCTAAAAATAAATCTCAACCAAGAGAAGGCACTGGAATTAAGAGGGATTGGGAAAGTCCCTGCCTGGAACTTGAAGGAAGCCAGAGAAGCCGGGACGTGTGGATAAGGAAGGAGGACCTTCTAGGTATTGGGGACTTTAATGAAAATGTCTGGACTTGGAAGACAGGTGTGTCTAGAGGGAGGAAGAGCAAGGAGACCTGGGTCAGTGGGACACTGTGTGTGTGTGTGTGTGTGTGTGTGTGTGTGTGTGTGCGTGCGTGCGCATGTTGGGGGCTGGGGAGTTAAGGTTAAGAAAAGTGGAAAGGTGTGTAGAGGAAGGGCAGGTCGTGGAGGGCTGTGAATAGAAAACAAAATTTTATTTGATTGTGGTGATGACAGGTAACCAACAATTTATTGAGCAGGGCAGTGACCTGTGCTTTAAGATCACTTAGTAGCTGAATGAGTGGGAGAAACTGAGGCAAGGAGGCCAAGCAGCAGACTAGTCTAGGCATAAGATATGTAGATCTGCACCAAACAAAGTGGTGGCATTGTCCTAGAAGAGAAAGAGGTGTATTCAAGAGATATTAGAAAGTTAAACTCAATAGGCCTTGGCAACAGATTGGCTGTAGGGGTAAGAGTGAGGATTCAGAGGTGGTACCTAGATTTCCTGTCTGAGTGATTGGAAGGATGGTGTTTGCCTCAACAGTACTTGAGAAATTAGGAAAAGGGGAGGATTTGAGGCGGGAGGGAAATAACAAATCCAGTTTTGGGCATGAGTTTGAGATGTCTGAAGGACATACAGTGTGAGACGTCAATAGGTAATTACAGATAAAAGAACCGGAGGTCCGGAGAGAAGTTAGGGCTGAATAAGTAGATCTGAGAATCATCAGCATAGAGATAATGGCTGAATCCATAGTAGCTTAGGAGACCCCTCAATGAAGTAGTCAAGAGGGAGAAGAGGAAAAGGGCCAGGACACAGCCAGGGGTAGCAGGAGTGACCTGCTCTAATCAGACTGGCTGCTTTGCTGCTCCTTAAGCACAATACTCCAGTTCCTGCCTCTTTGCCTTTGCATTGGCTGAGCCCAGTGCCTGGAGCACAACACACACTCCTCTTAGAATTCCTACTTTTCTTTGAGGAAAGTTCCGTCTTTAGTCTTCCCTAATCCAGCTGGTCGGGTCAGTCTACTAACACTAAATTCTATGTGCTAAGTACTAGGGATGCAACAAAACGCAAAAACGGTCCCTGCCCTCAAGGGGTTCACAGTCTAAAGGGAAAGAGAATTTGTAAATAAAAAGGCACATGCAGGATACACACTGAGTAGAGGAATAATAGCCCTAGAGGAGAAGGTTTGGATAGCTGGGGGTGGAGGGAGGGATCAGGAAAAGCCTCCAGAAGGAACTGGCTCCTGAATCAAATCTGTATCTGCCAATGGCATAATAGATAATAAGAGTGAGCCTTAGAGTCAGGAAGACCCGAGGTCGAGTGCCGCTGGACACAATGACTAGATAACCCTGGGTAACTAGGATCCTATGTCAGTGAAGGCCACAGTCTTACTTGGCCATGTTAAAAGGAATGGAGACTAGTGCGACTCTCCACTACGCGCACACACACAGTCTCTTCTTTGGGGAATATATCAATTAGTCAGTCAGTGAGCACTTATTAAAAGCTCATTACATGCCAGGTACTGACTCAACGCTCTAAGCAATTCCAAGAAACTATAGTTGCATAAAAGTGCCAACCTGCACTGGTGGAGGGAATTTCCTTTCCTGGGAGTTCCCTGTATCCATCCAGTCCATATCCTTTTGTATGCCCACATGCCAATAGATATGTAATTTCTTGCCTCCTGATCCCCACTCCCTTGTTGTTGTTGCTGCTGCTGCTGCTGCTGCTGGTCTTTGTTTTCGAAGAGGACCAGAGGCATCAGGGGTGATGTTTTGACTCGTGGGTGAATTGGATTTAAGTGAGGCAGAGTTGCACAAAGTTGTCAGCCTCTCTGTCTCTTCCTGAGTCATCGAAGTCTAGTGGCAGGACAGAAGTCAAGATGACTGCCAGTGGCCCAGGATGCAGTGGATGCCCTTGAGGTCTTCAGTGTCTCACCAAGCTCTAAGCGTTCCACCGTCCGTTACAGCTGCCTTCATAACTGTTAGAACAAAATGTTCTCATCTGCCCATTCCACCAGGGGAATTCCACCACATGCTTGGGGTGGACAGCCCCCTAACTGACTGATGGGTCTGAGTCCTGTCCATTGCCCTTAACCTAGTTCAGCCTGAGATGTGTGTGTGTGGCCCCTGCCTGTTACAGCTTCTTGGAGCTAACGTTGAGAGCTGAGGGTCAGGTAGACACCAAAGGTGGATGAGCAGCCCTGAAAAGGGCTGGGCAAGCCCTCACACCAGAGGGGCTAGTCCTCCTGATCACCCTATACATCACCCCCTTCCCTCCATTTGTAGGATCCTTGACAACAGGGACTGTTTGACTTTCGTCTTTGTATCCTCAGCACCAAACAGTGCCTGGCATGTAATGAACTTTTAATAAGTGCTTGTTGAGTGACTAATGGATATACTCCCCAAACAGGAGATTGTGTGTACAGTGGGGAGTCCCACCGGTCTCCATT
This sequence comes from Pseudochirops corinnae, assembly GCA_028646515.1. Classification (NCBI taxonomy): domain Eukaryota; kingdom Metazoa; phylum Chordata; class Mammalia; order Diprotodontia; family Pseudocheiridae; genus Pseudochirops; species Pseudochirops corinnae. Next base: position 220,218,994 of record CM053586.1, on the reverse strand, counting down.
CCTCTTAACATTGCCTGAGTAAGACTCAGAACCGAAAGGCCTGAGAGGTCCTCTTTCCGACTGACTCCCTTGGTTTACATATGAGGAAACTGAGAACTTGACCGATGAAGCGCCTTCCCTACCCAAAGTCATATGCTTAGGAAGTGGCAGCGCCGAGCTCTCTGGTGCCGCAGTCCTCCACACCCCTTCTGGTTCAGGCTGATGGCTCCATCTGCTGCAGGTTCTGAAGGGACCTGTCTGCACAGTCTTAGGGGCTTCGTTTTCACACTCCTTCACCTGGTACAAGCTTGCTCGTCAAACAAAGGAACATGTGTAAGGAGCTTTGAAAACCTTAAAGCCCTTCACGAATGCTGGATGTCACCATCATCATCATCATCATTAGCAGCAAAGCGGAGTATCTGCGGACTTTGTGTCACTGGACAAAAATGAGTAAGGACTTCTGTGTCATGGGCGATAGGAGAAAGAAAGCAATCTGCCCACCCTGTGCATCTGCTTCTTGGGCAAATGGACCTAAAATGGCAGCTAGGAGGGGGTCGGTAGGGAAGGGAATAAGCCTTTATAGAGTGCCTACTGTGTGCCCAACGCTAAGCACATTTTGCAACCCCCACTGGACTTTAGGAAACAGTCCTGGTCCCAGAATATGGTCCCCCAGTCCACTAGGCTTCAGCTCCCTGAGGTTCTGCCCATGCCCTCCCTTTCCTAGGGTGGGCACTTCTCCCCCTCTCCCCCATTAGCAAATATGTCCTAGGTAAACACTGCAGGTTAGTGCTGCAGGCCAGCCCTCCTCCCATGTTTCAAGCTTAAAGAAAACCAGTTTGAATATTTAAACTTCTGTGTTTCTAATAAAAAAAAAAGTTCTGCACTATTTAGCGCTCTGGCTATCCATTACTGTCGGGAGCTGCCCTCTCCCTCCCAGCGTCCCCCTCCCTCCCTCTTTCCCAAACTGCACAGGGCAAAGCCATTTGTCAAACCGTTCTCCTGCCGGCTGCGCTTGGCTGTGTCTGAAAGGACAAGCGGCCGCCACAGGGGAAGGTGAGGATGAATAAAAGGGCTATGCAAATTGCTGCTTAATCTGCAGAGAAACACCCAGGCTTTGGGGAGACGCTCATTACTTCTTTTAACTGTGATTAACGGGCAAATTAAATGGGGGCCCTTAACTCTCTCCTGGCAGCCTTGAATGCAGGGCCCAGGGCTAAGGAAGGAAGAGAGACCTCTTCACGTTGGTCGGGAGCCACAGCCCCCAGGCCTTCCTTCACCTGCTAGAGTGGAGGAGGGGTCATCCGGGCTGTGGTTCTCCCTCAAACTGAGACTAGGTCAAGAAGAGGGGATATGTCTTAGGCTAGAGAGTAGGTCTAGGGATCCTTCTAATCCTTCCTTGGCCATCTGAACCTTCAGGACCTTGGGCAGAGGCGTTGGTGTCTCCTGTAGCTACTGAGAAAAGCTCGGGACCCAAAAGTCTGTCAGGACCCAAATGCTGTCTCATTTTCTCATGAGTAAGACCAGAGGATCCTTGCTCAGACTGTGCCTCTCCAGCAGCCTTGGTAAGGATATGAACAGTATGGTAGTGGGCACAAAATAAGCCTTACTCTGGGCCATTTTCAAACAGCACGCAGAAGAGTAACATTGTAATGGTGATCAACTGTGAAACACTCAGCTACTCTGATCAATACAGTCAGCGATCCAAGATGATGCCAAAGGACCCGTGGTGAAAAATGCTATCTACCTCCAGAGAGAAACCTGAAAAATTCTGAATGTAGACTGAAGTATTTATTTTTTAACTTTATTTTTCTCTTTTTTTTTTTCAACATGGTTAATATGGAAATACGTTTTGCGTTATTTCACTTGTATAATTGATATATTGCTTGCCTTCTCAGTAGGTGGGGAAAGGATGGGAGGGAACATTTTAACGAACTAAGATTTTTAAATTTAAAAAATGAATACTAAAAATAAATAATAATAATTTAAAAAATTAAAAGCATGTAAGGATTGATTCTGAGCTCTCATCTGAGAACAAAATCACAGCCCCTCAGCAGATCTTAAATTGTTCCTAAGGATAGAAGAAGTGAGGGAAGAGGGAAGTCAGTGGCTGGGCTAATCCAGACAGTTTGTCCAAGTGTGGTTCTGCCATCAGCGACACTTGTTGCAAGGGACAGACAGTTGATGCCATGTGTTTGTTTCTGCTTCTCAAGCTCCTCCCCTTCTTCAAAAGAAGGGGCAACCTGTAAGACCTGACTGAGTCCACCTCCAGCCCCAGCCTTCCAGGAAAGATCTGCCTCGCCACCGAAGGCTGGATAGCAGCTCTGACAACCAGTCGGGAGGGAGTGCCCAGTTCCCACCAATCTCAGGCTGGAAGGGTAGACATTTAGAATTGGGGGCTGGAGGGGCAGGGCAGGGGTTTGGACAAAAACTAGATCCTCTGAGAACCCAAGCACAGGTGATTAAGAGGTGGGAGATGACAAGTGGTAGTAATAGACAGGCTGCCAAAGGAATGGGGTAGAGAAGAGACATGACCCTGAATTTTATTTTGTCATCCAGGCGATCAGAGGTTCTGTCATGGAAACCAGGCCTGACAGCTCCCCCAAGCTTCTCAGCTCCCTTCTCCCCTCTCCCTGCAGCCCAGCTCCACCATCTATTAAAACATCCTAAGCTGTCAGGGATATTAAAAGGCTCTGTCACTCCTTCTTAAAACAGTCATAAATACAATTTGGACACCAGGATTTAGGCAGGAGTCCCAGCTTTGAGTGGGGACAGACAGCTAGCTTCCTGAGCGCCTGCTTTTCCTAATGGCCCTAGGCTCTGGCTGGTTCTCCAGATTTCCCTCTCACCTCTTCCATCTGGGGAGGGGAAGAGACAGAGAACCAGGGCAGGAGCTGAGCCTCCTCTTTCTTCCTGGGACTTCTGCCCATTCCTGATGGCTCTTTTGCTCTAGGATCACTGATTTCCATCTGAAAGAGACCTTAGAATCACCCCCATCCAACCACCTCATTTTTCAGAAGGAAGTGCCCATGGTCACTTAAATGGCAGAGTTGATATTCGAACCCAGGTTCAAATCCAGCAGTCTTCTCACACCCCTCATTTCAGTGCTACCATGGTGTGGGTAGTGGTATTTAATAGTCATAACTGATGCTTCCATAGCATTTTAAATCTTACAAAGCACTATTTGATCTGCAAAACAGCCCTGTGAGGAACATATTATAGTTATTACAAACCCCATTTTATAGGTGAAGAAACTGAGTCTCAGAGAAGTTAAGTGATTTTCCCATGGTCACACAACTAGTATTAGAGGCAGGATTTGAACCCTGGTCTCTGCTGGCTCCAAGTGCAGTGCTTTGGTGGAAAGGAGGAAGAGAGCCTAGCAAGGAGATGAGGTAAGATTCCTTAGCTTTTCTCCTTGCTTGCTGGATTCTGTTATATCTTTATCGTCTCCTCTTTCCCTCTGTGTCCCCAGCAAGTCCCTATCAAGTTGCTCCACAGTAGCTCAAGGCTAACCCTAGCCCTACTTCATACACGAGTGGGAGTTTCCAAGGGATAAAGAATAAAACTTAAGACTTTCCAGGATGGGGGTGGTTGGGTCCTGGGTACAAGCCAAAGTCTTGGTGCGAATTAAGGAGGTTCTAATTTAAATCCCTTCAACTGCTAAATCATAAATCTTCTGGGCTGGAAGCCCCTAGTTTCTAAAAAAGAAAAGTCTCTTTAGTTACGTACAACGCATCAGATTAAGCAACGCTTACAATATGCAAGATAGTATGTCATGTGCTGCTCCAGGGGACCCCAAAAATAATAACACTTAGAGATAACATTTACATAGCTATTTATATCACACGTCTCAGTTGATCCTCAGTTGATCTGGTGAAGGTAATACTATTATTATCCCCATTTTACAGATGAGAATACTGAGACTTAAAAAAAAGGTCAAGTGATTTGCCCAAGGTCACACCAGCATTTGAATTCAAGTCTTCCTGACTCCAAATACAACACTACGCTATTCCACAATACTAACTATTCTGATATGTTAATGGTGTTACCATCTGCTTTGCTGGAACTTAGAACAGTTCTTTTACTCACAGTAAGCCCTTAATAAATGCTTTTTCCTTTTTCCTTCCTTCCTTTTTCTTTTCTTTCTTTCCTTTCTTCTTTTTTCCTTTCCTTCTCTCTTCCCTTCCTCCTTCCCCTTTCTCTCTTTTTCGTTCTTTCTTCTTTCCTTTCCTCTTTTCTCTCTTTCTTTTCTTCCTTCCTTTCATCCATTCAGAAACACCAGAAAAAGGGACCTTAGAGGGCATCTGAGTGGTAAAGTGATTTGTCCAAGGTCCCACAGGTAGTGAACAAGGAATAGATAGTATCTGTCCTTGAGGGGGGAAACAAGACATGCACACCAAACCTATGATACAAAGCAGACTCTAAATGTTACAAGAGAAGCCAAATTGAAATTCAGTCCTTCTCTCAAGCCTCACTATGGCATGAAGGAGACCCTCAGTTTCCAAGGGCTATGCCAGTAAAGCAAAAGCTCTGGCAGGTCCCACCAAGCTGGACAGGCTTTAAGCACTGGTTAAAGAAGGACACAGAGGTATCATTAAAGGAGCAGTCTAGGTAAATCAGAAGACACTCCTTACCAGATCAGTAGTCACCATGTCAGTCTGTCAGTCAGTCAACAAGCATCCATTAAGTGATTGCCCTGCAGCAGGTGGCAAAGAAAACTGGGAAGACATGTATGAACTGATGCAGAGTGAAAGAACCAAGAGAAGAATTTGTAAAATAGCAACAATATTGTAAATCAAACGACTTTGCAAGCCTTAATAACTTATTGACATGATGACAAATCAATCTCGACTCCAGAGAGCTGGTGATAAAACATGTTACCCACCACCTACCAGAGTCGGGGCAGACGTGACCGACGCAGGGATTTGCTTTGCTCGATCAGGCCTGTTTGCTACTTCACCCCCAACGCTACCAAAAGTTTTCTTTTTCTTTACTTTTTTCATTGGGGAAGGGAGAAAGAGAGAAAATTAATTTTTGTTAATTTAATTGGAAAAAATTTAAATCTATTTTAAAAACTAACTATGTGCCAAGCACTGAGGATATGAAGAAAGACAAAAACAGTGATTAACTTTTCAGCTGAAGCAACTCTCCATGAACATCTGGTAAAGTGAAGAGGAGCTTCCCCCGGTAGCAGGGTATCTTTATCCACACTAATAATAATAGTTAGGGTATCTATATGGTACCTACTATTTTCCAGGCACTGCGCTAAGTGCTTTACAACAAATATTACCTCATTTGATCCTCACAACACCCCTGGGAGGTAGGTGCTATTATTATTCCCACTTTACAGATGAGGAAACTGAGGCAAACACATTAAGTGACTTGCCCAAAAGACCACATGGCTAGTAAGTATCTGAGTCTATATTTGAGTTCAGGTCTTCCTGATTCCCAGCCCAGTGCTTTATTCAACTATGCCACCTCACTGCCTTGTGATATCCTGTATTCTTGAGATATCAAAGTCCTTGTAGGGTAAATCAGTGAAAGCTTCATGGAAGAGGTAACGTTTATTTAAGCAAAGATTTTAATGATTGAGAGACTTCAATAGGCAGAGATGCCTCGGCAGGGCAACCACAAAGAGGGACCAGTATAAGCAAAAAGTGCAGAGGGGGAAACTATGAGATCTTTTAGGTGAAACAATATATTAGTTCAGCTTGGATTTAACAAAATAAAGGGAAACTGTTGGAGATAAATCCGGAAAGGCAGGCTAGGGACACATTATGGAAGCTTTTAAATGCCTGGTTGAGATATATTGACTTTATTTGATAGTCAGTTGGGAGCCTCTGAAGATTTCCGAGCAGGTGAGTGACATCCTTGAATTCTGTTTTAGGAAAAATTATTCCGGCACTAATAAGCACAAGACGGACTAGAGGTGGGGGAGGGGGGATACTGGAGGCAAGAAGCCCAGTTAGGAAACTGTTAAAATAATCTGGTGAGAAGTGAGAAGGAACTAAACTAAGATGGCAGCCGTGGAAACTGAAAGAAAGGAACAGATTGGGAGGAAAGTTACAGAGGTAGAATCTAGAGGCTTTGGAAACCGATTGGATTCAAGAGATAAGGAAGAGGAAAGAGCCCACAATGATTCATTTCAAAGTTTTGGGTTGGTTGGGGTTTAAGATGGATGATGTTATTATTAACAGAAATTAGGAAGCTGGAAAGAAAAGTCGAGGGGTTTGTTGTTTGTTTGTTTGTTTTTTTAAGGGAGAAAGGAGTCAGGGGTAGTGATGGTGATGAAGAAAGATGATTAATCTCTCTCTGTCCATCTCTTTGCTGATCAGAACCTGAGAACCCCTTGGACCACCTGCTCATCTCCAGAATCCATCTCTTTTTTTGAAAGAGAGCCCCACTTAAGATGAGCAGTACGGTAGCATAACAGATATAGAGCTAGACGGGTCCTTAAGGGAAATCTCGTCCAACCCCCATGTTTTACAGATGAGGAAACTGAGACCCAGAGAGGTTAGGTTGCCCAAGGTCACAAGGCAACCATAGATAGAAAGGATAGAATGTGACCATTTTTCTTCCAGTTTGTAGATAGAGAAACTGAGAAATAAGGATGGAGTTGAGGTTCATCCCTAAACTCTCCAACAAATTTCATTTCTTTGTCCAGGTTTTTGACCCAATACTCATCAAAAAAGAAAAGAAAAGAAAAAACTCCTAGTTCTATACAACATACTGAAGACCCAGACTAGCATCCTCAAACTCAAGGTAGTATTTTTTTTTTGAGGCAATGGGGATTAAGTGACTTGCCCAGGTCACAAAGCTAATAAATGTCTGAGGCTGAATTTGAGCCCGGGTCTTCCTGACTCCAGGGCCTGTGCTCTATTCACTGTAACACCTAGGTGCTCCGGTATTTCTCATATTCCCTCACTGTTCCTCTTCCCTTTCCTCCTCTCTCCTCTGCTCTCCTCTTCTCTCCTCTCTTCTCCTCTCCTGTCCTCTCCTCTCTTTCCTTCTAGTGGTTAGACTGACTTCTCTTTCCAGAACTTTGGGAATTTGGGATGGCTGGGGCTGGTGCTCACCAGCACCCCCTGCTCTCTTTCCTTCAGGTCATCCTAAAAGTCTACAGGAAAACACCACAGACTAGAGGCACCCTCTTTGCCTGGGCTGCTGCTTTCTGCAGTCAGTAATCCAACCTTTCAAGATGGACGGAGAGGGAATACGGGCTGGGGAAAAGGGGACTATTGCTGGCTGATTTCAAATACTCATCCATTAAAGGTCCTTTTTCTTTGGATCTTAGATTTAGGGCTGGAAGAAATATCAGAGACAGGTCCAGTCATTTTCTCTGGCTGTTCCCCTGTGCCTGGAGCCCTCTCCTACCTTATCTGTCTCCTGGTTTCCCAGCTTAAATCCTTTTCAAAAGAAGCTTTTCACCTTATTTCTAGCGCTTTCCCTTTGCAGGTTATCTCCAATTTATCCTGCATATAGTTATGTGCATGTCGTCTCCCCCGTGGACTGCAAGCTTTTGCCTGTCTTTGCTCCTCAGTGTTTGAACAGTACCTGACTGGCCCATAGTAGGTGCTTCATAAATGTTTAGTGATTTGCTGGCCTGGTCTCATTTTACAGATGAGGGAACTAAGGCCAGGAGAATGGAAGTGACTTAAGTGATTGGCAGAGACAGGATTCAAATCCAAGTCCTCTGATCCCAGACCCATACTGCCTGTTCCCACTGCATCAAGCAGACCCTCTCTTCTTCCTAACCTACCTCCCCCTCACTTGTTCCTTACTGCCTTTCATTCTTCTGCACTCACACCTTCGCTTTCTTGGTTTCTCTCCCCTGTGCTCCCTGGTGGGCAACGTTCCCCTCCCCCATGGCTGCCACCCCCATCTCCATGGAGATAAAAGAAATTGGGGGAGGGGGCATGTGGGCAATGAGCTGTATTTTTAGCTGCTCCATAATAGTCCCTTTCTCTGGAGACACAGGGGCTGCCTGTGGAACTAATCTCCTCCCCCCGCTGCCCATCAGCTCACAAAAGGCCAGCAAAGCCAGTCACAGCCTGGGCCTCGCCCTCTGCTGACCCCAGCCCGTTTCCGGGTGCGCTTCCACCCCTCCGGGGCCTGCAGCTGTTCCTCTCTCACGGGGCCCTAGCTAAGCACACAGGCAGGGTCACCCCTGCTGACCTCCCCAGGGGGCAAGGGTCAAGACCCCTCGGGGGTCTCCATTGTGATTGGAAGGCTGCTGAGGTGGTGGGGAGGGAGCTAGGGGGGTAAGGGGGAGAGAACTGCTGGCTTTTAATGTTGAATTAAAAGACTCCCTTGGCCTCTTCTGTCATGCTTGTGTCCAGGGGACTGAGGATTGCCCTGCCAAGGTCTGGCCAGCAGGAAAAAACACCCATCTATGAATCCAGACCTTCAGATTCAAACCAGTAATTCAAACCCTAATCTAGTGGTGTTATCCTAAAATCCTGCAGGGCTTTGACTAAAAATCATGGGCTCGTAGGTCCTGAATCAAAGGGATGTCAGCAGCCATCTAGGCCAAGCCATTCACTTTAGAGATGAAGAATGCGAGATCCAGAAGGTTTATGGGACCACAGACTGAGAGCTGAAAGGGACCTCAGAAACCATCTAGTCCCAGGTCTTCCATTTTGCAGATGAGGAAACTGAGACTCAGGAAAGTGAAGTGATCTGCCCAAGATCACACAGGTCCTGGGTATCAGAGGTGGAATTTGAACCCTGAACCAATGTTGTGTCCCCTCTGCCTTCCAGAGGTCAATCAGTCTAGAACATCACCATTCCAGATTGGATAGTCTGACCAAGGTACAAAGCGATCCAGAGGGGAAAAGTCCAACAATTTTTACCTATATGTAAAAAATATACTTTACCCTGATCCTTTTGCCATAGGAAAGATAATTGACTCCAAAATCCAAAGACCTGAGTGTAAATCCTGTCTTGGGTAGCCTTGGTCAAGTCATGGCCTTGGTATCCCTATTTGTCAAACAAGAGGGCTGGACTAGAAGGCCTAAGTGCCTTCCAGCCCTGGGTCTATGGTCTTTTGATCCTTGTAGACAATAAACCCAGAAATGGGGCATCAAAGAGCCTAGTGAAAACCAAAGCCAGGGTAACAATCAGAGCATGAGAGAAGTCCCCCCTCCCCATCTGGCTCCTCTAACTTGCCCGCTTTATGAACTTAAAAATTTCACAGCTGTGTAATCTCACAGCATAGTTCTACGGCCTTGTTGGCTCCCCCCAAAACCAAGTCTCCACCATGTATATGCACACAAACCAACTCATGTTTTATGAGAATGTCACTCGGTTATTTTTAATGCCACTGTTATTAATATAACTGTCTCAGCACCTCCCCGACATCTGATCGGTAGTGGAAGACTGTTGTTCCCATTATCTCAAACATTACCACACAATCAGGACAGAAAATCAGACCCTTGGACCCCTTGGGATAACTCTCACATGCCGGAGGACAGAGCTGCTGCGAGCCTCCCTTGGTTCTGGGTAGGGGGCTCCCCAAATAGATAGAAAATGGCATTGTCAGTCTGAGAGGGTGGGGGGATAAAGATCTAATTGGGGAGGGAGAAAATGGAGAGGCTGAGCTGAAATGGCCTCTCTCAGTCATATACGTGTGGTCATGAGGAGGTCTTCCTTACACTCCCCCATTCAGGTCATATTAGGTTACCAAGCTACAGTCATCCTACCCATCTATTTTTGCTACAGGGATGAGAGTAGTCTTTATCTCTCCTCACATTGTGAGGAGCAAAGAGGAATAACATGACAGGTAAGTGCTTTGAAAATTAAGTGCTATGCAAGTGGAAATGACTATTTTTAATACTCTCTCTGTAGAAGGTAAACGTAAAGGGGGAGGGATGGATGAGGTTGAGGTCAGGCAAACTGAGAAAGGGAGTATAGGTGGGCAGAGGAAGCCCGCAGAAGATGAGACTATAATATTCAAAGGAGATTTTTTTTCAGTTGTCTGACTCTTTGTGACCCCATTTGGGGTTTTCTTGGCAAAGATACTGGAGTGATTTGCCATTTCCTTCTCCAGCTCATTTTACAGATGAGGAAACTGAAGCAAACAGGGTTAGATGACTTTCCCAGGATCACACAGCTAGTGTCTGAGGCTGAATTTGAATTCAAGTCTTTCTGACTCCATGCCCAGGGCTCTAACCACTTCACCACCTAACTACCCTAAAAGGAGATCATAGGATCATAGATTTTCAGATGGAAAGGACTTTAGTAGGCCCCTCCAGAACTTCTAAGGTCCTATCTACTTTTCAATTTTATGAACCTGCAAAAATCTAGGTCTTACACCCTCCTGTGCGAGCTAAAAATGAGCTGAATAAAGGTGTATTGCTTTTTAGACAGAAAAAAGTCTTCTTGGTCCAACTGAGGCTCAGAGAAATGAAGTGACTTGTCTAAGGTCATGCTGCTGAAGGAAGGCTGGCAGAACTAGGCTTTGAGAGCCCTGGCTCTTTAATGTGAGTTTCATCATTCTTTCCATTGTGGAAGATTGCGGGGGGGGGGTGCGGAAATCAGGCACCAGCCCAGAATGTAAGGAGACAATGTGGGAAATGAAATAACTCTGAGCATGGTGTGGAGAGATGATGGAGAGAAGACCAGCAGGAAGGTTCCTCAGAGGCTCAGGACCCATAACATCTCCCTCTGGGCTTCTGTTTTTGCTTTTGTTTTTGTTACTGGGGTTCTTCTTTGGCTTCCTCAGGGGCACTAAGGCAAGGGGGCTCTCCAATGAGCATCCATGGACGAATGAAAAAGACTGGCCACTTAGATTCCTCTGGACACTTAGAGGAGAGGATCTCAGGGTTGGGTGGTAATTCTGATAACTCTTGGGATAGGGTAAGAGCTGCTGGAAATAAAGCCCGTTGGCATACCAGCATGGAAGAACTTACTAGCAGTTTAGATCTGGTCAAGGAGAGGGTGATGGAAGGGCTGCGGATCACGGCAGGGGATCAGATGCCCTGTCCCACTCTGGGCTGCAGTTCAGAACAGGGGTGGTGTGTCTCAGCTTCCTTCTTCTCATGCAGCTCAGGCCCTGTTCCTTCCTGCCTCTCGGCTCCCCTGCGGGCCCAGCCTCCTCCCCCAGAAGTGCCTCGGCAATGCATTATCCTCGCAAGATTGAGGAGCTAATGGAGGCAATCGGAGCCACCCGGGGGAACCACTCCACCCCACTCCAGACCCCTCCAGGCTTTGCGAAGAGGGGAGGGGAGCTGCTACCTGGCTTCTTCGCCAGCACCAAAATAGATGTTCCCAAAGCTCTTTTCTGCTAAAGGTCTTCCTTATAGCTCCTCCATGATGATTCTCCCACTGTATGGGGACCTAGATTGCCTTAGACTCCAGGGGGGTGACATGTGCTCGAAAATAACCAGCCTTCATCTCAAATCCAAGGGTCCCTGAAGCCCATATTGCCAGTGTGGCCCCAACCCACTGCCAGTTCTCAGAAGGAAATTCTTGTTTGTTCAGTCTTGGATCAGGGGCCTCTCACCCAGGCACCCCCAAGCCCCTCCCAACCCCAGACTACCAGCTGGAGGCTGGAGCCAGAGCCTTCCACAGCCCTTTGTTCTCTGGCTCTCCTCCCACGGGGACCAAACTTCCCCCCAGGTCAGAAACCCAGGGCAGTCCCTCCCTCTGCAAAAGCTTCAAAGGCCCAGGGGGACCTGCCGGTGTCCTTCTGGGGCCTCCTCTCTGGGGGCACAGTCCAGAAGGGAGGAGGGGGTGGGGAGGATTGGGAGTATGGCAGCTGCCCCTAGAACAACATTCAGCAGCTCCCTAGGAGAGAGCAGGCCAGGGCCTGGGAGAGGATCCTGGAGGGTGAGGGAGGTCAGACAGAGGGAAGGCCCAGAGCCAGAAGGGCTGGGAAAGGTCTGAGGATGCTGAGATGGGGGCCAGGGAAACCAAAGATGGGAGCCTTGAGCAAACACTTTTTTTCTCCTTTGCATCTTTGCTAAAGCAGTCACACAAACAACTTTGAAAGACTTACAGAACCCTGATCAATGCAATGGCCAGGCTGGATTCAAGGGAACCACTAACAACAGATCTCATATTTTTGAACTCGGACAATCTGGGAATTCGTTTTGTTTGACTCTGTGTATTTGTTACAAGAGTTTTGTTTTTCTTTTTTTCTTTTCCCAGTGTGGGGGATGGGTAGAGAGAAGAAAAAGAGAAAATAAACGTTTGTTAACTGAAAAATTAAAAATTAAGATAAAAAAACCCAACAAAGTAATTGCATGTACCCTAAAGCAGCCTAGCTGCACCCATGGTCCATTCATCCCCCAAATCTCCTTCCATGTCAACCACATCTACAAAGTGTGTGCCTGTTGTTGAAGGTCTCAGGGTCTTCAAAGATAAAGACATGTTGCTTTTTTAGCACCAACAAAAATCATCTCCCTTCAACGTACTCATTTTACAGATGAGAAAACTGAGTCCCAGAGAAATAAAATTATGTCTCTATCTCAATTCTAGGTCAACCTTGTCCTCTCAGCCATCCCGCTTCCCCCCTCGGCACCCCCCAGGAACATCTTACCCTTTCTTCTTCTGCTCCCTCCACCTTACTAAGCCTCACTGCTTCCCCTGATTACCATTCTCCCTTTCTCCTACCATCTGCTTCCGGTAATAGCTGCTGCTGCCAGGGAAGGGCAAATTCCCTACCCAGCTTGTTCCTTAGGGGATGAATCTTGGGACCAACCCACCCCTACTTCATCCAGGTGCCAGTAATTTGAGGGTTCCTGGGACTGCCCTCCAGCCGCTGTGAGCTGACTGCCCTCTGCCCTCTGCCCTCTCCTGCCATTAACCCTGTCACCTGCTGGACATCAGCCCCAGGGCCCAGCCTGTCACCCGTGGCCCAAGATGGATGGGGGGCGGCTGGGAAGCGAGAGCATCGGTCCCTTAATGAGATCTGGCGGGGGAGGGCTGGGCTCTATCAGGCTTCGGCAGAGCTGGACTAGTGATAACAGACTGTTGTTCACTGGGCCCATTTTCCCTTCATGGTGGGGGAAGGCAGGGAGGGTGAGTCTGATGAGCCAGCCAAGGAAGCACAAAATCCTCTTTGTCACCATTCCCACCCCCAGACCAGATTGGGGTGATAACCTGAGGCTGAAGAGGAGGGGACACCCTCCTTCCTCTCTCCCTCCCACCTCCCCACATACACCTCCCCTCGGACACTCTGACCTTTGTTTCTGGGGAAGAAACATGGCTATGAAACGTTCTTGGGAAAGAGGAGAGCAGCTGTCATCTGGCTGGCCTAAGCAGATGCTGCTTCTCCTCAGGTTTGAGGCACCTTGTTCACCATGCTCATAGAATGGGGAGGAACAAGGGTGGATTGTACCAGAGAAGAACTTCTCAAGAGAACAAAGAAAGGCAGTGAGAGACCTTTCTGAAGTGTGTGTGTTGGGGGGAAGAATAGGACTGGGGAAAAGGGTGTAAGAGATGCCTGGGGCTGTCTAAACTGGATCTCTAGCTTACCGAAGGCACCCTTCTCCACAGAGAAGTGGTATGCACGTCCTTGTTCCACACTGCTAATAGGGCTAAGGAGAAGAAAATGTTTGCAGTACAGACCAACTAAAGTGTCTATCTGTCTTGAAGCCATGGTAGTAATGGTGAGGGGAAGAGGGAGACCAGACAAGGCAGAGGAGGGGTGTTCCCTCCTCTTCCCTGCCTATACCTATGACTTCAGGGAGAGAGCATTGAGTTCAACTCCTTACTTAACAGAAAAGGAAACTGAGACCCAGAGAATTGAAATGATGGACCTCAGACCAAAGAGATACATTTGCAAAGGGTTCTGGGTGGTTTATGCTTCACTTTAGCACAGGTGATAGATTACCACCAGAGCATGCCTGTAGGTCAGTTAAGCTTTAGGAAGCTATAGCTAAAAAATCAGACTTCATGTTTCTCAGCTAGAAGTCATTCTCCTTCACTGCCAAACTTCTCAGAGTTACTCAAATAGTACCAAATACACCGATTCCCACGTCCCTTCCTCTTCTTGCCTTGTAGCCACAAGGATGAGGACCAGATAGATGGCAGGATGACCATCACATTGGGCTGTTGTCAGGAGGCCTGTCTTTACTCACTGTGTGAACTTAGACAAGTCAAATCCCCATTCTGAGCCTGGATCAGATGGTTATGGAAGTAAGACCCTTCCAATTTTAGCTCTCTAGTTTAACTGGACCCCAAGGGGAGGAGAAGCATAGAGGAAAGAGCTTTAACATGGGAAATGCCTTGTACTCTGTGGTAAGGCTGCTCTGATGGAACATTAGGACTCAATCCTGCCTATCCTCATACTTTCTCCAGGTTTTTCCAATGCAACATTTTTAGCTGCCATGATACCATTTGGGGAGTCTGACCAGGAGTCATGGTTTGCCATGCTGATTACTCCCTGGTCAGGACAGGGTGGAGTTAATTTAGTCAAAGAAACTATTCATTTCTCTACTTCTCAAACACATTAGCAGCAGCATCCCTCCCCAAACCCACCTCCACCACAATCACTAGGGTGAACAGAGGGAATGATGTGACATCCAGGTCCATAGGGCACAGGACAAACCAAGAGGAAAGAAGGAAAACCAGACATCTCTAGCGGGACAACCAAGAAAACTTGGTCAATATTATAGAATGGTAGTGATAGCAAAGACAGAGGTTTAGATCTCATCTCCGTCAGTCTCATTAACCTTGAAGAATTCAATGACATCAGTTAAATACAAATAAAATCAACAAATATTTATTATACACCTAATATGTACGAGGCACTGTACTAGGCTCTGGGGATATGTGAAACAGTCTCCTTCCCACCAAGAACTCACATTCCTGTAGTAATTAATTACAGCATGTAAAGGAAATAAAGACAAAATGATTTCTAAAGAAAGAAAATGCTGCCTAACAATGAGGGGACCAGAAAAGGTTGAGTACTACTTTTATGTAGGAGGTGATGCTTAAGACCAAGTCCATACCCTTTATATGTCTCAGTTTCTTCATTGTGTCAAATGGGAATATGCTAATTGTTAAACCTACTTTTATAAGAAACTAAAATGTCTATCCCTGTTAACCCTGTTATCGTAAAGGCAGCAAGTGCCCTTAAATAGCAGAATAATCATAGCACTTTTTTGATGTGTGATAGCAAAGAACTAGAAACAAAGCAGGTACCTATCCCTTGGGGAAGGCTGAATAAGTTGTGAAGCATGAATGACAAAGAATATAACTCTTCCGTAGGAATTTAAATGTGAAGAATTCAGAGAAACACAGGAAGACTTACATGATTTGATGCAGAGTGAAGTAAGGTGAGCCAGGAGAACAACATACACATGACCACACCCATGGCAACAAAAAGAACAAAATTTAAAACTATGGGATTATAATGGCCGAGTTCAGACCAGAAGAGCTGAAAACGTGTACCAACCTCCCTTCCCTGGAGAGGTGGAGAACCATGGCTATAGAATAATAAAATGTCCCATGTGCTAGCAGACAAGGTTCACGTGCTAGTTGGTTTTTTCCTTTTTTTTTTTAAATCTTTGTTACAAGGAGAGGCTAGCTAGATGGAAGGGAGGGATATAGTGTTTTAAAATGTAATATCAAAAACAAAAGATACCTAAAAAACAAAGTACTTTGTAAACTTAAAAAACAAATCTTAAAGAATCATATAAACGTGAGGTGTTATGATTGTTGTTGTTGTTGTTCAGTTGTGTCTGATTCTTCGTTGCCCCATTTTGGGGGGTTTCTTGGCAAAGATGCTGGAGTGGTTTGCCATTTCCTTCTCTAGCTCATTTGGCAGTGAGGAAACTGAGACAAATAGGGTAAAGTGACTTGCCCAAGGTCACACAGCCAGTAAGTGTCTGAGGCCAGATTTGAAGCCATGAAGACTTCTTATTTATCTCTGAATAAAACAAGTACCAAGTCCACAGGATCATAGAGATAAGAGGCACCTCATATAGTGCATCTCTTTCATTTTACAAATGAGGAAATTAAAGCATCAGAGGTGGACTTTGGACCCAGATTCTGTGACTCCAGAGTCAGTATTTGTTCTTCTTTGTCCTTGTATAGAGTGCTGGGCCTGGAGTCAGGAAGACTCATCCATCTTCCTGAGTTCAAATGTGGCCTCAAACACTTAACTAGCTGTGTGATCCTGGGCAAGTCACTTAACCCTGTTTGCCTCAATTTCCTCATCTATCAGATGAGCTGGAGAAGGAAATGGCAAAACAATTCACTGTCTTTGCCAAGAAAACCCCAAATGGGAACATGAAAAGTCCGACATAACTGAACAACACAGCCTCGTGATGGACTGCCTAATGTATGCCCAGCCCTGTGCTGGGATCTCTGGAGGACACAAAAAAGAAGACATAGCCCTATCATGTTTTCTAAAGTCCAGTCTAATTGATTTTAGGTCCTGACCCTGTGTATTTAATGCTGATTAGCCCAGATGAAGTCTTTTCCCAGCTTTGCTTGGGAAATGAAAGGGAAAGTGTTCGAAAATCAAAGATCCAAAGAACCTTGGTTTGCAAAGTCATTGTGGTCCAGTGGAGAGAATCCTGAGTCTAGACTCAAAGAACCTGTGTTCAGATGCTACTTCTGGCATTTATTACCTGTTTGACCTTAGATAAGTAATTTGGGGGTGGGGGAAAACAATAAGGGTCAAGCGACTTGTCCTGGGTCACACAACTAGTAAGTGTCTGAGGCCAGATTTGAAATCAGGTCCTTCTGACTCCAGGGCCAGTGCTCTATCCACTGTACCATCTAACTGCCCCATCAATTTTTTTTTTTTAACTTTCTGGACTTCAGTTTCCTCATAAGTAAATTGAAAGACTAAGCAGTTTCACAGGACCTCTCCATTAATAGATCTATGATCCTGTGGCTTCCATTAAGCTGCTGTTCAGTCTTTGGCAAATCATTCCACATCCCTGGGCCTTAGCATCCTCAGCATCTCAGTCAAGTAGAGCAGCTGAGTTTGGAGTCAAAGAACCTGGGCTAGAATCCCAGCCCCGCTTATCCACCCACCACCCGAGGGATCTTGGGTTTCATCTTCCTGGGCCTCCATTTCTCTCCTCTGTGAAAGGAACAGGTGGGCCAAGATGAGAATCCTTCCCAGTTCTAAATCTGAGATCTAATGGCTTATAAAATGAAAGCATAGGGTCAGCAGCTCATTGCTTTGTGACTTGTTACATGCTGTGATTCTATTCCATTTACCTGAAATTTGAGTTATTCACTGGCTAAAAACAATCCCATCAAAGAAGAAGCCTTCTACTTTTCTGTAATTTCAAGAGGAGACTCCATATCTTCTCTAAGTATAGGGGTGGTTAGGTGGCAAAGTGGATAGATAGTTGGGCCTGGAATCAGGAATACCTATTTTCAAATCCAGATTCCGACACTTACTAGCTACATGACTCTGGATAAGTCACTTTACCTAAATTTCCTCTTCTATAAAACAGGGATCATGATAGCACCTAAATCCAAGGATTGTTGTGAAGATCGGATGAGATAATAACTGTAAAGCCCTTAAGTGTTATGTACATATTAGTTATTATATAGCATCTCTTGATTATTGATCAGGACAGTCTTCCCTTTCACTGACCTGAATACCTCTTACTTCACAAAGTATAAGTATGTATATTTTTTTTCTCATTATGGCATCAGTAGAGTTAAAATGGCTTCTCTAGTGATATCCTCTATTGCCTATCCCTTCAGAGAGCTGATCTCAGTCTATTAGGAATTTGACTCTTGGTTTTTTCTTCTCCATCCTAAGTCACGCCAGTTCTCTTAACCTTAAACCACAAACCTTTTTCTCCTCCCCCCCGCCCCCAATCTCTCCCTTCATAACTGTAGCTCTTCTTGGAATTTGGTCAAGCTCCTCATGACCATCTTGTCCTGTGGAGCCCAGAGCTGGACCTGGAATGTAAATCAGTGCAAGAATGACCTCATAGGAAAATAATTTTTTAAAAAATTTTTTAAAACTAAAAAAAAAAAAAATGACCTCACTCACAGCTCCCATATTGGTATCCCTGCCCACATTTGCAGCACATGGCTAACAACATTCTTCCTCTGGGCTTGATTTTGTAGATATTTTGTATTTTATGGGGCAGCTAGGTGGCACAGTAGAGAGAGCTCTGGGTCTAGAGTCAGGAAGACCAGAATTCAGATTTGACCTCATTAGCTGTATGACCCTGGGCAAGTCATCTAACCCTTTTTGCCTCAGTTTCCTCATCTGTAAAATAAACTGGAGAAGGAAATGTCAAACCACTCTAGTATCTTTATCAAGAAAACCCCAAATGGGGTTACAAAGCATCAGACACAATTAAAAAGAACTACACAACAACAATTTCATTTTGGTATGTATTTGTCTTCAGTGTTTTTTGTTTTCCTGTAGCATCTTCCTTGTATACTTTCTTCAGAGGCAGTTGGGTGGGATGGGAGATAGAGCACTGGACCTGGAAGTTCTCGGTTAAAATCCAGCCTTAGACACTTACTAGCTGTGTAATTCTGGGGGGAAAATCATTTAATCTACCTGTAAAATCTGTAAAATGGGGATAATAGCATCTACCTCAGAGTCATTGTGCAGATTACATGAGATAATGTCTGCAGCATGCTTTGCAAACCTTAAAGCTACAATGATGCTAGCATCATCTCTTTTTTTCCCCTAAGCCTAAGGAAGGATATGTGGGTTTCTGAGAAAGGCCCCAACCCAAGCTTCACCAACCGCAATAAAACCCAGGTCACAGTGAGACTAGGACCTAAGGTCTAACAATTTAAACGCCCATATCCAACCTAGCTACCTTGCTCATTGAGGCCATAGAAGCCACCTCCCTGGCCCCCAGTTATCTACATGGCTACAATGAAAGAAACAGAATAGCCTTCTACTTTCTGATGTACCGGGCAGAACAGAATCTCTGCTCCAGGTCCTCAGAGGCTGGGCAATTGCCCAGGTGCTCATGGGAACCATGCCAACAGAAGGGACTGCCTGTCCCTGAGAGCAAGTATCATTCCCCAAGTCAGCCTGTCCTAATCACCCTTCCCAGAGACCCCACCTTTAGCAAAAGGGGCCATGTTAAGAATTCACCTAGCAATCTGCTGAGTAGGACTGGCTAGGGGGACTCAAACTCTTTCGGGGGCAGTAAGCTAGGGCAGAATAGAGGGCTTGGTTGGAGCAGCCAATGGGAATTGAGCCAGGCCCAGCAGGGGGGCAGAAGGCTGGCTTTGCATTCTCCTCTGGTTTCCAGGTCTCCCTGCCTGCCAGGTTGCTGGTGTTCAGAGTCCCAGCCCCCTCCCCAAAGAGCCCCTCAGAGGGGCCAGGGGGTGGGGGGAAGGCCACCCGTGGCCTTGTGAGGCTGAAGCACAAGTTCCTACCTCAGCTGCCAGGGAAGAATTTAATTACCAATTAAAGCCCCCTCCATCTGTTTCAGGCCTGCCAGAGAGCTCTCTCTACCCTTTAATTACATCTCTGACAATAATTTAACTCAATTAGCTGGTAAACACAGCAGAATGCAGGCAACTCAGGGCACCCTCTTGTCCCTGCCATCTGTCTGTCCGTCTCCTGCTTTACCCCCACTCACTCTTGGTCTGTCTGTCCTTCTCCCTCCCTCACCCCTTTTGGTCCCCAGCCCCCCATCCAGCTCCCTCTTTCCCTCCTGTCCATCTTCTTCAGGCTCCTTTGTCTGCTTCACACCATCTGGCCCTCCTCCCTTGATCTCTGTCCATCCTTTTTCCTTTCCCATCTGCTGTCTGTCTGTCCTTTTCCCTTTTCGACATCACTTTCTGTCCATTCCCACTCTCCCCCTTCTTCTCACCATGGCACTCTCTGTTGGTCCCTTTTCTCCTTTCTTCCATCCCTTCTCCTTTTTTAACCCCTCCTTTTTTTTTGCCTTTAACACCTCCCCCCCAACACACACACACACACACACACACACACGCACACAGAGTCTTTTTTTCTTAAAGGGGAATAATCCATCTGTTTGCCATTCTGTGTCTGTCTGTCTATCTTTGATTCCTCTGGCAATTTTAACACTAACAGTCATGCCCCCTCCATTGTCTGGATCAGCATCTCCTGGCAGGGTCAAACCATCGATTTGGGCTATGTCTGCGGAACACAGGTACGAAGAAACCCATCAGGGGAAAGGGAATTTAAAGAGAGGATTGTTGTTCAGTCTCCACTCTTCGTAGGATATACTATCTAGTCCAATTACAAATTCCCTGGCTGTATTAACTAATAGGGGATGGAGGCCTCAACACTTAGGCCCTCATAAGGTGTCTGATGGCTGTATAGCTGACATGTATGGAATGTTCTAAAGTTTACAAAGCACTTTCCAGACATCCTCTCATTGGAGCTTCACAATTATCCCATGAGGCAGGCATTGCGGACATGATAATCTCCATTTTACAGAAGAGGAAATCAGACTCAGAGGGGCCTCAGTCACACATACTACCCATAGTATATAACTAACAATTAACAAGCCCATATCCTTCCATCTCCAGGTTCAGCACTCTTATCAATAGTGTCCCTCAAGGTCCCTCAGAGTCTGTGTATGGTTGTCTACTCAGGCTCTCAACTGCTTTATGGCCTAAGACACATTTCTATATGCCTTTCATTGTTTTTGTTCCCCTGATCCAAAGCCAGAAGGGCAATACTATATATATGTACCAAGAAAGATTCTGGACAGTCTGGCAAAGTCTTATCACTGAGGTCCCCAAAAATGGGGGTGGGGGGAAGAAATGTTTGCCATCAGATTCCTTTGTGAAGAGCTTAATTTCTTCTCTTTGGGTGTGAGATCGCCTAGATTCTCATCTCTTCGAGCTTCCTACAGTGTTGAAATTGTGTATCACAGAGAAGAAACAAGATTTGAGGCTTAAAACAGATTAAGCTGAGCTCTGCCCTGTGGAGGAGGGGCCTCTGCCGGGAGAGAATCAGCCCAGAGAGGATCTCATTATCCTGGCAACACCATCAAGTGGGCCTTTGGAGGCTGGGGGGAGAGGGGGGGAATAGTGCAGGAGGGTAGCCTGATCTGTCTTGTGGACAGGCAGGGACATGATGGAAGCCCTGTGTTAAGCAGGTAGTCACACCCCAGCCAGATGAAACTCATCTGCTTTCTTCCTTTGTCCCTTAGCTGACTGACTAATCACCCCTCCAGTGATTAAAAGAGAAAAGTATTGGAAAAACAATACTGAAATTAAGATTTTATAGGACTTGAAGATGCTTGGGGGAGGGGAGCATCAATCTACATTGGTTAGTTAGTTTCCTCTTTGTCCCTACCTCAGTGAACACTCCTGAGATTCCAGGTGGTATTCCTCAAATGTAAGAACTGTGGTTTTATAAATATGCCAGAGAAGGATTCCGAGGTAGGAGCAAGGAGGTGGAGATTGGTACTTCCTAGCATCATGCCAATTGGCTGGACTTTTGTCTTGCCACTGGTCTTTGATGACTCTGGAAGAGTTGTAAGACTGAGAGTGAACTCTGCGTCACTTAAATCCAGTTCACAGCAAGTTAAGATGTCACCCAAGTGATGTCATCAGTCCTCTTCAAAAAAGAAGGACAAACAACGATAATTCATATAACACTAGGGGAGGGATCAGGAGACCTTGGAACCTAGGATCATGGATTTAAAACCAGAAAGGACCTTTTTGTTGTTGAGTCATTTCTGACTCTTCACAAAACCCCAAATGTGGGGGGTTGGGGCAAAAATACTGGAGTGGTTTGCCATTTCCTTCTCTAGCTCATTTCACAGATGAGGAAACTGAGGCAGGTAGGGTGAAGTGACTTGCCCAGGGTCACACAGCTAGGAAGTGTCTGAGGCCAGATTTGAACTCAGAAATATGAGTCTTCCTGACTTCAGGCCCATCACTCCATCCACTGTGTCATGTAGCAGCAGCCTTTAGAAAGAGCTTGTATGTCACCTATCCCAACTTTCTCATTTTACAGATGAGGAAACTGAGGCAAAGTAAAGAGAAGTGAACTCCAAGCCAGCTGTGTGTCCTTAGGCAAGTTTCTTCACCTCCTCTGGATCTCAACCTGTTCCTCTACAAAAAGAAATAGATAAAAGCAGTGGTTCTCAAAGTGTGTGTGTGTGTGTGTGTGTGTGTGTGTGTGTGTGTGTGTCCAAAAGACCCCTAGGGGAATCTATGAGGTCAAAAGTATTTGCATAAGAGTACTAGATATTTTTAATTCCCAATATAATAAATATGGATAGCCAAAAAGCACCTGGGTGTCTCATTGGATAGAATGCTGGGCCTGGAGTTAGAAAAACTTGAGTTAAAATCCAACCTCAGACACTTACTAGCTGTGTGACTCTGGGCAAGTCCTTAACCTTCCTTCATCTGCCTCAATTTCCTCAATGGTAAAATTGGAATAATGGGAGTACCTACCTCCTAGTGTTATTATAAGCATTAAATAAAATAATATTATAAAGTGTTTTGCAAATCTTAAAGCCCCACACAAATGCTAGCTATCATATAATCCACAAACAAAAGCTCTTTGTGTGTGTGTAGGGAGGGCAGTGTTCTCAATTTTTAAGAGTGTAAAAGGACCATGAAACCAAAAAGTCTGCAAAGTGATGAATTTCTAGAGCTATTCAATCAATATCTAGTCCTGTCAGTGCTGCCCAAACCAAATTAAAATATAGTTGGGAAATATTTAACAAAAGAAATAAAAAATAAAATAGAACACAGATAATGTTAATATGTGATTTTCTAAGTCAATATGTATCTTGAAGGAAGAGATTCTATATAGAATTTAATGGCCCTATTTCTTTTTGAGTCTTATATCACTAAATTAAAGCCTCTCTCCCAGTTATAATGTTCTATGCTTTCATTCACATTTGCTTCAAGAGTAAAAAAAAAAAAGACGGGCCAGATTTATCCATAAAGAAGCTTTGGGATAGAGCAAAGCTTCTTAATCTGGAGTCAATGGATAGATTTCAGGCAGTCTGTGAACTTGGATAGGAAAAAAATTCTATCTTTATTCTCACTAACCTCTTAACTGAACTTTAGCATTTCCTTCAATTATTGGTTATAGGCAGCAAAAACTATTCTGAGAAGGGGTCCATACTAAATGGGGCAGGGAACAAAAAAAGGTTAAGAACCCTGGTCTAGTTTTAACATTGCAGGGCCCCAGGGCAAACGCTCTCATTCAACCAGACATGGGAAGTTTTCAGCAGAGAGTCTCAGGCCAGACAACAGAATCCATTTGGAGGAGGCAGAGGGGGCAAAGAAAAGTCACAAGAACGAAAGAAAGAGAGGCCATTCAAAACCTGTACACAATCACAGACACATCGTACATGTGATGACCAACCTTGATAAACTGGACTATCCTCAACAATGCACAGCTAAAGACAACTCTACAAGCCTCAAGAAGGAAGGAGATACCTAAACTCAGAGAAAGAT
>CM053586.1:220147815-220195154 GCA_028646515.1 Pseudochirops corinnae | reverse complement strand
AATGTGAAAGTATTTGCAGATCCTATACATGACTGCACGCCACCATGGGGGGGGGGGAAAGGAGGGGAGAAAATCTGAAACTCAAGTGATTGTGGAACTGAATCTTGTAAATTAAAAGTAAATGAGTAAATAAAAAAAAAAAAAGGAAATCTGACTTGGTGGCCTGGAGTTTGCCCAGTTTGCTTTGCAGATACTATCCAACCCATCTCCAAGAAAAGAGGCTGCCTGGAGTTCTTGTATAGACCCACAATGTTAGCACCAGAAGGGAGCTTAAAGAACCAAGCAGTTCAACTTGCGTTTTCTAGATGAAAAAATTGGGGACCAGGGAGTCTCAGTTTGGCCGGAAGTCATATATATTCAGTTAGAAAAGCCAGAACTACAACATAAGTCTTCTAACTTTAGACTCAGTGTTCTCTCTCAATTTGCTTTGATCCTGGACCCTGATGACTCCAAAGGAGAAAGTGAGGCTGGTGACTTTGCACAGTTCTCCCTCACTTAAATCCAATTCACTTGCAAGTCAAGGGATTGCCTTCCTGATGTCCTGGTCCCCTTGATGAATGAAGGACAAACAACACTAACAGCTTTGATCCTAACCCTTGGAATGGATGGGAGTGAGTCTTTGGTATCAGCTGGGTTCCTTACCCTTCCTGGTGACCTCTAATGTTTTCACTTATAGTGCATTGCAGTGACAGTCAAAATACCTCATTTCAAGTGTTCTGGGAAAGAGGAATTTCAATTCAATTAAATTAGCATTCCATAGTGACCTCAGAGAACACTGCCTTGGGAGGCCTGGATTTTGCCCAGGAGTCAAATCTCGCCTCTACCAACTCCTACCTATGTGACCTTCCTTAGGATTACTTAACCCCCTGGAGCTGAGTTTCCTTATCTGTAAAAAAGAATAGATTGGATTACATGACCTCCAATATCCCTTCCAGTTCTATTGTGAATCCCATTAAATACATCTACTAAGGGTTAGGAACCCTTCATGATGCTGGGGGAACAAAGACAAAAAAACAAAACGAAGGCCTTTACCTTGAACTCAGGCCAGATAAGGGAATGGGAGAGGAGGAAGATATAACATGTATACAATATGTGTGTGTGTGTGTGTGTGTGTGTGTGTGTGTGTGTGTGTAACACATACAAAGTAAATGCAAGTAATCTGGGGAGAAAACTATCAATTGATGGCATCAGGAAAGGCCTCGTGGAAGAGATGGCAACTGGGTGACATAGTGATTAGAGCACTGGGCCTGGAATCAGGAAGACTCATCTTCTTGAGTTTAAATTCAACATCAGACACTTACTAGCTGTGTGACATTGGGCAAGTCACTTAACCCTATTTGCCTTAGTTTCTTCATTTGTAAAATGAGCTGGTAAAGGAAATGGCAAACCACTTCAGTATTTTTACCAAGAAAACCCCATGGGGCAGTGAGGTGGCATAGTAAATAGAGCACCAGCCCTAGAGTCAGGAGGACCTGAGTTCAAATGCGATTTCAGGCACTTGATACTTACTAGTTGTGTGACCTTGGGGATGTCACTTAACCCCAATTTCCCTGCCTTCCCCCCTCCTAAAAAAAAAAAAGGAACAAAACCCCAAATGGGGTCATATGAAGAGTCAGACACAACTGAACAAAACAAGGAAGAGATGGCATTTGAGCTGAGCCTGCAGGGAAAGCTCGGGTTCCCAAGAGGTACATTCTAGGAATGAGGCAGAGCCTTTGCAGACTGTGAGGCAGTAAATGGAATTTTCTGTCCTGGAACAGTATTCATTTGCCTGAAAGTTAGAGCTTGTGAGGAGGAATAATATCAGAGAAGTCTGGAAAGGTCTTTATGTGCCCGAAAGAGACCTTTGTATTTTATCCTAGAGGGCAACAGAGGGGAGTCACTGAAGATTTTTCAACAGAGGAACAACTTGATCAGAATTATCCTTGAGCAAGATTATTTTGGCAGCCCTATGGATGTGGATTGGAGAGGAGAAAGACTGGAAGTAGGGAGACTAGCTATGAATCTAGTGCAATGTGCTGCTGAGGGAGACTGGAAGAAGGGAACCCAAACAGGGAGCAACAATACAGATGAAGGAAGCTGAAAGCAGGGAGAACAAAGAGGAGTCTAAAGCAATAGAACGAATGATCTGGGAGCCCAAAGAGAAAGCTGTTGCAATAGTGTAGGTGAGAGGTGTTGAGGGCCTGACCTGGATAAAGACTGTGTAAATGACAGAAGAGGAAGGCTGTTGCCCTCCCCCCTCACCAGTTCCTCTATAATTCACTACTTCAAAGGATCTTTTATCTCATCAAAGTGTATCCTGCCTGCACTGGTGAAAATCACAAACCACCCATGCCCTCTCATCCTGTGTGACTCTGGTCTGTGTCTTTTTGCACCCAATGGATCAGGGGTCCTTCCTTTGGTGCTTTGAATATTTTATGGAGACCAGTGTAACCTTTGGGCTGTCCATCTTTTATCCACGGCACAGGGTCAGAGTAGCAAGAATGCAAGGCCTGGAGTCAGGAAGACATGAGTTGGAATTGTGCCTGACATACTTCCCTGGCCCTGTGAGTCTGGGCTGTCCCTTAACCCCTCTCAGACTCAGTTTCCTTGTCTGTAATGAGGATAATAATAGCACTGGCCTCACAGGTTTGGCTGTGAGGCTCCAATGAGATGATAACATGTATAAAGTGCTTTGCAATCCCCAAACTGCTATATAAACACTAGATATTATTACCATGATTGGCCCATCTCCTCTTAGGTTACGTGTGTCCTCGATGATCTTATTGTTTCTCTCCTCAAGGGCAAGTTGCTGTTTGTAATATGTTCCAGCCTACTTATATCCACCATAGGTCTTTCTATTGCCCTTAGGGGTCACCTGCAATTTAATTCTTTGGAGGTCATGGTTTTCCATGATTAAAAGCTGGGTAACCTCATTGGGACAGCCCTGGCATTTAAAAGATGGTTTTTATGGAAGCAGGCGGCTTAGGGTCATTTAAAGTACTGAACAGTTTCCTACCTTCGATCTAGCCAGATCTTTCCTATTCGATTGGGGGAGCAGCCCAGTCTATTGTCTATCTCTAGTACCTCCATGACGTATTGGTACAGCTCGACTAATTCAACGCCCGACCAACCGCATGGCATAATGTGAGCAACATAAGCACACACATTTTCTTTTTCCTCTGCGGATGGCTAGGCAACTCCCTTTTGAGCAACCACAGAGCCTTGGATGCTTGCAGGAGAACTAAATATCCCTCAGGGAGAGCTAGAAATGAGTCTGATACAGATGTCCTGAGGGACTGAGCCTTCATTTGAGTCATTATTGAGATGCCCCTCCTCCCCCAAGAATTGAACCTGTTCTGCCTGAATCCAAAGCTGCTGTTCAGCCATGTATTATGGTGGTTTACTTAATGGCGAATGAAATCTGATAGAAGTGACTCCTCCTAAATAAATTTCAGTTCATCCTTTTCATCCTCTTCCAAATGAGAGAATCTCCATGATGTTTCTAGTGTTTAAAAGGGTTTTTCCGGAAGCATCGTGTACTGGAGAACAGAATCTAGAACCAGAGGATATGGATGTGAATGTTCTTGTGTGACCTTGGACAAGTGATTGAACGTCCAGAATGTTGTAAAGTGGAGTGTGTGTGAAAGGGGCAGTATAGTTTTGTAATGGCTGTTGGGATAATAGGGTCAATGTTTCAATTCGGTCTCAGCTATTTACTACCTATGTGACTGTGAGGAAATTATTTAAACTCTGGGTCTCGGTTTTCTCATCTGTGAAATGGAGATGTTGGACCAGATGAGCTCTTTCAGCTATTAAGTCTGTGATCTCATGATCTCATTTAGAGAGTAGTATTCTAGGGGCCTCTGCAGTTAGCACAGTGTCATCCAAAAACAGGAGATTCTGAGGTATCGTTCTGAAGATGGGGAGTCTTTTCATAGGACATCCTTCATGACGCTGGCAAATTTTTTCTTGTTGTTGATGAGTACACATCTCCCTGTGCAATGCTTTGCTGGATGGTGACTCAGCTGCTCAATGTTATATAAACTATGCTGGCTCCATGTTTGCATCTGAAAAGGAGCCTTGTACCTTCTTAACAGATGCATGCATAACATCTTGTTGGAGGACAGCCTTTAAAGAGTGCATTCTCCATGCCATCTGAGCATAAGGTGGATGAGTACAGAGCAGATCGATGGTGGTGAGAGTATGGGGGCATCTGCAGCAGGACAAAGCAAGACGTTGACTTAGGAGATAGCTGACCTCTTTTCAACCACAGAAAAGGTAAAGCTCAGAGCCAAGCTCAGCTCCTACCTGCCTCCCTCCCCAAAAGCCAATGACCAGCTACTTCAGTCAGTTACTGATCTCCCAGCCCAGGAGAGGATGAAACTAGTTTAACAAAGAGTTCTGATTTCCTGGCATCAAACCTTGGACACGTATTTGAAAACAAATACAAGCCAATTGTCCATGGCATATGTCTGTAATCCCTACTACTAGGGGAGGCTGAGGCTGATGGATCACTTGAGCTCAGGAGTTCTGATCTGCAGTATGGATAAAGGTGACCCAGGGTCCAGACTAAGTACAACTTCAGTATGATGAGATCCTGACAGTGGAAGCCACCAGGTTTCCTAGGAAGTGGCACATTGGCCCAGGTTAGAAATGAAGTAGGTCAGAGCCTGCATGCAGATAAGCAGTGGGATTAGGCATGTAAACAGCTGCATTTCTAGTCAGGGCAAGATAGGAAGAAAAAGGAAGGAAGGAAGAGAGGGAGGAAAGGAGGGAAGAAAGAAGGAAGGAAATAAGGAAGGAAGGAAGAGAGAGGGAGGAAGAGAGAAAGAAGAGAAGAAAGGAAGGGAAGGAGGAAGGAAGGAAGAAAGGAAGGAGGGAAGAGAAGAAGAAAGGAAGAGAAGGAAGGATGGAAGAAAGAAGGAAAGAAGGAAGGAAGAGAGGGAGGGAGGAAGAGAGAAAGAAGAGAAGGAAAGTAGGAAGGAAAAAGGGAGGAAGGAAAGGAGGAAGAGAGGGAGGGAGGGATGAAAGAAGGAAGGAAGAAGAGAAGGAAGGAAGGGAGGAAGAAGGGAAGGAAGGAAAGGAAGAAGGGAAGGAGGAAGGGAGGAAGGAAGGAGGGAAGAAAGGAAGAAAAGAGGGAAGGGAAGGAGGAAGAAAAGAGGGAAGGGAGGAAGGAAAAAAGGAAGAGGGAGGGAGAAAGGGAAGAAAAATGCACATGATAGTATTTGGGCATTAATTTTATTTTCTTTTACATGCTTAGAATTTTAGCCTCCACAAACCAACTGCAAGGCAAGATGCAAATTATTATTTTCAGCCAAAAGCCCCAGTACATGTTCCCTATGGGAAGATGCTTCTGGCTAAGGAGATTGTTTTCATAGCCTGTTAATTTCCATCTCCCTTCAGAGGAGCCTGCCTTCCTCTCTCAAATATCTTCCTTTTTGTTCCTAGCTAGGAATAGTTTCCCTGTCTCTCCCACCTGGGTCCCCTCCAGGTTCTGCGACACCAACTCTCCCATCATTTCTATTTCCCCTGTGGTCTCAGGTATCTTCCAGGTGGTTATTTGTCCATAGATTCAGAGCTGGATGGGATATCTGAGCCTCTAATTCAACCCCCTCATTTTACAGATGAGGAAAGCTAGGCCTGAAGAGTAAAGTTGTGCACGTATTACATGTCCTCCTACTCCAAAGACACCGCTCATTGCACTATACTTCCATATTCATTTGGAGGACTCTGCCTCTGAGAGCTCCCCTGTGGAGATAATGGAAGGTCAGAGAATCACAGCACATTACATTTGGCATGACTTAGAGATCAGAGGTCCTTCACTTAATTTGTGCAATGAAGTCCTTTGGCAGTCTGGGCTCCTTAATAATATTTAAAACAATGTTTAATGAAGAATGTTCAAATAAAATGGATAGGACTACAATGTCCTTTTCAATGCTAGCTTTTACCCCCTTGGAAATCAGCAAATAGTATGAACCCGGGGCTTCACGGCTTGTCTTGCTAACTGTCTGGAATTAAGTGATGGAGAAAGTGTTAATAAAACAGATTAAACTTAAAGATTGGCTTTTTTGTTTGTTTATTTGGCTTTTTCAGAGCTGGTTGTTAAATATTTGCCAGCATTTACTCTGGCCTCTGGGAGATGCACTGGATTGGTCAGGGACCACCTTTCTCCGCTTTGCCACAGACCTAGGCTCCCCACGTAAGGAGGGGTCTGCTTCTGAGGGGGTCTTTTCTCCAATCAACCCCTCTGTCCACCCCCTTCAGTGCCAGCCAGGGACGAGCAGGCTCCTGTCCTGCATCGCCATCTCCTGGACAGATTGGCTACAAGCAAAACCTCCCGTTTCCACTTCCCACCACCCTCATGGTGCTGCTTCTGGCTGCTAAATCCCTGGTACTGATTCAGGCTTTTACCTAAATTGCTTGCAGAGAAGGTCCCAGCAACCTGAGGGGCCCATTCAACATTCTGGACACATAGATAAGTAAGTGTCCCAGACAAAGGGAACTCTTCTGGTCAACTATCAGTCTCCCCTCGTTCTTGTGCGACTTCCTCCCCCACCTCCCTGTGCCCCCTTGCTTTGAGGCAGCTACTGGTACAGCTGGGCCTGGAGTCAGAAAGAACTGAGTTCGAATCCAACCTCAAGTACTTACTAGCTGTGTGACCCTGGGTAAGACAGTTAACCGCTATCTGCTTCAGTTTCCTCAGCTGTAAGATGGGGATAATAAGAGCACCTACATTTCAGAGTTGTTGTGAGAATAAAATGAAAGAGCCACTGTTCCTTGGCACAAGGTAGGTGCTTAACAAAGTCTTTTTTTCCTTTTTTTTCATCTTTGCCCCACCCCAAAAAAAGGTTATCTGGAGGCTGTGGGAGTGATTAACTAATATTTGAAGCTTTCTACAGATATTGTTTAAGTGAAGAAAAGGAGATTTGCAGACTAACAATAAGGACAGAAACAAGAAGTTTAAGGACCTGTACTATGTATAAGTCACTGTCCCAGTCAATAAAGATTATTATTTTTTTTTCAGTCATGTCCATGTCCGACTTTTCATGACCCCATTTGGGGATTTTTTGGGCAAAGATAGTGAAGTTTCCTTCTCCAGCTCATTTTACAGATGAGGAAACTGAGGCAAACAGGGTTAAGTGACTTGCCTAAGGTCACACAGCCTGTACGTGTCTGAGGCCAGATTTGAACTCAGTAAGAGTTTTCCTGACTCCAGGCCCCATCAGCAAAGATACAAAGACAAAAATGAAATAATCCCTGACCTCTGAGAGTTTATATTTTACGAGGAGGGCCCAATTTAAGTATCCACCTGAAAATAAGTAGCAACTTTTTCTCTTGGGACCTGGGCTCAAGGGGACCTTAGAACTGAGGTCAACAGAGCTAGATGCAGTTGGCAATTTATTTGTCATTTATAGTTTTAGATAGTTGCCTGAAGCACAGAGAGTTAAGTGACTTGCAGGTGGCCTGTGTCTGTTAAACTTAGGACCAACCAGTCCACCCAATTCCAAGGCCAATTCTCTACCAACTACACTGTTCAGGTACTAAAGACATAAAGTATATGAAGTAATTTCAAGAGGGTAAGAGCATGAATGACTGAGAATATTAGGAAAGGATACGACGCAAGAGCCATGAAGAGACCATGAACAATGTGACTTGGCTTGTATATTCAAAGCAGAAAACATCATCACCACCATCACCACCACCACCATCACCACCACCACCACCATCACCACCACCACCACCACCACCACTACCACCACCACCACCATCACCACCACCATCACCACCACCACCACCACCATCACCACCATCACTACCACCATCACCACCATCACCATCATCACCATCACCACCATCACTATCACCATCACCATCATCACCATCACCACCATCACCACCACCACCACCATCACCATCAATATCACCACCACTATCACCACCACCACCACCATCACCACCACCACCACCACCACCACCACCACCACCACCACCACCACCACCATCACATCTAACATTTATGTACTAATTTGTACCATGTAGGTGAGCTATGTCAGAGCTCATCATCAGAACTATGTCATAAGGTCATGGTTTGGGTAGGATTTAGTAAATGAAATATTTTTTCAAACATTTACTGAGCAGGAAAAGAGGTAAATCATAAGGTGCCTAAAACCTATGATCCCATGACTGAACTAATGAAACACTGACTCTCTCATTACATTGTTCATTTCTCTTAAGGTTCTCTGTCGAGTGTCAGACAAATTCAGGTGTGAATGAAAAGTAATGAGCCTGAATTTTCAGTTTCTAAACAAACATATCAACATTTATATGACTTGAGATAAATCTTAAGAGATTTACGTGAGATTCAGGCAGGTGATTTGATTTGCCCATTCTTAGAACATTTATTAAGGGGTGGGGGAGGGGCAGGATTTGAACCTAGGTTCCAGCTCCAGCACTCTATTCATTATACTGTGCTTTCCCCTCAACAAGCAGAGCACAGCTTATATATATGTGTATTTCCTCTTTCAAACAGGCACCTTAGAAGGCTTCTCACTTAATTTGGAAACTCCTCCCTTAGAACTGCTTTCTGAAACCTCAAAGCAATCTTTTGATAATCTGTAAGGATGATACATGTTCATCCCTTAGAAGTGATCTTGGGTTTGGGAAAAAGGCAGAATCCGTGTGTGAATGAGCTGTATGATCAGACTAATAAGACTGTTTTTGGTGTCTCTTCACCCCTCTTCCCCCTTCCCTATTAATTTTTTCTTTTTGGTCCTAACTTGTGATTTTATATGTGGTAAGAACATAGTGTGGAAACTCTATCCACTAGGGCAGATTAGCAACTCAATTTATAGTCCTATAGTTACCTGGGAACACCTAGGGCTCAAATGACTTGATCATAGCCACAAAATCATCTAACCTAACTTTGATGTGTCAGAGGCATGTTTTGAATTTGAGTCTTCCAGATTACAAGGTAAGCTCTCTATCCATTCATTATTCATGTAGCTTCCCTCTCTCCCTTCACCATATATTTCTTTCTCTCTCCCTCTCTTCCTTTCTCTTCCTCTCTTCTTTTCTCTCTCTCTTCCTTTCTCTCTCTCTCTCCTCCTTCCTCCTTTTCTCTCTTCCTACCTTTCTCTCTCTTTCTCTCTCTCTTTCTCTCCCTCCATTTCTCTCTCCCCCTTTCTCTCTCTCCCTTCCTCCTTTTCTCCCTCCCTCTCCCTCTCTCTCTCCTTCTCTCTCTCTCTCTCTCTCTCATCCCTTCTCTTCCTTCTTCCCTCCTTTCCTCCCTGCCTCTCTGTCTTCTTCCCCATCTCTTTTTCCTTCACCCTCCTTTCTTACCCACAACCCACACAATAACTATAAAAATAATGTGACTAATTTTTCTCATGTATTTTATAAACTGACTTTAAAGGCAATATGAAATATAATTTGAGCAATGGCAGCACAGAGCGTACATTGCCTCCCAAGGTGACTGCTTTGAAGGGGGCAGCATCACGCATTTGGTTGTGGAAGTATTTGTTAATTTTTTAAAAAATCTGTCTTGAAACTTTCTAGTCACACCTTATGTTTGCTGCAAATATTTTGCTTCTCTTAAGACCTGGCCATGTGGGGATAGGAAGAAAATAGCTGGTCCTGGGAAGGAAGGTATTAGGTAATGAATGAGCTTATCTCAGGCACCATTTCCTCCAGGAAGTTCTTCCTGATCCTTCCTCTCATTATGCTCTTCTCAATTCATCTTTATATTTTAGCATAATAGAGACTTGGC
Organism: Pseudochirops corinnae; assembly: GCA_028646515.1. Classification (NCBI taxonomy): domain Eukaryota; kingdom Metazoa; phylum Chordata; class Mammalia; order Diprotodontia; family Pseudocheiridae; genus Pseudochirops; species Pseudochirops corinnae. The sequence goes on along the minus strand of CM053586.1, from coordinate 220,185,406 downwards.
TGGACTAAAAGTCAGGAACACCTGGGTTCAGATTCCACCCTTAATACTCACTATAATACTTGGGCCATGGGTCAGTCACTTAATATATATGAACCTCAGTTTCCCCCTTTGTAAATGGGGTAAAATAATACCTGTAGTATCTACCTTGTCGTGAGGCTCAAATGAGAACAATGTATATAAAGCATTGTGGATGCTTTAAAGTGTTATAGAAATCCCAATTATTATTATCCTTTACATGTTTTTATGAACCCTTCATCCTCTTCCCCATATACATGTCTTAAGGGCCAAGACTTTTTCATTTTTGTCTTTGTGTCTCTTTCACCAACAGGATGTATTTCTGGGACAGACAATATGAATGGACAATGAGTTGGGCTCAAAGATGAAATGGAAGACACCAGTCTAGCTCATTTTCAGGAAATTACAAAGTTTTTGGTGACCCCAAACATCCCTTAAAAACAAAGGTTCATTTTTAAATACTCACATTTTACTAGTGTTACTTTATGGCCATTGTTGTTAGTCCTTCATTTTCGAAGAGGACCAATGACATCCTGGGAGGATGTCTTGACTTGAGTGTGAGTTGGATTTAAGTGAGGCAGAGTTGCACAAAGTCAACAGCCTCACTTTCTCTTCCTGAGTCATTGTAGTTCAGTGGCAGGACAAAAGTCAAGATGACTTTCGATGGCTCAAGATGCAGTGGGTGACCTTGGCATCTTCAATGCCTGACCAAGCTCTCAGCGCTCCACAGTGCCTGCTTCAGCTGTCTTTGTAGCCATTGGAACAAATTGTTCTCATCTGCCCATTTCACCAGGGGTGCTTGGGGGTAGACACCCCCTAATTCACTGACGGGTGTGGGGCCTGTCAGTTTAACCTGGTTTAGCCCATCTACCAAGACTGTGTTACTGGGGTGTGGCCACTCTGCATGCTATGGCTTCTTGGAGCCACAGGTGAGAGTCCAGTGAAGGTAGATACCAAATGAACAACTCTGAAAAGGGCTCGACAATCCTCACATCAGAGGCGCTAGTCCTCCCAGAACTGTATGGCAGTGAGAGATAGAACACCACCTCCAAAGAACTAAAGAGAAGTATCACAAAAAACAGCCATGGAGAGGTGCATTGTGGGTATGAGCAAGCAGCCAGCAAGGTACAAGGAAGAAGAATAGAAAGTCCTCAAGAGGCCCCTGACCTGGAGTCAGGAAGACTTGAGTTCAAATTCAGCTTTACATACTAACTGGGCGACCTTGGACAAGTCACTTAACTTCTGTCTGCCTTCTATGCTCATCTGTAAAATGGAGATGATAATAGCAACTATCTCCCAGGGTTGTTGGAAGGATACAGATAAAACAATATTTGTAAAATGATTTACAAACCTTAAACGGATGTAGAAGTGCTAGCTATTATCATTAAGTAATTCAGTTACAAGAAGGAAAGCTCAGCTGGCAAACAGCCAGCCCCAAAGCGCTCTACCAGCATCTTTAAGACATGGGAAGAAAATGAGGAAGGCCTCTGGAATACTGGACAGACTCCCCGTGGTGACCTTTTGGGGGAAGATGGACAAAAGGCAAATAGCATGGGTAGGCATGGGTTGGTTATGATCTGAACCATTGAAAAGAACCCCCCAAACCAAGGAGAGATCAGATCCATTGGAAAACTGGAATTCTGAAGGCTCAGTGCCTTCTACAAAGTAGGGGCTTAAAATAGAATTGAATGCAAAGGTTGTAGGTTGAACTAAATTTAGCAGCTAATTTTTTTTGAGGGGCGAGGCGCTCATAGGTGATACCGTGGATAGAGCACCAGGCCTAGCATCAGGAAGAGCTGAGTTTAAATCCTACCCCAGACAGCTTACTAGCTGTGTGAACCTGGGCAAGTCACTTGACCCTGTTTGCCTCAGTTTCCTCATCTGTAAAATGAACTGGAAAGAGGAAATGGCAAACCACTCCAGTATCTTTGCCAAGAAAATCCCAAATGGGGTCATGAAGACATGACTGAACAAGAAAATGTTTTTAGAAAAAGATTTATCAGATTGGGGAGGAGCAAGATTGCAGTACATGTCTCTGTGTGCACACATACAAACTCATATTTGTACATCTAAGTATTTGCACACACTAAACAAGGTTCAAAAATCGTTCCTTGGGCAGTAGTATCCATATAACAGGTTGAGTTTCTATTGTAACACAAGATTTAGTGTCATAGGGCAGATGCTTAATTGAGCCTCAGTCTTCCCAATCTGTAGTATCAGGATAATAAGCCTCCCCAGGAGCAAATTGGACCATGTATGCAAATTACCTTGCAGACCTTAAAGAGCCAGAGAACTATTAGCTATTAAAGTATCGTATAGATCCCAATTATTAGCTATTACTAACATATAGAGATGGGAGAGATCTTAAAGGTAAAGTTACTTGACCAAGGTCACATAGGTCATAGATCTGCCATGGTTAGGGGCAGCTAGGTGGCTCAGTGGATAGAGCATCAGGCCTGGAGTCTTCCTGATTTCAAATCTGGCTTCAGATACTTAACTGTGTGACCCTGGGCAAGTCACTTCACCCTGTTTACCTCAGTTTCCTCCTCCATACAATGGGCTGGAGAATGTAATGGCAAACCACTCTGGTTTCTTTGCCAAGAAAACACCAAATGGGGTCACGGTGAGTCAGACATAACTGAACAGCATATGCCATGGTTATGAACTAAAAGTTTCCACCTTCAGAATCAGAGAGCTTTTCACAACACTGGTGCCCTTGTACAATGGAGAGCACAATTTTTTTCCTCACTTTAGAAATATGGAATTGTTTAAAAAGTCTCTCCTCGGTGCTTCCCACTTCAGGTGCTTTGCCCTAAATGACTGCCTGCTTTGCTTGTTGACTGAATTGCCTATTTGTAATATTGATTCAGGAGCATATATGTGCACAGAGGTGGAAGGCAAAGAGAGAGAGGTATCTAGTATAGTTTATATTGTCCCAGAACCAGGGAGGATCAGCAGCAGCCTGTGTCCCTAACTTGGAGATACCACACTGATCTGGCAGTTCTCAGTCTGGTTAGGAAGGGGCGATAGCATAGATGAAGTGTGAGGGAATAGAAACAGATGGACAGGAAAATAGGTGGTACTGAGACCCCAGACCCAAGAGTGCTAAAAAAAAAATTTAAAAACCCAAAACGCTGCCCTGACAATCAAGAGACACGGGAAGAGGTATCCTCTTTTCGGATTCAGGGGCTGAGGCTCCCTTAGCCTCTGCTCCTTCCCTTCTTCGATCCGTAGGCCCCAGGTCGGATTCTGCTACAGTCTCCTCCAATCCGGAGATCCTAGGCCTGGACACCAGCCTGGTTACCAGCCAGTGGGACAGCGAGCCATCCATCACTGTCTGGCTGCCGGCCAATCAGAGGGGCTGTTGACTTTCAGTCAGCCAATGACCAGAAGATGGTTGGGGGTGGTGGTGAGAGAGAGCTGGCTCAGGGAGACTATAAAAGGGGGGCGGGGCGGGTTCAAAGCCTGAGACTCTACAGTTTTCAGTATCCCTCCCGTCATCCATCTATCCATCCTGGCTTTAAGGGGTAGCGGGAAATGTGTGGTTGCCCAGTAGGCGCGGAGTTCACATTTGATAGTGTGCAGGCAGGAACCTTGGTTCGTGATACCCAGTGTTCTGAAGTGCCCTGGTGCCCATCTAATGAGTAGAGGGAGGGCGCACTGAACCCTAGCACTCCCATCGATTCTTCCCCCCTCCCCTTGTCCAATTGCGACCCTTTCTAGCTCTCTGGCGGTGGGCAGAGAGCCTGGCCGGGGGTGGGGGACTGAGGGGTGGGATGGAGAGGGCGAACGAGACTTACAAGATAAGATAGGAAGCCAGGGGATAAGAAAGGAGAGCGGGAAAGGCCGGGGCAGCAACCCGGAATTAGCTAATTGGCCTTTCCCGAAAGTCTGTCTTCTGGTACTTCACCCGCCTGCCCTCGACATCCACGTCTCCAGCCCTCCCACTCTCCTTCTTTCGCCCTGGGGACTCCGGCCCCATGTCACCCACTAATGAGGTCGTCTAAGGGGAGGACTGGTGCCAGCAGCTAGAGCTCTAGGCAGCCAGCCAGCCCCGCTGGGCTCTGGGCGCCAGGGACGAGAGGAATGGTGAGGCAAAGATGCAGTCCTTCCTTTCTCTCCAGAGGAATTTCTAACTTCAAAACTTTACACTTTTTTTTCAACTCCCAGGAATAGCCGCTTCAGCTCCCCAGTGCACCCCGCCCTTCCTCTCTCCTCTCCTCCCCTTTTGCTACCCTCCCTTTCTCTGCCCTTCCAGTTTACCTAAGGTGGGCGCAAGAGCTTTCCCTGCAATCCACGGCTCCATCACCTGCAACCCGCACCTCCATGCCCCTGCCACTCGCGTCTCCATCCCGTTTTGCCCTGGCCAGGGAAATTCTTGGACCTCTGCAGCTCTCTTCACCCCTAATTGGCTCTCAGCTCCTTCCGTTCCCGCCCCTCCCCCCATTCCTGTTCTCATAACTCAATTAATTGAATTCTAAGACGTTGGCACCGGATGCCAGGAAGGAACTGTGACCCCTGGCTCATCCCCTTACTGTTTCTCTTACTGTTCCCAGTTCCTCGCCTCTTCCCCACCCCACCCACTTAGGGTCAATCATGATGATCCCGTCCTACTCTCCTAGGAGAGACTCTAAACCCTCCCTGCCTCCGGCAATCTGGGGTAGAAAGGGTATGAGGAGGGAGGTGGCGGAGTCGAGTACAGTGTGGGGCAGGATAGCTGCCAGGATAGGGTATACTATTTTTGAAAAATTCCTCACTCTCTGTCACTGCACTATTCTCTTGGCAGCTAGAACCTGAAATCTAAATTAATTGCATTGGTTTTTCCCCCTTCCACAGTTGTACACACATTAGGTCCATTATTGCTAAGATAGGTTAAGCCGGGTGGTACTAGGCAGACCATAACGGTGAGGGGGGTTGGGGTGGTGATGGTGGGACGGGATAGAATCTCAACTACTAGCATTGGTTTATTATTTATTCTCCGTTGCTAGGAGTTGCAAGTAGGGTTTAAGTTCTAGGGTCGCTAGGGAAGTATCCAAGTCGTACCTAGTGGAGGTGGAGGGGTGAGACGGAGCGTGGGGACTGAGAGACAAATCAGGGCGGAAAGGAGGGGCTGAGCCTGCAAATTTTTTACTGCTTTGCCATGCTCTGAGTTGCCCTCCAGGTGGTGCTACAGGATTGCAGATGTAACCCTGGGGTGGAGCAAAGCGTGAAACTGAAGGCTCAGACCCGGTCTAGCCCGGCCTGGAAAGGGGCGGGGCTGGCGACGGAGAACTCAGTACTTCCAAGGAAATAAGTCAATTGGGGCATGGAGGTTAGGCATCCTCAAGAAAGTTCTTAACTTGAATGCAGTTTCCAGGTCATGGAAGAAAACTGGAAAACAGATCTCTAGGGTATACGAACAGGTCTATAGGCATGCTGATTACCTCGGATTTATCTCATCTACATCTTTTTTGTACAGTTGTTGCAAGATCTCTTCCCCATTAGACTGGGTTTCTCTAGGGCAGGGGCTGTTTTCTATCTTTATATCCCTAGGGCTGGGTACAGTGCCTGGCATGTAATGGGCAATTAATAAATGCTTGGTTCAATTTCATGTTAAGGAGGAAGAAACTAGAACCCAGAATATCCCCTTGGTCATACAGGTTAAAAGACAGTTAGAATTTGAACCCAGAACTTCTCACTCCAAATCCAGTAATCTTTTCACTGTAATCACCCTGGAGAATGAGGGGCTGTGGGGCTGAAGGAGCACAGCACAGAGCACTGGCATAGGTCTGAATCCTGCCTCAAACATTTACTCTGTCACTCACCCTCTCTGATCCTGTTTCCTCATCTGTAAGATAATAGTAGCATCACGCAAGATTGTTATGAGAATCAAATTGAGATATTAAATTAAGATGTAAAGTGCTATAAGTGCTGTGTAAATGTCAGCTGCTAATTAGATTTCAGGGAGATGCTCATTCACCTAGGACTAGATCTTGGTGTCCCTTCCAGCTCTAAGGACAGATGGCTTTGAGCCTGTGGTACCTGAGAAAGCCCCTGGAATTTAAGGTCTTACCTTTCTCCTCCCTTTCCAGAATGCTCCTGGATCCTTTTACTTCTGTGCACCTGTGCAATCTGAGAACAGGTGTGTTCTCATAATCTGTTTGGGGTAGGTATCTGGTCACATATTTGTGGGAGGCACTCCTCCCTGCTTCCTCCCAACTCTTTCTAGAAGCTGCTTATCTTCCCTTTTCAGCATATAAACACAGTATTGTTGCTTAGTCTTTTCAGTCAAGTATGACTCTTCATGACTCCTTTTGGGGTTTTCTTGGCAAAGGTATTAGAGTGGTTTACCATTTCCTTCTCCACTTCATTTTATAGATGAGGAACTGAGGCAGAGTTAAGTGACTTGTCCAGGGTCACACAGATAGTAAGTATCTAAGGCCAAATTTGAACTAGGATGATGAGTCTTCCTGATTCCAGGCTCAGCACTCTCTCCATGGTACCACCTAGCCCCATAAACACAGTATACCTGTATATATACCTGGCTGGTCTGAAGATGATGACCAGGCTGAAGAACTTTCTGGACTGGGGATCGTGAAAGGATTGGTGAGGACCAGATAAGGCAAAAAAAGACAAATGATGATGGCTGGTCCAGAGTAGATAGGAACCTCTGTTGGGTTGGGGAAAAGCAGGAAAAAGTAAGTGAATGACTAAGGACCTTTAGTAAAGTCACCCACCATGTGCTGGAAAATACAACATGCTACCAACACCCCTCCTCCCCCTTATTCTCTCATAAGATGTTTTACATGCTCCATCCTCATAGTCACACACAAACACAAGGTCACATATCCTGACAGGATGGCACAGGGGGACATATTGCCTGAGTACCAGTCTCATACAGACATACAACCTCCTGAGTCAGGAAAACAGGAAACCCCAGACAGGAGACAAAAATTGTTTTATTGCAGTCCTCAGCACCTGGTCTCAGGGGCCAGACAGGAAGACAAAAGAGCCCACCATTAAGGAGGCTGATCAGTTGGTTGTCTTGGGGAGCAGGCAGGGGAAGGGATGACTGGCTGATCAACCATGAATGTGATCCAAAAGTGGAATGGATTGCTGAGGAGTAATGAGTTCCCTGTCATTGGAAGTCTTCAAATGGAAGCTGTTTGTCCCCTTCAGGATACAGCAGAGGGAATGCCTGTTTGAATGTCTGAATACAGAAGAAGACCAAAGTCCCTTCCAGCTCTGCAAAGGATAGGGTTCCCGTTGGTCAATGCATCAGAGGTCAAAAAGTCAGGATTCTGCATTAGTATTAGGCTTAGGGAGGGTGAAAGGGAGGGACCCTCTTGTCTCTCTGGTCTTTAGCATTTTACCGAACTGAGAAGATGGTCTGTGGAGCATGGAGGCAGGTTTGGCTCCTGTGGTTTTCATTTTAATAAAGACCACTTAATTTGCTCCTTGGCGGACTGTAGAACCTATTTTGATTGGGGAGGGGGAGAGAACAGGAGGAGAGAAGAGGAAAATCAGTCACCCAGTGACCCTGCATCTCAAGGACTCTCTACTAGGTGAAAGGACTCAGCTGAGTCTCAGGGTTGCCATAGGGCTGGCCCTCAGCCACTAGGTGGCAATAGCATTTCTCTACCTGGCTGGGGGAGGGATGGCACATTTGGGGAGTTTGAACTCTGGCTTTCTAGTCTTGGTCAGCATCCAAAAACTAACACACCCATCCCCGATCCCGCCTGGCAGCTCAAGGTTCTCTGCCATCTGCTGACACGTGGGCAAAGGGAGTGGCGCTCACGTCTCCTCAGCCCCCTCCACTGGTGTAGCAAGGCCAGAGAGAGCCAGGTTCCGCCCACGCTGATGCCAATGCCACGTCCAAGCCCGGAGGCAAAGACAGAGAGGAGCGCCAGTGTTCGCCCCACCCAGGCCCTGTCCAGGCAGTCTGACTTTATCCTCTGGGTAAGGGTCTCCAGGCCGGAGGTGGTAGAGCTTGGATGCCGATAGTTCACCCCCACCCCATTCCTCTAGCTACACCCAAAGACAAACATGGAGGTATACAGAACTCATCGTGGCCCTGGGACTTATGGAGACAGGCCTCTCCTTCCTTTATAGACATACAAAGACACACTCAGACACACCTGCTACTGCCCAGGACTCAAGCAAGTTACCTCTCCCTACATAACAAAGCTGTGCTTACACGGGTCAGGGCTGTGGATATACCCTCCAGCGTTGTCTCCAGAGGCATTAACCCTCCCTCACCCTTTCCTTTCCTCCTCACTTCTTCAGAGACAGGCTCCAAGCCAGAGGCAGAATGCTGGGTTTCCCCCCACCCCCACCCCCCACCCCGAATGTCCCCACCTAGAACCCAACTCCCTCATTTCAGTCTCTTGTCTTTCCCCAGGGATCCCCCTCACTGAAGGGGCTAGCTCCTCTCCATGCCCTCCTGGTGACAGCTAGTGATCTGGGCACTTAGGAGCTGTGCTAAGTGAGCACCTTCTAGCCTCTGTCCACTCCAAAATCTATCAATACAGCTGGCTTAGTCTATCTGTGCAAAAAAGCAAGACAAGTAGTAAGCCCAGGGGCAAGGAAGGAGCCCAGATAAGTCAGACCTAGGTCAAACTGTCACAAGCTGCAGTAGGAAACGTGGGTACCAAACCTGGGGCCCAGGGCAAGAGACAGAATGAGCACCAGCGAGTCCTCTGGCCTCAGCTACGATCGAAGGGGAAGAAGGTGGTTAGTGAATGCCTGGAGCAGCGAGCTTCATGCAAACTGGATTAGTCTGGGCAGAAGGACCTGTGAGGGTGGATAAGGAGAGGAAAGACAGACAGATAAGCAGGAAGCTTGTGTAGCTGGAAACCTGGCGGGACCAAAGCTGGGGGAACCCCACCTTCTCCCCTCTCCCCCGGCCCCAGGCATGGTTTTACAGAGGATGTGGCAAATGTGGCTTCTGCTAACAGACTGAGTCCTTGAAGAGCCTAGTGTTAAGGGTTTAAGGGTGAGTGGGAATAAGGAGTTGGGGGGAGGATGGGAAGCAGTATAAATTCTTCCACGGGGTCCAAAAGTCCCCAGCTATAGCCGTGAACACCAAGGGAGAATGGAGAGGAGGGTGGTAAGAGCGTTCTTTTTCCCCTTCTTCAGTCAAAAGGAGAGAAGGGAGTAAAGATCTCTTATTGGAGGCTTGGAAAAGAAGAGATCAGCTGATGAGGTCAGGCTCTTATCCTTCTGGAGATCCCCAGGAGCCTTCTTTCTTCCCAGGACTGTTCATCTTTGCCCCTTCCCCCCTGAAAGTTTCCGGGCCTGCCCCCTCTGCCCTCCCCTTCTTCAGGCTATCCCTTGAAATACTCTTCCCAACCTGAATTCCAGGTTCCAGAGTGCCTACCTGGGCCACACTCTGCTCAGACAGGCCGCTGTCATCGACCTGTGGAGAAGCAAAGACAGTGGTGGAAGGAGCGTTAGAAGGGGGGGGGGACACAGGGGCAGAGGAAAGGGGGCCTGGAGGAATGGTGGAGAGTGTGGGGGATCCAGAGGAACCTATTTCACACCTGAGTTAAACCCTGAGATGGTGCTTCGGCAGCTGTGACCCCTGGATTTCTCCTGATGTTTAAGGGAAGGAATGAGGGAGGAAATCTCATCCAGCTGTGAGGGAAATTAGATTAGGACAAATGACTTTCAAGGTCAAGGCAACCAGGTGATTTTAGGATCATGGAACTAAGAGGAAAGGCCCTAAGAAACCACCTAGTTCTCACTTTATGGATAATACAACAATCCTTCCCTACAAAGAGTCCTGGGGCAGCTAGGTGGTGCAGCGGATGGAGCACCAGGCCTGCAGACAGGCAGACTCATCTTCCAGAGTTCAAATGTGGCTTCAGACACTAGCTCTGTGACTCTGGCCAAGTCACTGTTTGTCTCAGTTTCCTCATTTGTCAAATGGGCTGGAGGAAGAAATGGCAAACCACTGCCAGTATCTTTGCCAAGAAAACCCCAAATGAGGTCATGGAGAATTGCATGCAACTGAAAACAACTGAACAACTCCAACAACATAAATCCTTAAGCTTTAACACACACTTTCCTCAAACAATCCTCTGAGATAATTAGCAAAAGTATCACTATTCCCAGTAATAGATGGGTGGCATCAGACTTCAAGTAGAAGAGGGGGGCACTTAGGGGCAGCGAGGATAGAGTACTAGCCCTGGAGTAAGGGGGACCTGAGTTCAAATCTGACCTCAGATATTTGCTGCGATAACTCTGGGCAAGTAACAACGCTGACTGCCTTCCAAAGAAAAAGAAAATCTGTGCACAAGGATCCCTGCAGGCTGCATGTGGACTTAGTTTTAAAATGTAGTATTATATTTTATTGTATTTTTTCTTATTTTGTTAAGTGTTTCCCAATTACATTTTAGTCTGGTTCCCGGTCTGGCCTAATGTGACCTGACACATGTTTTGACATCTCTGCTCTAGACCCAAATCCAGTGGCTTTCCTATTACAACTCACTGCTTTTCTTAGAGGACATGGTTTTTACAACTCTGGTAAAGAGAGCTTCCTCTCAGTAGTGAGGATCCAGTGCTTAGAGAGGGGCTGGGGTAAGTGGGTAGTAATTGGAGGGGTGGGGGAGAAAGGGGCAATTATCTTTCTCTTATTACATCTTCTCCACTTTTCTTTCTAGGAAACCTGACCTTTTCTCGGTTTGGTTCCTGGTAGCTCCAAATACAGCCAACCCTTGAGGGACAGGTCAAGGAAAAGAATGTCCCCTGGAAGGCTCCAGCCTCCCAGGTATTGGGTACTCCAGTATCCAGTTAGGAGGGAAAAAGAGAAGGGAGAAGGAAGGGAGGTTTCCAGCCAACCCTCCCTGCTACCCTGTGCCTCAAGCTAGGACAAAGAAGGGAGAAGAGCGGACCCTTACCCGGAAGTTCACTTTCTGGATCACCTGCTGGGGATCATTCTCCAGAATTACACTACAAATAAAAAGAACAGGAGGAAAATTATGCAAAACTAACTATCTTCCCAGTTTCCTTTCCACTAAGCATCCCTTGAGACTAGAGACTGACTTGCTTTTCTGCTTGTGTCCTCAGCACTAACACAGTGCTTTGCATATAATAAATTCTTCACAAATGTTCTTCCTTCCACTCTCTCCCCTCCCTCCCTCCTTTCCTTCCTCCCTCACTTCTTCTCTTTCTTTTCTCCTTTTTTTTCTCCTCCGTTCCTTCTTTCCTCTCATCCTTTCCTCCTTTCTCCCTTCCTTGCTTCTTAAAACCCAGGTGAACTCTCACCTCCTCCTGGAAGCCTTCCCTGATTTACCTGAACTGCATTGCCCTTTTCTTACCTTTTTCTGTGAGGATCAAATGAGATAACTGTTGTAAAGTTCTTAGCACAGTGCCTGGCACACAGGAGGTGGTTAGTAAATATTTATTCCCCTCTTGCTCCCCTCGGTCCAGCAATAAACTCCTGTACTTGAAAGGGCTCCCTTGCTTAGGGAATATTCTTATATAATTAAGTCCCATTGTGAATTATAATTTTTTCCATCTCTTTTCTTCACTTTACTTATGAGCATCCCACTTTTGTCTTCAGTTTTAATAGACACCATCCTTAAAAGGATGACATGTTTGATCATTTAATTTTTAAAATAATATTTAATAATGCCATAATCAAAGGAGGCAGCTTGGTTTCATGGATAGAAAGCTGACCTCAGAGGCAAGAAGACCTGAATTCAAGTCCTATTTCTGCCACATGTTGGTTTGTGTGACCCTGGGTCAGTCACTTAATTTTTCAGTTTCTCCAGGTGACTCTTTCAAACTATAAACTGTGGAGCAGATGCTATCAGCATCTGTCTAGGGAATGTCCTCATTGGGAGTGCCCTGTACCTGTAAAATCACTGGTCCAGTCTAAAAACTTTAAAGGAGGGGTGGCTGGGTGGCACAGTGAATAGAGCACCAGCCCTGGAGTCAGAAGGACCTGACAAATCCAGCCTCAGACACTTAACACAAAAAAACTAGCCATGTGACTTTGGGCAAGTCACTTAACCTCAATTGCCCTACCTTCCCCCCTCCAAAAAGCAAAAAAAAAAAAACAAAAAACAAAAAAAAAACAATCCAAAAAACAAAAACAAATCTTAAAGGAGTCAGACCAGACTTTATCTTGTCTTATTCCAAATCACTGAGGTTTTACCCTGTTCATTTGTATTTGTTTGAAGACCAGGTCTGACACTTACTAGTTGTGAGATCTTGGCTTAGTCACCTAACTATTCCCTTTCCTCATCTGTGGCATACTGGATATGGAGTCAGGAAGATCTGAGTTCATCTCACTTTAGAAACTAGCTGTGTGACCCTGAGCAAATCAATTAACCTCTCTGTGCCTCAATTGCCTCATCTGTAAAATGAAAATATCAGATTCAGTGGTCTATAAGATTTCTTCCAGCTCTTAATTTATGCTCCTGTGATCCCTGTGATCTCAGTGTTGTCACCTTAGGACATATAGCAATATAAGTTATGTTCTTTATATAAATGTGAATTACTGCTATTTGTTTTACTTCGTTCTATTGAGCTCTTAAGTAGTTTGTGGGGGCGGAATAGAGCACTGGCCCTGGAGTCAGGAGGACCTGAGTTCAAATCTGGCCTCAGACGCATCCCATCTCTCCTTGTAACTTGGAGGGTACTGTTTTTCCCCATCAGTCTGTGGGGACTCCTCAAAAGTTGAGAGTGCATCTGTTTCCTCCCATAATGCCCAGTCCAGAACTCCGTCCAGGGTTCAGTCCGACAGTGGGGTATCCCCAGGGACCTGACTTTCACGGAGCTCAGGTCAGTTTCTTTGATTATTCCCTCCTGATTTCATAGTAAATCTCCCAAGATATTACACTCCCACCTGGCAAAGAAAAAGCAAGGATTTTTCTGGTGCCAAAGCACCTCATTCTTTCCTGGACATTCTCTTGTGGAAAGCCGTTTCTTGATCAAATGCCTCCTCTTTTCCTAAGAAAGGCTGGGGTTTCAAGAAGACATTAGCTCTACTCAGCATTGCGTAATTGTCTGGCATTCTCCCTACAGACACTGAGATTTTTCTCAGGGAATGGGAAGAGCCTGCATGCGGAGTATTTTATATTATTTAAAAGACCAAGGACATTAATGGCCATTTTCGCATTATCTGGGTGGCCATTATTTAGATAATCCCCAAATAGTGGATAATTTTAAAAGTCATTTTTATTCAATATTCTAGTCTGTGTTTTTTCAGATCTAACTTCCTAAATCTGTTTGGCCTTGGCTAATATTAAAATTAGAGTGAATTCTCCAAGCTCTCACTAAGTAGTGCCGGAAAGTGAATGGAGCCCATGTTGCACATTAGGAAGAAGGTGACCCAGGATTTACAAATAACATGCACTGTGGATAGTGAAGAATGATTCATATTGGTCTAGTTGTGTTTTTAAGTCATAATAACTCACATTTATATAGATTTGGAAGAGGGAGGAGACAGACAAATGATTTTATCTATGTAAGGAATTCATTCATGATGGGGAAATTCCTTGTACCAAAGGGGCTCAACAACTTAACAGTAATTTATTATCTTAGGGTTGCTTGGAGCCCTGAGAAGTTAAGTCACTGGTTCATGGACACCCAATCAGTATGTGTTAGAAGCAGGAACCAAACCCAGGCCTTTCTGACTCCAAGGTTGACCCACTGTTCACAGGCTGCCTCTCACATGGAATTTTAGGTCTACAAAGTATTTTCTTCACACTCTTCACCCTCTGTGAAAGCTGTAGCTCAGAACCTTATCTTAACGGTGCTATATGACTGTCCCTGACAATTCTTGTGGAATGGCCTAAGTGACCCTCTTTCCTACCCATCCCCTTCTTACCCGCCATCCACAATCTCATCCACCACCAAGAAGGCTCCATCCATGTTCTCCACCAATGAGCGTTTTTCTATGTTTCTCCTGAAGATACAACCAGTCACATGAGCTACCTCCTGCTTCGGGCAGAGGTCATGGGGTCCCCCAAAATTACTTTCTCCCATAAAACACAGAGGTGCTCAGGGGTTGGAGGAGGGTATAGTAGAAGGGAGAAAGAGGAACATGTCTAGGTATCCTTGATCCTGTGGTAGGACTTCTGTTATCTACCCTATACCCCTCACTGGCCCAAGCCTTCACTTAAGGCAGCAACATCATATCCATCAATGGAACTAATCAGAGTTAAAATCCACAATGGCCATACCTTCTAAATGGCCATATTCTCATAGGTCAAGGGGGCTAGGAATGAAAATTAGAGAAGGAGGGAGGGTTTTTTTCCCAGTTCTGAGGAGACTGGGACTGGGGGAGCATAAGAAGGCACCTCCTTGGTATAGAAGGTATCTGGAGAAAGAGAGATTTCAGGGATGAGGGGAATGGCTCAACTCTGGGGCCATGGTATCACTTACCGTAACACATGGTTCAGGGAATCAAACAGGCAGGTGAGGACTGACATGAGCATCAGCTGAGTGGAGGTCGGGGAGAGAAAAGAAAAAGAGAGTGGACCCAGTAAGGCCAGCAAGAGACTTCAAAAGAGAATACTTACTACGTGCCTGGGGCTAAGTGGTTTTACCATTCTCAAAAGGGATTGGGATGACCCTGAAGTAGGCAGACCTTAGTAGGGAAGTGAATGAAGCTGGATCATAGCATGAGGACAGATCACAGAATCTCCTTTTATTGAGACAAGAAAAGGATGAATGGTTAACAAAGAGAAGTCAAGCCTCTTCACCTAGAGGCAGGAACATGGATGAGATTTTTCAAGGTCTCTTTTGGATCAAGGATTTTCCTTAGGTGGTAGGTTGGATCACTATGCCCCGTGAAGAAAATCAAAACTCAGCCCACCAAATCCTCAGAGTCCCCTCCACCTCCCCCAGGCCATCCCAACCCTCTCCCTAGATTTTTCATTGTTCCCCACCCTCTCCCCCTAGGCCCTTGTGTTCACCTCATTTTCCTGGGATGAGCCTACCACATACAGGAAAAGGTCGATGCTGCTCTTGTAGACAATGGTCATGCCCCCAAAAAAGGCAATCTCACCTGAAAAGATGTTAGGAGGGAAGGAGAGGACATTCAGGCTCCCTCTCACTGGCCTCATGCCCCACCTGCCTTCTAGCCTCAGTTGGCCCAGCCCTGTCTTACTCATTCCCATCTCTGTAGCTTCTTGAGATCAGGGACCATCCTTTGTCTTTCTTTGTATGCCAGCACAGTGGCTGACATAAAGTTATCCCTTCCACACATCACAGGAGTTAGAGGCAGGGCCCCCAAGATCTGGAAAATCTGAGTAAAAAAATTTTGGCTCTCCCTTTGTAACAAAGAAGTCTGAATTTTTTTATTTTTCCTTTATGAGGTGTTAACGGTACCTTATTATAAAATTTGGGTTGATATTGACTGTACTATACATGTATCCCTAACCCTTAAATGTATTTCTGAGTTCCTAAACTTTTTCTGTGTCCTCTGCTGGCCTTCAAGTGTTATCTGCAGTTTCTGCAAAAATCCCCCAAAATGCCTGTTTAATTTCTTATGCTGACCTGTAATATAAGAAATCTCAGTGGGGAAAGTTGCAGTGTGGAAGGGATAACTGTAGTAAGTGCTTAATAAATATTTATTAATTGACTGATTGCACATTTCCCACAACTTCCTTTCTTTTCCTCCTTGGAGTCCAAACATATTTTACCAGGCTGGGTCAGGAAGGCTTTCATGAAGGCAGGGATATAAGCCTACAGCCTGGACATACAGTATGAGTGAGGCAATCTATTGTCTAAAGTTTTCAGAGAAAAGAGATTTGGCCCCTAGAGAGCTAGGCTAAACATAATTTCTGCCCTCAGGGAACTCCAAGTTAGAGGAAGCCAATAGGGAGGGGAGAATGGAACCTAAGCACTTACAGGGACAAGGGAAGACAGACCTCTAGACACTAGTCTTGAGTTAATAAGAGAGCATGAGTGTTGAGTAGGTCAGGAAGGCTTCTCTTAAGAGGCAAGTGGGAGGGATGTGGGAAGAAGGACAGAAGGAAGGGAAGGAGGGTCAGTCAAGGAGCAATCACCCCAAGTAAAAGAAATGGCTTGTGTGAAGTCTCAGAGGTGGGGAAGGAAATGCAGAGGAGCCAGGGCCATATTTTGCCTAGTTGGAGGGTGGAGGTTTTTGGGTGGGGAGTGAGGCCGAAGCGGGTTACACAGGGGGACAACAATGGAAACGCGATCACTTACTGTCAGTCCTATTAGTCTTGTTGAAGACATTTTTCTCAAAGGCTTTCTGCTCCTTTATGGAGGGGAATGTATCATCATAGTACTAGAGAAAAGGGAGGAGAAGAGATGACCACAGTAGGGGAAAGAGGGGCTCTGGATGTTACATGCATGCGGCTGAGCAGCAGGCTGGACTCTCAAAGGCACCTCCCAGCAAAGTCCCCCCTCTTATTGCTCCCCAGGTCCTAGGGTCTGCCTAGAGCAAACACACTCAGCATGGCCCCACCCCCTCGACTGACAATTCCAAACAAAAAGGTTATTAAAGGAAAAGTATTTGTTTTTCAAGCCTTCTAGATGGGGTACAAACTCTGGGAACCCCCTTGAACTCTCCTTGCATCTTCCCACATGATGAGGCATTTGCTATTCCCAAATCTCTGCTACTCTTAACCTAGCCTATCCTCCATTGTCTGTTACTGCCAGATTGTGTCTGGCTGCTTCCCACCCTTGATCCCCTCAAAACCCCTTTTTCTCGGTTCCTGGGAATCTGACCTCTAGTCACCCCAGTCCCAGCAAGATCCTCCCTGAACCCCTCCTCCCATCCTCCCAGACGACTTGGCCACCTCTAGATCCTTCCCACAGCAAGATCCATCTTGCCTCCGCAAAGGTGCTCAGATTCAATCTAGAAGAGATTCAGTCTGGCCTGTTTGTCAACACAAGCGTCACAAATACTTAGGCTCCTTAAGAATCTACCCATTATGGTGAATCTTTACTAAACTTTGTTTTATTTTGGCTGAGAGAAGGCTTGAGTAGAATTCATTCAGGCAGGTCCCAGCATGTCGCTATTTTGGGGTCTCAAGCACCCCTAAACCTCAACATGCTAACTTTCTTCTTTTAAAAACAGCTGGAGGTCAGACAACTATCTGGTTTTCTCTTAACTGGTCCTGCACATTTGTAGGCCTTAATATGCCAACTAGACTACATTAGGAGAACAATCATCCCACCACTGGTCAACTCACTGGTTTTGGTCCAAAAAAGATGGGTTAGCTAGAGTCCTGCCCCATCTAAGGAGAGTTTTTCCAGAGGCAAATCTCACCCAAGTTTTCAGGGCCTGACAACTATTGGGGCCTCAAATATAATGAAGAATTCCAGCTCTAGAACCTAGAGCCTCAAGACTTATGTTTGGGACTCTGTCTCCTACACTTTCCTAGTTTCATGACCTTGGACAAATCACCTCCCCATTGTAGTATCCTTATCAGTAAAATGGAGGGGTTGGGCTAGCTGATCTCAAAGGTCTTTTCCAGAGCCAATATTTAGTGACAGTGAGCTGCTTTAGCTATTCTGGGAGGGGAAGCTACCCAGTGGTGCAGTGAGACACCAGGCTGGACTTTGTACAACTTCCCCTTTGCCTTTCTTCAAGGCAAAGAAGCTGTGACCACTGTCTGATAGCTTAGTAAGATGTGTCTGGGAGGACAAGTAGCCTGGAATGCTTGGGAATTCAGTTAATGATCTGGGATGAGGAGAGAACCTTAGCCAAAGAGACCAAAGCTCTATATTTTTTTTAAGCAAAGTCAAAGAGACTTGAGCTCTGTTTCCCAGCATGCTGTATTGTATGAACTTATAATGTCATCTCTAGGTCTTAGGTTGACCATTTTTTAACATGGGGATTTGCGTGGTCAGATGACAAATGAAATGGTGTTGGTGAAAAGCACTTTTCCCAGAAAGGAACTATAGAAAAATGTGGTATTTACCACATCTAAATGGAACTTTAAATCCTAAGCCAATTCAAAGGACCTGGGTATAAATTCAGTTTCTGACACTTACTAGCTGTGTGCCATGGCCAAGTTACTTCACCTCTGGGCTTCATTTTCCACTTCTTTGAAATGATGGGGCTGGACCCTTTCGTCTCTAAATCCTATGACCCTATGATTTGTTCTTAGCTATAAAGGGCTAGGTACAGTTGAGTCTCAATTAACTGCATGTACATCTGACTTGTGGATTTTCTACAAATACAGTACTGTGAGCTGCCTCCCTCTCTCCTCCAGAATGCTTTAGGAGCATTGTCTGCCTGGGCATACAAATACACTAGGAAAATTTGTAAAACATAATTTTTAAAATATCCAAAACTTTACTCCAAACTCTGAAGTGAGCAATTTGGAGGGTTATGTACTCTGCTAACTGAGACAACTATATATGTGATTTTTTTTTTTCTAGCTAGGTCATGACTCTCCTCCACCATTAAACACATAATGGAGATATGACTGAGAGGTAGTCTGGCAAGATAGAGAAAGAAGATTAGTAATCAGGAGACCTGAGTTCTAATCCTGCTTCTGCCACTAATTAGCACTGTGAATTTGGGCAAGTTACCTCCTCTCTTGAGGCCTTTGGTCCCTTGTCCATCAAATGGACATTATGGACCATGTAATTTCTAAACTGCTTTCTAGTTTTGACATTCTGTGATATTATGGCTGTTTGCTAAGTTGCAGATAATGAAGACAGCTTAGTTGCTAGATTTGGGGCAACTGGGACTTCTGAGTTCCATTTATTTGTGGCATTACTTTTAAATCCCTAGAAGACTTCATTTTCTTGGGATCCATCTGGCCAGAGGAAAAGGTGGAGAAAGATAAGGTTCTACTCAAATAGATGCTACAGCGTGAAGACAACTCCTTTCCCATACCAAATGCAGCTAAAACTGAAAATCTGTAAGTGGCAGGGGACAGACCTCTCACAGAACCTATTCTGAGATACCATGGAGGAGGTCTAGTGTGTTACACTGGCCTGGAGTCCAGGGGCCTCTCATCTTTGGGTTTCTGATTGTTATATTCCCAGGGATCTCTTTGATGAGCTGGGGTAGGGGAAGGTATAAGGATGAGGAGAGGCAGGGAATTACCTTGGCCAGAAGCCGATGTCCATCATTATCCAGGATGAAAACTGCTTTGATGGTGTAGAGAGATGGTTCCTGCAACTGACCCCAAGCAAAGGTAAAGTAAGCTGGCTGAGGAGGGAAGTGACCCTCAGACCTATTCATCCCACTGACTGAAGAAAGGGATTCCTAAGGCTTCAAGGGATCCCTTCTATGGAGATCCACAGAGTGTCTAACTCTGCCCTGCAGAGTTTCCTCACTCCCCCAACACTGAAATTCCCACTGATTTCCTGAGGCTGCTGAGTTTCCAGGCAGCTTCTACTCCCTGCCTCAGAGGCCCAGGCCTGCTGCTGCGTGACCCCTTTCCGTGCAGAAGGTCCACCCAAA
Source organism: Pseudochirops corinnae (assembly GCA_028646515.1). Classification (NCBI taxonomy): domain Eukaryota; kingdom Metazoa; phylum Chordata; class Mammalia; order Diprotodontia; family Pseudocheiridae; genus Pseudochirops; species Pseudochirops corinnae. Next base: position 220,166,001 of record CM053586.1, on the reverse strand, counting down.
CCCAAGTTCTGTCATGCACTGACTGCTCCAGAGTCTAAGTCGGAGTGTATCACAGAACCTGGGCTGGGGAGACTGATGGGGGTCCTTTTCTGACCCCCCCAGCAGAACCTTCTCCCTACTGATTCCAGAGCTTCAGGATTTGATCCAGGGCTGGGATCCACTTTCCCAGAGAGCTTGGGAATACCAATCAGATGCAGAATCCAACACATCCACAGGGCTGAGTCTCGAACTTGGCCAAGAGGAGGGGCAGTTTCCCCTTTCCCCACCCCCCACCCTTCATCCCTTATCAAATTGGCAGCCTTGTTCTCTTTCGGGTTCCTAGAGTTGGCATGCCCACCTGGGACCCCCAGAAAGCAACAGGCACTCGGACTTTTTCTCAGTAGATGTGCCCAGTCGAATTGTTCACTGTGCCCACACCCTGCACCCCCATCCCGATCCCAAATCAATTTAGAATCCCAGACAAGCCCTGATCCAGAACCCTCCCCGTGAGTCTGGACCAAGAGCTCATAACTTTCTTTCCCTCTTTCCTTACTCGGGCTCGGGACACCATCAGCCCTCCCACTCCTTCTGTCGCTTTCCCACCCCCGCTCCCCAGTTCGGACGACGGCAGTAGCCGAAAGTTCCTGGAGCTGCGCCCTGGCCGCCGCCGCCGCCGCCCCTAAAGCCGGGGAAGTTGTGAGTTGGCCGCAGTTCCGAACGCTCCCGAGCGCGCAGCGTACCCGCAGCCCCGGGGGCTCCGTGGCCCCAGCCCCCTGCGCCGTTTCCCCCCGGGCTGCCGCCGCGGCATCCGCGGCGGCCCCCTCCCCTGGGTGCGGACGTGGCCAGGCCTCGGGCCGCTGCATTCCGCTCAGCTCCACACTGACAGCGCCGCCCGGCTCCGGCCCCGCCTCCACCGCCCTCCCCCGCGGGGCTGGCCTGGCCCGTCCTGGCCCGCAGAGCTCCAAGCTCTGAGCGCTGAGCGCAGAGCGGAGCAGCCCCCCGAGGGATGAGGGAGGGGACAGAAAGCGATCAGGGGCTGGGAGGGAGGAGGGGAGGTCCACAAGAGCCTCGCCTCGTCCTCCCGTCCCCCCTGTTCTTTCTTCTGCCTCTCTCTCTCTCTCTCTCTCTCTCTCTCTCTCTTTCTCTTTCCCTCCCTCCCTCCCTCCTTCCCTCCTTCTCTCTTTCTCTCCCCCCTTCTCTTTACTTTTCATTCCCTCTTTTATGCTCTTTTTTCTTTCCTCTTCTCTCCTTTCTTCTCTTTTCCCTTTTCTCTCCCCATTCTTCTCTCTTTTCCCTCACCTCCCTTTTTCCCCCCTGTTCTCTCCCTGCTGGACTGGGAGTCAGAAGACCTGAATTCAAATGTGGCTTTAACTAGTTGTATGACTCTAGCCAAATTAGTTAAGCTGTCTGCTTCAGTTTCGTCAACTGTAAAACGAAGTTAATAACATCACCAACTTCCCAGGACTGTGGTGAGGACCAGATGAGATGATTTTTGGAAAGCACTTAACACACAGAGAGCAGTATGTGTCTAACCCATGTAAGGCACTTAGCATTCTTCTCTTTTCTCTCACTTTTTTCTTCTCTCCTTTGTTCTCTCAAGTCACTCTTCCAGTTTTCTTCTCCCTTTTTTGTGTTTCTTTTCTCATTCCTACCTTTTTCCATCTTCTCTTCTTCCCTTTTCAAATTCCTTTAAATTTCCTCTATCTCTCTTCCCTCTGGCCCACTCTCTTCTACTTTGCCTAGCTCTCCTTCCACTTTGAATCCATTCTTCACCCTCGCCTGTACTTCCTCTTCTCCCTTCCCCCTCAAAGCTTTCTCATTCCCCTGTTTCAGCTGTCTCCACTACACACACACACACACACACACACACACACACACACACTAAACATTTATTAAGCTCCTACTATGTGCTGGGCATTGTGCTAAGCCCTGGGGGTATACAAAAAGAGGCAAAAGACAGCCCCTGTCCTCTTACAATCTAATGGGGGAGACGTATGCAAACAAATATATGTATAAAACAAGTTATATACAGGATAAATAGGAAATAATTAACAAGGAAGACATTAGAATTCAGAGGGGTTGGAGAAGGCTTCCAGTAAAAGATGGGACTTTAGTTGGGACTTAAAGGAAGCCAGTAGGTCAAACAGTTGGAGCAGAGGAGGAAGAACATTCCAGGTATGGGGAACTGCCAAAGAAAATGCCCAAAGATGAGAGAGGGAGTGTCTTGTTCATGGAACAGGCAGGGGGCCAGTGTCAGTGGATTAAAGAATACTCATTGGAGAATGAGGCATAAGAAGATTGGAAAGGTAAGAAGGGGCTAAGTTATAAAGAGCTTTGAATGCCAAACAGGACATTTTGTATTTGCTCCTGGTGTCAATAGGGAGCCACTGGAGTTTATTGAACAGGAGTAGGACATGACTGGTAAAGTCACTTTAGTGGCAGAATTGGAGGATGGATTGGTGTGGGGGAAAGTCTGAAGGCAGGCAGACCCACCGCCATGCTATTGCAATAATCCAGGTGTTTGGTGAGGAGGTACCGTACCAGAGAGGTAGAAGTGTCAGAGGAGAGAAAGGAGGGTAGCCAAGAGAGATAGCAAAGGTAACATTGACAGACCTTGGCAAAAGTTAGGCTGTGAAGAGTGAGAGATCCAGAATGATTCCTAGGTTGCCAGCCTGATGAACTGGGAGGATGGCATTGCCTTCTACAGCAATAGGGAAGGGGTGGGGTGTTGTTGAGGGGGAAAGATAATGAGTTCTGTTTTGGTCCTACTGAGTTTAAGATGTCTACTAAACATTCAGTTCCAGATGTCTGAACAGCATTTGGAGATGTGAGGTTGGAGATCAGCAGAGTTTAGGGCAGAATAGCTAGATTTAAAGAACATCAACATATTGATGGTAATTACATCCATGGGAGCTGATTAGATCACCAAATATAGAGGGAGAAAAGAAGATGGCCCAGGACAGAACCCTGTGGGACATCTACAATTAAAGGGCATGATCTGTATGAGTATCCAGCAAACAAGAGGGAAGAGACAATCAGGTAAGTAGGATGAGAACGGGGAAAGAGTGGTGTCCTGAAAACCTAGAGAGAAGAGACTATCAAGAAGACAGTGCTCAACAGTGGCAAAGGCTGCAGAGAGGTCAAGAAGATGGAGGACTGAGAAAAGACCAGTGGATTTGGCGACTAAGAGATTAGTAGTAATTTTGGAGGAGCAGTTTTGGTGGAATGATAGTCAGAAGCCAGATTGTAAGGTGTTTGGCAGAGCACTATACCTACTACAGATGGCTTTTTGAGGCATTTAGCTACAAAGATAAGACATATAGGAAGATAGAGGGGACGGGAGGACAAAGTGAAGGGTTTTTCTCAGGATGTTATAGGCAGTAGGGAAGCAGCCAGAGCCAGTAGACAGGGAGAGATTGAAAATAAGTGAAAGAGTATGGATGACAGAGGGGACAATCTGTTGGAGGAGATGGGATGGAATGGGATCACTTGAACAAGTAGAGGGGTTGGCCTTAGTAAGGAGTGAGGCCGATTCATCATATGAAGCAAGGGTAAAGGAGGAGATGATAATCAAGTCATCTGAGTGAAAGGAGATGTGTAAGGGGGGAGAACAGAAGCTCATAGCAAATGCCCTCCATTTTTTCTCACTCACACACCCTATTTACTCTTTTGGGTTTCTGATTCCCACAGGGGACTTACGGAAAGCAGCAGGCAGAGCCCATATTTTTGGTCTTAGTAGCAAGGGTCCAGAAACTTGAACTGTCTCTTCACATATTACCAATATCTTGCTTGAAATTGGGAAGAGACTAGTAGTCAAAAATCCCCGAAGTAATAAAATTAAATAGGGAACAACTTTTGGAGCAACCTTTTGAAAGCCTTGTAAACACTTTCCATCATAGATTTAAACCTAGAATCATAGAAATCAAAGGGGACCCTCAAGCTTCTTTAGACCAGTCCTCTCAGTAAAGGTTTGTCAGTGTTTATACTATAGCAGTAGAGAGAAACAATGACCCTCTTAAATGAGGAATCATAAAACAAGCGTGGTTGTTGTTATTGTTCAGTCACATCCTACTCCTCATGGCCCCTTTTGGGGTTTTCTTGGCAAAGATAATTGAATGGTTTGCCATTTCCTTCTCTGGCTCATTTTAGAGAAAGAAACTGAAGCAACCAAGGTTAAGTGACCTGCTCAAGTGCACACAGCTAGTAAGTGTCTATGGCTGGATAGGAGCTCAGGAAGAAGAGTTCACTCATTCACTCTATCCACTCAGCCAGAAGGGTTATACTTCTCCTTCTCTTTTCTTCAGGCCCAGACTGATCATGATAATTACTCAATGTGTTGATTCATATAACTTATATTCTTGGAGAGCTGCCTAGGCCACTGAAAGGTTAAATGATTTGCCCATAATCATGTAGCTTGTATATACCAAGGGCAGGATCTGAGTCCAGGTTTTCCTCCAGTTATCAAGTCAAAAATCATGTATTAAGCAATTACTAAGTATCTGACCTGTGGTACAGTCTTCTGAGTTCATATTGGTCCAATCAGCCACAGTCACACTCACTGTACTTTGACCCCAACATAGTGCTGTCATTTGGTTTCTCTTGAAACAAAGGAAAACAACCAACCAACCAAGTAAGTTAATGAGTGCTGTGAGATAATTTTTTTAAAAAAACAATACCTATCATTAAGTAGTTAACATTTGAATGGAGGACACAATGTGTAAACGACAAGATATATAGACAGAGATAAATATCTATCTATGTCTATATCTTTCTACATATCTATATGAGAGAGAGGAGAAAGAAGGAGAGAGAGACAGAGAGAGAGAGGGGGGAGGGAGAAAGAGAAAGAGAGAGACAGAGACAGAGAAACAGAGAAAGAAAAAACCGTAAGGTAATGTCAGAGGAAGAGCCCTGACAGTTTGGAATTAAGGGAAGACAGTGAGAAGCCTCTTACGGAAAGTTAGAATTTGAGCTGAGCTTTGAAGGAGGCCAGGAAAGCCAAGAGGCTGAGACAAAAGAAGGAGAGCATTCCTGGCATGAAGGACAGCTGAAAAAGGACATAGTTGAGAAACTGAGGCTAGTGTTTGAGGGACAAGGAGGCCAGTGTTGCTGGATCACTGAGTACTCAGAGGGGAATAAAGGGAAAAGAAACTGGAAAGATAAGAAGAAGTAAGATTGTGAAGGATTTTAAAAGCCAAACAGCATTTTATGTGTAACTCCAGTCCCAAAGCTCATTGGTATGGATGGAGGTCAGTGTCTCCTGTGTCTGTGAAAGAGGATGGAGATGGAGTGAGGGAGGGTGTGTGTGAGTTGGCCAAGAGGGAAAGAAGAGATCTCTTCATTTTTAATTTGGATTTTCTTTGAGTCTCTTTGGGTGTTTCTTCCTTCCACCTTCAAAAGGGAATGTAGAAGAGGCCAAGCCCACTTCAAGTTGCTAAAGGAAAAGAATCTGGGAAGACATGTGATAATCGGACAGTCCCCATCAGGTCCCTATTCCCAGCTTGCTGTTCTGTTGCTGTTTGTCCTACATTTTCTGAGAGGACCAATGATATCACAGGGTGATGTCTTGACTTGAGGGTGGTTTGGATTTAAGTGAGGCAGAGTTGCACAAAATCAACAGGTTTGCTCTTTTTTCCTGAGTCATCAAAATCCAGTGGCAGGACAAGAGTCAAGATGACTGGTGATGGCCCTGGATACAATGGATGCCCTTGGTGTCTTAGATGCCTGTCCAAGCTCTAAGTGTTCCATTAGCAACTGCTTCAGCTGTTTTCTTGACCACTGGAACAAATTGTTCTCATTCATCTGTTCTGTCCCAGGAAGTCTTCCCATGCTTGAGACAGACACCCCTCTAGCTCACCAATGGGTTTGAGACCCCTCAGTTATCCTCAATCTGGTCTTCATACCGGGGTGAGGCTGCTGTGCAAGCTACAGTCTTGGAACCACAGGTGAGAGTTGGGTGAATCAGGTGGACACCAAAGGTGAATCAACAGCCCTGGAAAAAGGCTCAGCAAGCCCTCACACCAGAGGTGCTAGTCCTCTTCGAACACTCCATACACCTCTGTTTGCTACTTTAGAGACTTCGGAGAGTTTCCTCTTCAGCAAGATCTAGGACTCTCTCTTGGTTGATCCCAATGGGCAAGCCCCTTCACTTACTATTGCCTGATATATATCACCTATGTATACTTTCTCTGATTTTTGTTTTGCTACTAATTTAGATAAATGAGTTTTCTTTTATAATTGCTATGTGTATTCATTATAGAACTGGTATTTGGTGGGAAAGGAGTCAAGACTAAGATACAGTATCCATCCCCCAATATTGAAATAGTCATTAGAAGCTTGAACCTGAACACGTCATCCCCTATACTAATATTTGAGAAAGTGTACATATTTATAATATTGTTATATAATTATGTATTATTATATGTAATAACATAATATATAACAACTATAAATCTATCTCTATCTAAATATCTAAATTCTAGACCAGTATTCTCCCTCTCTGAGGAGAGCAGAGTAGCCAAGTTTCTGGCCCAGACCCCCTGTTTCCTCTCCTGGCAGGAATTAAAGTCTCCCTTGGAGAAGGATAGGGGGGACAAGAGATTACAGCTATCTATTTTGGCTCCCTTCAGTTCATACAAGGATGCTCCCATGCTACATGAAGTGGGTACAGGCCCTCCTTGCAACATGTGGGGACTCAATACATATATTTAAACCTGGAGGTAATGGAGGCCACTGGAGTTTATTGAATAGGGAAGGAACTCACATGGTCAGACCTGCACTAACTTTGGCAACTGAATGGAAGACGGGTTTAGACTAAGAAGAGACTTGAGAAAGGGAAACCAATTTAGAAGGCCACTGCAATATTCCAGGTGTGAGGTGATGAGGGCCCCTACCAGGGAATGCCTTTGTGAGTTAAAAGAAGAGGACTTAGTAAAGAGGTCTTTCAAAGGTAGGAAAAATAGACTTGGCAACAGGTTGGATGTGTGGGATTGGATATGTAAGTGAGGAGGAGAGGATGGTGCTTAGATTGCAAGCCCAGATGACTAGAGAGATGGTGGTGGCCTGACAACAACAGAGAAATTTGAAAGAGAGGAGGGTTTGGGGGGAAAGATAATGAGCTCAATTTTTGACGGGTTGAGTTTAAGGTCTCTGCAGAGGTTCAAACCATCCCTTTACTTACCGTGACCCACACTGTCTTTCTATCTTCTATTAAATAAAGCCACTGTGTTCAAATCAGTTGGTATGTTTCCTCCACAACCCATCCATGCCTACTCATAGCCTGTAACTCAATCTGTCCAGAGTACTTAAGGGGATCTGCCTCAATTTCTCCTTACATGGAAAGGATGCCAGTGAAGCACTCAGGTTACTTACTTGTCATCCCTTGAGTTTGCTGGGTCACCAGTCCAGCTTCATTTTTATTCAAACATTTTTCTGATGCTATGCTTTAGTTGAATTCTTCTTCAGAGTTCCTAATTAGTAAAATGTTATAGCTGGCTTATACCCATCATGCATCTCTCCACAATTCTCTGTGTGATACTCATTTTTAATTAAAATAATTTTAAAATGTACCATGACTCCCAGCTATACAACACCACTGGTAGACTATTGGCATTAAAAAGACTTTGTTTTGGGGAGAAGTTTGAGGTCATAAAGGAATTTTACAAGTTACTATAGGCAATCCAACCCACTTGTCTATTCCTGTTGAATTTTTGACTCAACTAATTTTCCAATTGTGACCAAATGACATAATATTTGTAAAAGTGCTTAACATAGTGCTTGGTATGTAATAGGTACCTAATAAATGCTTATTCTCTTCCCAGTTATAATTACTATGTGTCCCATATATGTATATGTATTATATATATGCATATATTTATATACTCACATATTTCTATATACTAAATATAAATCTATGTATATATATACACACATATGTATCCTGATGTGTAAGTTCATTATAATTTTTTAAAATTACAATGGGGAGTTTTAAAAACATTAAAAATACACACACACACACATAGAAATGAGCTTGAATCAGGCCCAGGACTGAAAAAATTGTCACAGATAATTCATAGAGGAATAATAGAGGTGACTCTAAATGCTCCCTAATCTATAATGGAGTCAGGTAGGTAGCACAGAAGATAAGATAATTGGATCTGGATTCAGGAAGACCTAAATTCGAATCCTGCCTCAGACACTAGCGGTGTGACCCTGAGAAAGTCACTTTATTTCTCTTCCCCTCTGTTTCCTCATCTGTAAGATAATATTACCACCCTCAATAGTTTTAGTGAGGATCACATAAGGTAACATGTAAAGTGCTTTGTAAACCATTTTATTGTTGTCTTTGTTCATGCCTTTCATTTGAGTATGACTCTTGGCAACCTCTTTTTGGAGTTTTCTGGACAAAGATACTGAAGTGATTTGCCACTTCCTTCTCCAGCTCATTTTATAGATGAGGACACTGAGGCAGAGTTATGTGACTTGCTCAGGGTCACACAGCTAGTAAGTGTCTGAGGTTAAATTTGAACTCAGGAAGATGAGTCTTCCTTGACTCCAGGTTGAACACTGTCACTGTGTGTCAGACAGTGTTTGTCCACTGTGCCACCCAGCTGCCTTTGTAAACCTTTAATTAATTCATAAACTATGTTGTTGCTATTACTATAACATTGTGACATAATGGAAAAAATGCTGGATTTGACGTTAGGACTTGGGTTCAAGTTTTTCCACTTACTACCAATGTAAAATAGGACAAGTCACTTATCCCAACTAGGCCTCATTTTCTTTATTAGGTGATCTCTAGGGTCTCTTCTGACCCTATGATCCTTCAATCCAAGTTGTACCCAGCAAAATCCCTCCCTCCCTCAGTCCACTCTCTGCCCTCTACTCCCCATTCTTCTGACACAGAGGCATATCTCTTTACCTAAAGCAAATTTTCTGTTCCTAAATTAGAGGCAATCACATTTAAGGGTGTGTCTCATTTAGACAGCATTTATACCTAGTAGGGAGTTGGGTGGAAATGATGTTCATTTGTACAAGAAAAAGCCAGTGTTAGCAATGAACCTGCCCTCCCCCCCACGTAGAGGTGTTAGATTGTCTCTGTACTTTTTTCCCCATCCACCCATTTGAAGAGTTTATAAAAAGGTTTCATTTTTTAAAAATAAGGGAACCAGAAACCCAGAGTTGATTGGTGATTTTTGGGCAAATAGTCACTGTTTTACTATGGCTTGGGTTGCAGAGATCAAGCTTTGGGAAGAGTACTAGATGATAACCATGAGTTACAGGGAAGGAGAGTAGAGACTGTCTGTGTGTCAGGCACTATACTAAACAACTAACAAACATTGTCTCATTTGATCATCACAATGACCCTGGGAGGTGCTATTATTATTCTCATTTTGCATTTGAGGAAACTGAGGCCAATGAGGTTAAGTGATTTGCCTAGGGCTACACAGCTAGGCCAGGTCTGAAGCAGGATTCTAACCCAGGTTTTTCTGACTCTAGATCCAGGGCCCTATCCACTGTGTCACCTGGCTGCCTCTAGAGTGAAGTTCCTCACTGAGAGGACCCTCATCCTTGAACCAAGAAAAGCTGTGTGAGATATGAGAGCCAAAGAGCTCAATCTCTGAGGTGGTAAAATTGGGGAGGACTCAACCAGGCCCACACTAAAGTTTTCTGCTCTTTCTGAAAAGAACAGACAGAACCACAGTGAAGGGTGATAGCTAAGCCCGTGAGGGTTCACGGGGTGTTCAAGGAGGATTAGCACCTCTGGTGCGAGGGCTTGCTGAGCCCTTTCCAGGGCTGCTCATCCACCTTTGGTGTCCTCCTGATTCACCCAGCTCTTACCTGTGGCTTGACAGATGGGCTAAACCAGATTGAGAGTAACTGAGGAGTCTCAACTCAAACCCATCAGTGAGTAAGGTAGGTGTCTACCCCAAGAATGGGAAGACTTCCCCCAGCAGAATGGGCAGATTTGTCCCAAAGGCCATGAAGACAACTGAAGCAGGTGCTGGGGAGCACTTTGAGGTTGGTCAGGCATCTAAGACACCAAGGGCATCCACTGCATCCTGGGCCATCACCCGTTATCTTGACTTTTGTCCTGCTGCTGGACTTCAGTGACTCGGGAAGAAAGAATGAGGCTGATTGCTTTGTGCAACTCTGCTTCACTTTAATTCACCTACAATTCAAGATCTCACCCTGTGATGTCACTGGTCCTCTTAGGAAAGGAAGGACAAACAGCAACAGTCGGAAGTAGTACAAACTTCATCTCTCTATCAAGGAGCAAGAGTCCAGCAGATTAATCTGTCTAGCAGAGGCACTATACCCTGGGAAGACCAACCTATCTGCCCAGCATTGAATTTTCTGGGGACTCTATGAGGTTTCTGTAAATATATCTCCCTACCATTGTGTATGAATTTTGTACCCATTCCCCTCATAGACATAGATGTATATTTGTAGGAAAATGTGCCCAGGGTTTTTTTTAGAGGGCATTTTTTTCAAGTCATTTAACTTCTGTCGGCCTCAGTTTCCTTAACTGTAAAATGACATAATAATAGCACCTACCTTTCAGGGTTGTTGAGAGGATCAAATGAGATGATAAGTGTGAAATGCTTAGTACAGTGCCTGGCACATAACAAGTGTTAATCATTGGTTGTTTCCTTCCTTCCTTTTTTTCCTTTCTACTGTGCTTGCTCCAGGGGTGCAGAATGTGTGGCCTTGAGGCCACATGTGGCCCTCTAGGTCCTCAAGTTCAATCCTTTGACTGAATCCAAACTTCACAGAACAAATCCTTTTAATAAAAAGATTTGTTCTGTAAAACTTGGACTCTGTCAAAAGGCTGCATCACAATCCAACCCAAGGACCTAGAAGGCTACACGTGGCCTGAAGGCCAAAGGTTCTCTACCTCTCTGCTGTATCATTTGGTTAAATGCCTTTGCTTAGGGCTAATTTAGTTTGTTGTCTGATTGTTAATAGGTAACACACTGGTGAGGGCTCATGATCTATAGTTTTAGAAGAATAGTTCTATAAGGTACCTATAGAGTCCTAGGTAGCAGCCCCTCCTCTGGGACCCAACCTTTGAATTCTTTTTTTTTTTTTTTCCAACCTTTGAATTCAAGTTGGAAAAACAGCACCAGAGAGAATTCAACACTAGAATGACTGAGGAATGAGATTATCTGTTCATAGGATTTACATTGTGAAAGCCCCCTTAGAGGTCATTTAGTACAATTTCCTCATGTTATAGATGACATAAGGGCCCTACAACAGTGGTTCTCAATCTTCCTAAGGCTGCAAACCTTTAATACTCATACATGGGCGTGTCTGTATGTGTGTGGGCCCACCTGGAGACGGATATAGGAGCGGTGTCTCGGTTCCTAAGACCATCGGAAATATTTGTTTTCTGATGGTCATAGGCAACCCGTTACCCTTGTGAAAGGATCAGTCTACCTCCAAAGGGGTTGCGACTCACAGGTTGAGAACCACTGCTCTAAAACATTGTTACCTGAATTTCCTGTCTAGCCAAGAGTAACCTTCTACACCACTTTTTTGTTGTTGTTGAGTCATTTCAGTCACATTCAACTCTTTGTGATCCCATGTGGGGTTTTCTCAGCAAAGACACTGGAGCAGTTTGCCATTTCTTCCTTCAATTCATTTTATGGATGAGGAAACTGAAACTAACAGGTTAAGTGACTTGCCCAGGGTCACACGGCTAGTACGGGTCTGAAACCAGATTTAAACTTAGGTCCTTCTGATTCCAGCCCACCACGCTACCTAGTTGCCTTACACCATTTAAGAGATCACCCATTTCCAAAGAATTTGAATATAAGAAGCTAATTTATTAACCAAAACTTTGGGAAACATAATTTAATCTTTACTTGATGTTTCAGAAGGCACTTTCAGGCTTTTACAGGTTCTTAGGGTTTTCCCTTGAACGTGAACCATTGCTATCCATACTGTAGAAAAAAATGCGTTATATAAGCATCATGGTTATTTGGAGTCTAAATAAATGTGATTTTCAAATATGTCTAGGAATTTGTTTTGATTGACAACTAAATACAGTAACATAACCAGCACTTATATAGTAGCACATTCAGGTTTGCAGAGCACATCACATTTGATCTCATTTGATCCTCCAGTAATCCTGTGATATACTTTTTTTTTTTTTATAAAACCCATAACTTTATTCATTCTAACAGAATATGATGACTATTTTACATTTTCATTTATTGGAAGCAACTTCCACCCTTATAAACTGTAGAGCATTCTATGCAAAAAAGCCAGAAAATGAGGCTTTTGTCACTGCTCTAGTGAATGTTCAACAGAACTCCAAAGATAAGACACATCCTTACTCTGTTTCCTTGTTTGTTTTCCAAATATCCATTAGGTCAGTGTGGGAAGCATTTAATCATCTAAAGACTGCAATAACTTAGCCTTCCCTGTACAGAAACAGCTATAGATTAATTTGACATACACAAAAGCAAAATCAATTACTTACAGAAGTGGCTACAGATGTCCACCTTTTTTTTTTTTCAAGTATCCAAATAACTTGTATAATACAATTCATACGTAGAGCCAAAGAGGAGTTAAGAGTGAGACTGGAGGCATTAATTATTTGGAAATTTTTTTATTTTTCTACCTTATTTTTCCCATAAAGACAAAGTCTTAATGCCATTTTCATATGCCTTCTCTTTTCCAAAAGTTCAAAATTGAGGACCCAGGAAATTGTTTTTCCTGCACTGCTGTCTTAGATTTCAGTAAATCTGAGGCCGTTCATTGAATACCACATCACACCCACACTACGTGATACTTTAATGCTGTAGAGGTTACAGAAATGCATGAGAAAGCCAAAGACAGAGTGACTGTCTCTATGAGTGATGACATAGTCAGGGACCCTGGAAGGGAGATAAAGCATTATTAATAGAACAGAACTGGGTGAAATCCTGTGATATACTTGCTAATAAAAACTGAAGCTGAGATCAAGTGACTTGCCCAGGTTCATACCAATAGTGAATGTCTAAGCTAAGATTCAAACTCAGTTCTTCCAGACTCTAAATCCAACACAATTCTCCATGCCATCTAGCTGCCTTGGCTAGCCACCTTTTATTTCATAGGTTTCGGGCTGGTATAAATGGAACTTATTCCTTCCTTCTACTATCTACATCATGAAACCTTTCTTAAAAGAATATCATTGGGATGGGTAGGTATCATGTCCTGTGAAAAGCAGAGAGAAAAGTTCTGGAAAACAGAGATAAGCAAGGATGTACTGCAATCAGGATTGTTAAATTTTCGGATGTGAGCATTTACATCTCAGAAATCAACAAATGCTACAAAACAGGGATTGGTTTATTGTTTTGTTGATTGTCTAGACCTGGGGTGAGGAACCTGCATTCCTAGGTCTTCTAGATCTTCAAGCGCTATCCTTTGACTGAATCCAAACTCCACAGAACAAATATTGGATTTAGTCAAAAGGCCACACTTGGGGGCCTAGAGGGCCATGTGTGGCCTTCAGGCTGACGATTCCCCATCTCTGGTAGAAAATGGAGAAAATGTGAATAGTGCAGATGAAACTTTAAAGTGTGTTACGAGTCCCACTCCCCACTCCCCCCAAAGTTGGTTGTTAACCATTTATCAGCATACTCCTAGATAAGGATCAGGCTGGTCTAGGAACCCACCTACAGATACAGTAGAAATGTGTGTGTATGTGTGTGTGTGTATGTGTGTGTGTGTATGTGTGTGTATGTGTGTGTGTATGTGTGTGTATGTGTGTGTATGTGTGTGTGTGTGTGTGTGTGTGTATCATACTACTTTCAATTTGGCAAGGAGATGTGCCTCACTCTTTTCGGAACTGGCATCTGAAGATTATGAGCCTAGTTGCATCTATCAGAATGCAGGGTTTGCCATTTCATACCTGGGGGAGCTTAGGTTCATATGGGGAAGCATCAGAGGCAGGATTCAAACCTGTCTTCCTCACTCTAAGTCCAGCACTCCATATCAATTGTACCACAAAAATGCGCTAGAAAAAAAGAAGTCATGAGGCCAGGAGGAAGAGTCAGTATATTCTTTGCTCCCCCATTTCTACTTGTACACCCCCCTCTGACATCATCTTACAGAAACTGCTTCTCATTTAAAGTTCATTGCCTTCTGTGCAGATCCTTTTTGCTGTTGTTTATGGCCCTCAAGGTCACCTTCCCTCTTCATTATGTAAGAGGCTCAGTAGTCAGTTCACTAGCCTCCTCAGCTCCCAAGACCTTTGTCTCGAGGATACATCAATTTGCATAGGAGTGGTCATAATTAATTCCCCCTCCACTCATCCTCCAACCTAGAGAATCCAGATGGCAGAATTATTAGTTACCAATTACCATTTTAGGACTGGTCAGTGAGACCTTTTCATCAAGTATGACTCCTTCTGACTACTACTCTGATATATTGTTCAGGCTGGGACTTGAACTTAAGGGTGTTTTTTTTTTTGTGATAAAAAGAGACACCTTTCTCAGTTAATAGAGTCTCTATTCTTTCTGTCATAATGGTTGTTGTCCTTCGTTCTTGAAGAGGACCACTATGTTAGTCAAAATTCAGCTGTGGTGGATCAGACCAGGCCAGTATGAGGTCTGAAGGCTCTACCATAAATCAGGCACCAACAATCCATATGAACATTTGGAGTGGAGATGGCCCTAAATTTGCACATCTCCCATTTCTTTTGAGCTAATATAATTCTGCTTTCCTCATAGAACACAGAGCCTTCTTTGATGTGGGCACACCATGCTGGGCATTCCTGTGCCTGTATCTCCCATGTATCACAATCGATCCCAAAGTTCTTTAGAGAGACCTTGAGAGTGTCCTTGTATCACTTCTTCTAATCTATGTGTGAGCACTTACTGTGTGTGAATATTCCATAAAATAATCTTTTAGGCTAGCACTAAAAATTGTCTTCTTTGCACTAGAGTTTGAATGCTTAGCAGTTCAGTTCGATGAGAGACTTCAGAGTCGAGTACCTTATCTTGCCAGGTGATTTTCAGAATCTTCCTAAGACAATTCAGATGGAATTGATTCAGTTTCCTGGCATGGTGCTGGTAGACTGTCCAGGTTTCACAGACATACAATAATGAGGTCAGAACAGTAATCGTATACCTTCAGTTGTTAGGTAGCCACATTTTCTTAGGGGTTTCTTAAATACTGAACTAGCTCTGGCAATGTGGGCATCAGTCTCATCATCTACATCTATGTGTACATCCCTGGAAAGCATACTGCCAAGGTAAGTTAATTTATCCATAGCATTTACAATTTCTTCATTTGCTGTAATCAGTGGTGTCATGGATGGATGGTGCAGTGTTGGCTGGTAGAAAACCTATGTTTTCTTGTTGTTAATTGTTAGGCTAAAATTAGTACAAGTCCCCAAAGAACTGATCCACACTTTGTTTCATATCAGCTTCAGAGGCTACATTGAGTGCACAATAATCTGCAAACAGAAAATCATGCACCAAAAGTCCTTCCACTTCGGTCTTGACTTGTAGCCTTTTCAAGTTAAATAATTTACTGTTAGTGCAGTAGCTGACCTTGATGCTATTTTTGTCCTGGTTAAAGGCATCTGACAACATCACTGAAAACATCGTGCTAAAATGCATGGTAGCAAGCACACGCAGCCCTGCTTTACTCCACTGGTGACTGGAAAAGCATAAGAGCATCATTGATTATCCAGAACACGCCATCTTGAAACTAACCTACAATACTGATGAACTTCTCCAAGCAACCAAATTTTGCAAAGTGTGTTAATATGAAAGGTGCACATGTTTTTTGTCTAGGAAAATGATACTTTTTGACCATAGTAAGATGTGAAGTATGTTTCCAGTTCCAGCTGGATGCATTGCACTGAACCATCCATACACTCTTTGTTTAGTTTTAGCTATGACCAAAGGCTCCCATTGCCAAACTGGCAGGAACTAGGGATGAAGGGTATGTCTGTGGCTGTAAAGTTCTACTCTAGGGCCTCATTAAAGACTACCCTGGATTCTTGAAGGCTATGCTGGCAGAGAATAACCTCTGCCAGATTATAGTCTTCAAGAAAGGCTTCCAATACTGTTCTGGAGAAAACCTAAATTCTTTTTGTTTAAATCTTTTTTCTTTCTTTTTTTTCTTTTTGGAGGGAGGGAAGGCAGGGCAACTGGGGTTAAGTGACTTGCCCAAGGTCACACAGCTAAGCATCTGAGGCTAGATTTGAACTCAGGTCCTCCTGACTCCAGGGCCAGTGTTCTATTCACTGTGCCATCTAGCCACCCCTGAAGGATCTAATCTTAGCCTGGCCGTACTCAGCCTGCCTTTTTTAACTGGGAAGTATCATCATTAGAGAAATTATAGCCACTATACTCTGGTTAACCAAATATGTATGAGACAGTTTGGGCCAGAAGAGATAAGTCTGGAAACTAGTAGCAAGGAGCAAGGCCCAGCAGAGACTGCAGAGAAAAACTTGTGGACCAGGAAATCTAAGTGATCTTGTAATGCCCCTTATACAGGATCCCTATGTGTGATAACCCTACTCACCTGGCCAATGATGTGAGAGTGTGGCTTAAGCACCTTGAGAGGCCTCTAGGTGGCGCCATAGTGCCCAGAGCATTGGACCTGAAGTCAGGAACACCTGAATTCAAATCCACCCTCAGACACTTAACTAGCTGGGCAAGTCACCCCACCTCTGTTTGCCTCAGTTTCCTCATCTGTAAAATGGGGATAATAATAGCACCTACTGCCCAGGATTGTTGTGAGGTATTTGCAAACCATGGAAATACTAGTTATTATTATTGTAAACACATTGGCAGACACTCATGAGTGGTGATTTTTATTGGATGTAGATTCACAGAACATCTTGAAACTGGGGTATCTCTTCTAGGGGCCCCATGTGTGAGAGGAGGTTCCCTCAGGTACTCCACAAAATAAAATATAAAATGGTTCTGAGTCCTATGTGGGAGTCCTTTCTTCCATAAATGGCAGTAGCTCAGTGAGATGGAGAGGAAGCAAAGGGTCTTCAGAATCATACAGTTTAAGGTATCTATAAACTTTAATTTATCTGTTTGTATTCCAATAGATAAGGGGGATTATTGTCCCATGATCTGGGAAGGAACAAACACACTACTGAAGATACTAACTTGTATCAATCTTGACATTCCTATTTGAAATAAAACCAGAAGAAATAAAAATGTTACAGTTAGCTCACTGGAATTGGTTTTATGGTGCACTCAAAGGCAAAAAGAAACATTTTAATGGGACAAATATTTAGTTATCTTGTATTCCACTTGAATATTTCAGTGATTCTGTGGAACAGAGGAAGACTGACTGATGCTGAGATCAGATCCACTGTCTTGATCTCAATATATCCCCTGATCTACTTGGAATCTTTAGAAAAAAGTCTTATTTCTCTCTTCTTCCTTCCTTCTCTTCTTTTTTTCTTTTTTTGTTCCATTCCCCTCCCCTCACTCCCCCTTTAAAATAATATCTTATTTTTCCCCTAATTACATGTAAAAAACAATTTTTAACATTCTTTTTTTTTGTTGTTGCTTTTTTTTTGGAGAGGGGAAGACATGGAAATTGGGATTAAGTAACTTGCCCAAGGTCACATGGCTAGTAAGTGTTAAGTGTCGGAGGCAGAATTTGCACTCAGATCCTCATGACTCCAGGGCTGGTACTCTATTCACTGTGCCACCTACCTGTCTCTTAACATTCATTTTTGATAATTTTGAGTTCCAAATGATCTCCTCCCCCCCCTCTTCTCCTCTCTCCCTGAAAAGGTAAGCCATCTGATATAGATTACATGTGCAATCATTTAAAACATATTTCCATATTAGTCATTTTATGGAAGAAATGATGAGCAGGATGATTTCAGAAAAACCTGGAAAGACTTACAGGAACTAATTGATGCAGAATGAAGCAAGCAGAACCATGAGAACATTGTACATAGTAACAGCAACATTGTAACAATGATAAACTGTGAAAGACTCAGCTTCTCTAATCAGTACAATGATCCAAGACGATCCCAAAAGACTCAGGTATGAAAAATGTCTCAGATCATTATACTGATTAAAGTAGCTAAGTCCTTGGAACACTAATGCATTGTTGGTGGAGTTGTGAATTGATACAACCATTCTGGAGAGCAATCTGGAACTATGCCCAAAGGGCTATAAATAATTGCATACCCTTTGACCCAGCAATACCACTGTTGGGATTATATCC
>CM053586.1:220100884-220147315 GCA_028646515.1 Pseudochirops corinnae | reverse complement strand
CCTATACATGATTGCACGCCACCATGAGGGGGGGGGGAAGGGAGGGGAGAAAATCTGAAACTCAAGTGATTGTGGAACTGAATCTTGTAAATTAAAAGTAAATGAGTAAATAAATAAAAAAAAAAGAAAGGAGAAACAAAAAAAATAAATAAAAATAAAAATAAAGTAGCTAAGTCTTTCATGTAAGTCTTTCCAGGTTTTTCTGAGATCATCCTGCTCATCATTTCATGTAGCTCAATAGTATTCCATCACAATCATAAACCATAACTTGTTCAGACATTCCTTAATTGATGGGCATCCCCCAATTTCCATTTTTTTGCCGCCACAAAAATGTACCTATCCTTGATTTGTGTAGAAATATTCTGGAGATGATCTTTCACTGGATTCAGGTCCTACAGTCACTTCTGGGTTCTGGGGCATCTGACTTCCTTCTTTGAGAGGAAAGATGGAAGAGACCAAACTCACTTCAGCTTATTGAAGGAAAAGACCCTAGGAAGACCAGAGAGGAACTGACTGTCTCCATCATATCCCTATCCTCGGCTTGCTACTATAGAGCATTTGAGAGTTTCCCATTGGGTAAGATCTAAGATTCTTTCTTGGTTGATCTGACTTACCTCAGTCCCAGTGGGAAAGCTCCTATCTATGTTTTCTCTGAATTCTGTTTGACTATCAAATTGGCTAAATGAATTTCTTTGCTGTTTGCTATGCGTGTTCATTGTGAATTGTGGGAAATGGATCACACCTTGGATATAAAGCTTGGAATTCTCCTCCCCCAAACTGGACAGCAATCAGAAGTCAGCTTGAACCTGATCATGTCTGCCCCCCTACTAACAATATTTAAAGGAGCAGATAGATATAATTCTAGAGCAGAAAGGCCTCTAGCCCCAATTTTCTGCTTCCCTGGCAGGAAGAAAGTCTCCTTCAGAGAACAATGGGGAAAAGAGGCTAGAGATGTCTGTTCTAGTTCCCTTCAAGATATAAAAAGATACCTAATGTTACAGGTGGAGAACAGCCTTTGCAACACATGGGCCCCCATTATACATCTATATACCATGATTGGTCAGCCAGTCCCCAATCTATTGAGACTCACTTTGTTTCTAGTTTTTTGCTACCACAAAAAGTACCACTCCAAGGGCTTATTAAGTGCCTAATTATTCCTAGTGACATTAAATCAGGATTATATGGTTCTGGCCTTGATGAATTTACTTCCTGTATCACACACACACATACACATACATACACACACATCACCTATATGAACTAATAGGCATGTACAGAACAAGCAGGGCATGTTGTACTTGAATTAGATGACCTCTAAGGGACCCTCCAACTCTGTAATTATATAATACTCTGATGCTTTAAGGATCCTGGATTCTGATGGTGTGAATGATCTCCCATTAATATAAATTGTAACCCCTTTGCATTGTAGTAGATGGTGTCAGAGTTATTGTGGTCTAAACATTCTTTACCCTATGGCCACCCAAGATGTTAAGCCTCTCTGAATTTAACTAGATTGGGCCTCAGATGGCATGTATATATCTGACTTGTATCCAGCAATTATGATTATATAATAAAAGCATTAATTCAAGACGTGAATGAACAATAAGGCATTTTCTTTCTATATAAATCAAGGGTAGAGACATTATACGTTGGGGGTAGCAGAGTAGGAAAGGATAATATTCTAAAATAAAGTAGGTAAATCTAATCTGTATATTCTACTGTACATCTTTCTCTTCTATTTAGTAAATATATTACATAGTTAATAATAATAATAGCTACCATTTATATAGCATGCTAAAGGTTTTCAAAGTGCTTTATATATAAAAATTATATATAAATTTATATATGTTTAATTGATCTATATTTTTGTTTGTATTTATATATTTATATTTAATTGATATACATTCATATATACAAATATATGTAATTATATACAAATTTAATTGATCCTCACAACAACCCTGGGAGTTGGTGCTATTATTATTCCCATTTTACAGCTGAGGAAACTGAGGCAGACAGAAGTTAAGTGATTTATCTAGGGTTACTAGCTCACACCAACTCTAGGAAGTAGGTACTATTAACATTTCTACTTTACAGAAGAAGAAGCTTAGGCAGAAAGGTGTTAAGTGATTTGCCCATGATCACACAGCTCACAAGTTGTCCAGAGATATGTGGGGAAGTAGAGAACACTTTCAGCTCTGGATTGGGGGAGATGAGGAGACATTAAAGAAAGTTATACAAGGAAGAGAGGTTACTGAACTGAGCTTTCAAGAAGGGGAAGGATTCTGAAAGACTGATGCCCTATCTGATTGCACCTATAATGCTCCCTCTGGGCTACTCACTCAAACAGCTATTCAAAAGTTTGGGTTCCCTGGGGGATGATTAACCCAAGTTCTATATGCTCTTTGGTCCCTATTCCTAAAACTCCTAAACTAAAGCTTACAAATCTCCACTGGTGTGTTTACTTTTCACAGTCAAACAGAAGGAACAACTGCTCAAGTCAATCAGCCTTTTCTGCAATGTCATGGTAAGAATACATTTTCTCTATAAAAGTAGGGGCAATTCTCCCACTAAAACACACAGAGGTAGTGAGAAGCAAGGTCATATGTAGAGCTGAGAAGTGGAGAAGATTATATATGGTTAAGGTAACTGCCATTCAACTGCCATTGAAAGGATCACAAGATCTTAGGTAGGGAGCTAGAAGGACTTTAGAGGTCACTGAGTTAAATTGCCTCATCTTACAGATAAGTAAACTGAGGCACGGAAAGATTCAATAATTTGCCAATGATCATACATCTAATGGATGTCTGTGCCGGGATCTGAAACCAGTTTTTTCTGACTCTAAGTTCAATTCCCTTTCTACTATACTACGTGCACCCTTGTTTTTCTTGGGGGAAGGAGGATGGGGTATCCCCCACCCCCACCCTGTCTTCTCATGGTATCCTTGCATTGCTCCTTGTGAGGTGGAGTGTAGCATCTCTGCTGGGTGATTCAATCCACTGCATTCCCTGGGTCTGTTCCTGAGCTGTTGGACCCATGTCCCCATTGCTTAGCCACTGTCTCCACTGGCTCCAGCTTTGGACTTAGCTGATACACTGATTGAACATACAGGCTAAACACAACCCTCAGGGAACAGTACCCACACCATAGGACGAGCAGGAGTCTGACCTCTTTGGAGCAGGGTTCCAGCTCCAGGAAATGGACCACCCACTGTCTCACCCACTCCTGGAATGCTATACCTAGATGAATGGGCATGAATCTGCTCCTAGGCTTCTGAACTCTCATTCTCTCCTATCTGAGCACATCAGGGAGTGGGCATAGAAAAAGGCGCCTGTACAAACTGGTCTCTGCAAATTTCCTGACCTTTAAAGCCTTTATGAATTTAGGATAGGCCACTGGGAAGGGACTATTACAAAAGTCTAATACTCCTTTCTAAGTGACAATGAGCAGCCCAAGAGCTCCAGGTGGTTTCACCCCATATCTTTATACATGGAGTGGGAAGATGGTGTCTCAAGTTCAGAGACAGGTAAACAGTCTCTTTAGGCAGAAACACGAGTGCTTGGAGGATAGTAATATGTTTTGTTCATGAGTCACATTTCTTGATTAAATTAATGAGACTAAGAAGAAAACAGTGGGAGTAATTAACTACTAGGAAGGCTGTTTGAGAAGAAGAAAGTTTTCAAGGCAAGCCCAAACTGAAGCAAGGCCTTAAAATCCAAGAACATAAGAAAGCAAAAACATAGTTCTATCTGGACTTAATTTAGTCTGGATGGTGGAAAGAGCTCACACCAACTCTAGGAGGTAGGCTCTATTAGCATTTCTACTTTATGGAAGAGGAAGCTTAGGCAGAAAGGTGTTAAGAGATTTGCCCAGAATCATACAGTCCACAAGCAGTCCAGAGATATGTGGGGAAGTAGAGAACACTTTCAGCTCTGGAGTCACAGCCCTGGGTTTACTTTGTTTACAGTCATTATGTATATTGTTTTCGTGACTCTGTTTACTTCACTTTGCATCAGTTCATATAAAGCTTTTCCTACTTCTCTACATTCATCACACTCATCATTTCTTCCTGCACAGTAATACCCCATTCTGTTCATGTACTACAATTTGTTAAACCATTTACCAGTTGATGGTATCTACTTGGTTTCCAGATTTCTACTACTATTACAAACTTTTGGTATATATGGAGCTATTATAAACTTTTTGGTTTATATGGAGCCCTTCTTTTGTGTCATTGATAAAAAGTTCCATACAGAGGAATAGAAGGATATTTATGAATTTTAATACACATTTCATAATTTTCTCTGTGTAACTCTCAGTATAGAGATTTTCTCCATTGATGCAGTTTCTATTCTAATTTACAATAGTCTTAGAGAGTTGTCTGAGGGCACTGAGAGATTAAGTATCTTCTCCATGACCTTACAGCAAGTATTTGCAAAGGGAAAACTCAACCCTCTACTATGTTATGGTGCTTTTTGTCTTCCTTCATAAACCCAAATTCCTTTGCATTAGACCTAACCCCCTAAATCTCTTCTGTCTTTCCTTTTTCCCAACCAGATGAACATCCCTCAGGCAAGAGGGTCATGACTTTGGGTGGATGAAGGAAGTGGAACCCACCTTTCAAAGTTGATACCTATATTTCCTGTTCACTTGGGAATGGTTCCCTATGATCATTTTTTGTTGTTTTATTTTGCCTTTAAAAAAAAACTCTCAGTTACTATCTTGGCCCATTTTAATAGACCTGATGACACATAAGTATGAGATTGCTGTCCTGGGACCTGTTTCTTTCTTGTTTCACTTCCCTAATTAGAGCTGTTGGAGGCAAGGGGTGAGCAAAAAAAGAGAGTTTATGTCATTTTCTCCTTCTGAAACTCACACCCTAGATTTTATAAGGTTCTTTTGTGGGTTCTGAGCACAAAGGTTTGCACCTGCTCAGACTCAATCTGGAAACCTAGACAGAGTCACATCTTTCAGAAGTGACGATTAAAGCTAAGCTGGGTTCCTCCATTCACCCAGTATGTAGGGGGGTGGTATCAAATAACCCAAGCATGAATACTCTGCCTAGTCTAGCTGTCTGCCCTTCATGCTTGGAATTTTCTCAGTCTTTGAATTTGTTTCTCTTCTTGGCTTTCCCAGCTTAATAGAAATTCATTCAAACTCTCTCTTTATCTCAAATCTGCCTGTCTTTTTTGTCTCTCCCTAACTCTTGAGGGCTGATTGCCAGGGACTTTCCCCCACTAACCCCACATGTTTTTCAAGCCAATAGCCTAAGTTCTGACACACTCCTCCCTCACAGA
Source organism: Pseudochirops corinnae (assembly GCA_028646515.1). Lineage (NCBI taxonomy): Eukaryota > Metazoa > Chordata > Mammalia > Diprotodontia > Pseudocheiridae > Pseudochirops > Pseudochirops corinnae. Next base: position 220,142,018 of record CM053586.1, on the reverse strand, counting down.
AGTATGTTTATAATGACTATACACATCTACATGCAATGTTTAAAACTCTGAGAAAAAAGAACATAGCACAGACATAACCCATGCTCTCAAATTTCAAGCCAGGAGGGTGGGGGTGGGGTCCCAAAAATCACCCTAGCTCATACAATTGGGAAATGTCTAACAAAATAAAGATACAATAATTAATAATAATATTTATATAGTGCCTACTATGTGCCAAGTGCTCACAACAATCCTAGGAGGTAGGTGCTATTATTATCTCTATTTGACAGATGAGAAAATTGAGGCAAACAGAGGTTAAGTGACTTATCCAATATGACTTCTTCCTTCTTGGTCTCCTTTGTTGGATTCTCTTCCAAATCACACTCTAACTGTAGGTATTCCTCAGGCTTCTGTCCTGTCTCTTTTCCCTCTATTCTAGTTCATGGGATCTCCTCAGCTCCCATGGATTTCATTACCATCTCTATGCTGAAGACTGTCAGATCCACCTGTCTTGTCCCAACCTCTCCCGTGACCTCCATTCTCACATCTTCAACCGCCTTTCAGACATCTTGATTTGGATATACAGTAGACATCTTAAAATCAATCTATCCAAAAAGAACCTCATTATCTATCCCCCAATTTTTCTTACCCTCCTCTCTTTTCTATTACCATAGGGGACAACACCATCCTCTCAGTTCCTCAGGCTAGCAACCTAGGAGTCACCTTGGCCTCTTCACTATCTCTCACTCTCATATTTAATCTGTTGCCAAGGCCCATGGATTTAATGTTTGCAACACCTCTCAAATACTCCTCTTTCTCTCCTCTGACACTGCCACCGGTCTTCTGCAGGCCCTCATCACCTCACACCTATATTATTGCATTAGCCTGCTGGTGTGGGTCTGTCTGCCTCAGGTTTCTTCCTGCTCTGATCCCTCCTCTATTCAGCCACTAAAGTGATTTTCCTAAAGTGCAGGTTATATTTTGTCACTCAAAATCAACAAAGTCCAGTGGCCCCGTTTTGCCTCTAGGAGAAAATAGAAAATGCTCTGCTTGGATGTTTGGAATTCAAAGTCCTTCATAACCTACCCCTCCACATCCTACCTTCCCAATCTTCTTAGACCTCAGTCCCTGCACTTAGTCTATGGTCCAGTGGCACTGGCTTCCTGACTCTTCCATGAAAAAGACCCTCTGGCTCTGGCTCTAGGCATTTTTCTCTGGCCACCCCACCATGCCTGGAATGCTCTCCCTCCTCCAATCCAACTATTGACCTCCCTGGTTTCCTTTAAGTCATTACTAAAATCTTTTACTGGAAACCTTCCTTAATCCCTGTTAGTTCTAGTGCCTTTCCTCCATTTATTACTTCTTATTCATCCCTTATACCTTTCTTTGTATAGCTTTGTTTACATGCTCTCTCCTCCATTAGATTGTAAGTTCCTTGAGGACAAGTATAGTGTTTTGCTTTTTTTTTTTTGTATTCTTAGGGCTTACCATAGTGCCTGGCACACAGTAGGAGCTTAATAAATGTTTATTGATTGCTCAGGGTCACATAGCTGGTGAGACCAGATTTTAAATTGTCTTTCTAACTCCAGGCCTGGCTCAATCCACTATACTACCTAGCTGTCCTAATAAACAACACAGATAATATTAATTTATGGTTTTCTAAATCAACATGTTGGGGATGGGCCTGTAAGGAGTGAGAGTGGGATGGGATGCAGGGGTTGGAAGGGTGGTAGGGATATATGTTTTCTATTTGAGTTTGACACCAGTGTTATAGTCTCCTCTACAGTTTAGGTCTTCCTTAAAGTAGGTAGAACTGGGATAGTCTGTTTTGTTTGTCCTTTGTACTTCCAGGACCTTGTGTCCTGTACATTGTAGGCTTTTAATAAATGATTATCAAATGATGAGTAGTTTTCACCTTCTCTCTCCTCTCCCTTCCCCCTAGCACAATGTTTGACTCCTACTTTTCATTACTATCACTATTATCCAGGAACAAAGGAGAGGCTGACTTTTCATCTTTCCTCTCACCTCCTCTGCATTCCAGCCAAACAGTCTATTTGCTGTTCTCTGTACCTGACACTCTGCTCTCATCTTTGTTCCTTTGCATATACTGAACCCCTTGCCTGGAACATTCTCTCTCTTGTCATTTCTACCTCCCACACAGAGCCTCTTTTGACCTTGTTAGCACTCTCCTTTGAAATTTCCTTTGTATACATTGTATTCCCCGATAAAATGTAAACTCCTTGAGAGTAGGGACTGCCCTAAACCTAGTAAAGTACCTGGTACATTGTAGCTGTAACTGGGCATACGCCAAGTTTCCTTTCCTCCTTTCTGATTGCATGTGTAACTCAACACTTGGGGACATCAGGCATGGTGAGCACTCTGGTTGCTTCTGGTTATGTGGTGGATCTGTGCTGAAAAGACTTTGGCATTATTGTATCCTAGGTGACTGAAGCGGCCACCCACAGTAGCCTCAAACCTTTCCCATTGAGTGTGTGTACACCTACTCACTTTTTAGGTTAGCTTGTTTGCTCCAATCTACTTTCACACTGGCATATCTAGGTTGCCAGAAAAAGATCACTACTAAGTAGTTGTTTTCAAATTCTCTTAGCGTCCTAGGGTTAATTCTGTTGTGGGGAAATAAATTCCCTCTCTACTAATCACCTTAGCTCATGGGTCCCACTGATGAATTTCCATTTACACAAACCAGTCACTCACAATGTTGACACTTTTAAATCATAAATATAACCTTTTACTTAGCAAAAAGACAAAAAGCAAATACATGAATTACAAAATATATTTCAGTGCATACATAAGCCTTAGTCACTTCACCAATGCACTTAGTATTTGTGGGGGAGATTGGGAGCATACTTACAGAAACCTGTCAAGGAGACACATGAATGAGGAAAACCTGTGTGTACAGAATAATAATAACCTTGGGACTATAAATTTGTAATTTTTGTTGTCCTCTTTCTGACTCAGGAACTGTCCATAAAAGTTCACTGATGAATATGGCTTTTGTGTTGAGCAAATACTTCTATTACTAAGCTGAACTGATCTATTATGTTTGATTGATTGATACCTTATGAGGCACAACCCCTCAGCCCATCTAGTCAATCTGCTTTGTGATTTATTTCTACTTCCAAGCTATTCCTCTGCTCACCAGACTTACTGCCTAACAGCAACAGTAATACCTATCACTTCCAGCTTCAGTTCTGAAATCCATCCTTCACCTTTCTCTCTTGGTCTCCTTCGTTCAGACTCTAGTCTCTTTATGTAAAAAATCCCACCTTTCAAAGCTATGAACTAGTTCAACCATTTTGGAAAGCAATATGGAGCTATGCCCAAAAAGCTATAAAAATGGACATAACCTTTGACCCAGTGATACTATTACTAGGTCTATACTCCAAAAAGATTAACAAAGAGGAAAGGGTCCAGATGCGCAAAAATATTTATAGTACTCCTTTTTGTAGAAGCAAAGAATTGGAAGCTGAAAGAGTACCCATCAATTGGGGAATAACCATAGCAAGTTGTGATATATGAATGTGAAGGAATGTGCTTATAAGAAATGACGGGGGTGGCTAGATAGCGCAAGTGAATAGAGCACCGACCCTGGAGTTCAAATATAGCCTTAGACACTTAACACTTACTAGCTGTGTGACCTTGGGCAAGTCACTTAACCCCAACTGCCCTGCCTTCCCCCCTCCAAAAAGCAAAAAAAAAAACAAAAAAACGATGAAGGGGATGGTTTCAGTAAAACCTGGGAAATCTTGTATAAACTAATGCAAAGTGAAGTGAGCATATAAGGAAAAAACAATATTGTAAAGATAATTAACTTTGAAAGACATTGTAACTCTAATAACACAATATTAACCATAACTCCAAAGTACCCAAGAAACATGCTATTCACCTCCAGAAAGAGAAGTGATTGGACTCAGAGTCCAGATTGAAACATTATTTTCTTCTATTTCTTTTTCTTCCTTCCCTCTTCTTTTCCTCTCTCCTTCCCTTCCTTCCAAACATGTTTAGGACAGAAATTTATTGTCTGTGTCTCTATATATTTGTAATGGGTTCTATTTTTCTTGCCTTCTCAATACATGGGGGAGGGGAGAGAGAATTTGGAACTGAAAATAAAATAAAACTTAATTTAATTTTAAAAATTCCAACCTTTGTGGTTAGTAATAGAATCTCACATTCTGTCTATAATCTGATAAGTTACATTTTTCTCTTAACCATCAAACAGCTCTGATACACATATCTGGTCAGTATACTGCTTCTCACATTCCAAAGAGCAACAACTACAAAATGATCTATTACTTGTCCCAGAACTCCAAGTCAAATAACTGTAACTTTTAAGAGCTCTGAGCAGACCTGATGCTGAAGCAGATTTGCTCCATACAAAGAGGCATACTTTGAAACAGAGAGTACTTTTCGGCATGGTTCACAGGTCATACCTTGGTCCTCCTCCCACTTGGTTATAGGGCAGTAGAGCAGAGTACTAAATCAATTATAAAGGAGAGAAAGCTTCTGGGTTGATTTCTTTCTTAAACTTTCCCTTTTGGCAAGTAGTTCTATTACTAGTCTTCCTATGAAGGGACAGAAAATTTGGACATCTCTCTTTAGACCCCTCTAGATGAGGATGTGCCTGAGTCCATGGAAACCTTGTCCCATTTGCATTTCATTTGCTGTGTAACCCATACCAATGGGCTTTGGGACTGGGATTATAACTGAGTAGTTGATGAACATCATTTTAGTGAAGGATGTGATCATACAGTGACTATATAAGTTCAAGAGGCCCTAGATCTATTTGGTATAGCTGACTGGTAGCAAGGGGAATTCCTTCTTTGAAATAAATAACCAGCCGAAAAAGACAGATTGGGAATTATAAGGACAGTAGACAGTCAAGTTGAAATTCAGTGGACCTATAAACTACTTTATGTTTTCTTTTCTTTTTTTGGAGGGGGGAAGACAAGTCAATTGAGGTTAAGTGACTTGCCCAAGGTCATACAGCTAGTGTCAAGAGTCTGAGGCTGGATTTGAACTCAGGTCCTCTTGACTCCAGGGCCAGTACTCTGCCCCACCACTTTTTGTTTTGATGAGGTTTTAAGTATCAGCCTCCCTAGAACTTCTAATAGTCTATATAAGTAAAATTTACATATTGAAATAAATATTCATCCCATACTGGATTTACATTGTACTCTCCTTTGAGAGATGCTAGACATGCTCCCCCTAAACTTTAAAGAATTTTTTTGGGAGTGGCATGAGTTGGTTTAAGGAATCAAAGATTATGAGAAAAGGTTGTCCTCCATGCTTGGAATGACTATTCAAGTTACACCCAATTTAATAAGCATTTATCAAACACGTAAGTGCTTGCAACCTGCAGGGCACATTGGTAGGCACTGGGTATTGGCAGAAAAATATCAATTAGTCCCTGCTCGGCAGGAGTTTACTTTCTACAGTGGGGACAGGATACCTACAGTTTGCTTCTCAGTATGAACTTCCTTCAAGGCTCATCTTAGATGCAACTAAACTTCCTTTGTGAAACACTCCCTGATCCTCCCAGAGATTGCCCTGATCCTCTCCTCAGAAAACCCTGTTTCATAACTATACGTGAACATGTCACAACCTATCCAGGAGGATTTAAGTTTACTGAGGACACGAATTAACTCTTTCATTTTCCTAGCATTGTGTCCAGTATGGCACATAGTACCCATTTTTAATGAATGTTCACTGAAATGGAAATTAAGACTTCCTGGTTTCCTTCAAATCCCAGCTAAAATCTTAGCCTTTCCCGATCCCACTTAATGCTAGCGCCTTCCTTTTTAAAAATCATTATTATTTTCAATATATTCTGCATATCGCTTGTTTCATGTTGTCTCCTTGAGACTGGGGACTATTTTTTGTCTTTCTTCATATTCCCAGTGCCTGGCACATAACAGGGCGCTAACTGGACTGACCGGAGGAGGTGGCATTTGAATTGAACTGGAAGTGGGAGAGGTTTTAGAGTCAGGGAAGCCAGTATGAGCAGAGGAGGGCAGAGGTGGCAGAGAGCATGGTGTGTTGTAGAGCAGGGCAGAGCAGAGCACTGTCTGCACCATAGAGCAAGTGAAGGCGAGTTATCGCTAGATAAGGTTGGCGAAGAGAGGGAAGGGGATAACATTACCCCTGAGGAACATGCTAGCTCTAATTCCCGTAATACGACGAACTCGTGAACACAGGGGCAATGCTCCCAAAATGCAATGTCGCCTTCTTTTCGGGAGGGCTAAAAAAGAACTTTCTACAAGTGTCAACTACAGTGGGATGGAGTAGACCTCCCCCCCACTTCACCGTAGCCATGGCAACCTGTCAGTATAGGCCATCACCAAGTTGGGGGGGAACGGGGAAATTCTCGCTTCGTGACGTCAACCACAAGGGCGTCAACCGCAGAGCTAGGAGAAAGAGAAGAAAGCGTAGGGAATGACGTAAAGAGCGAAAGCCGTAGTGGAGGGGTGAATAGATTTCCACTTCCCGGGCTCAAGATGGTGGCGCCAGCGTCACGGGGCCCAAAGCACGTGCCTCCGGCTCCGCCTCGGTTCCTCCCGCCCCCCCCACCCCCCGCCCTCACGTCTCCCTGGGCTTCTGCAAGTCACGGTGAGGTCCCCTGGAGGGGACTCCGAGCCTCGGCGGTGACGCCCCTTCCCAGGGCGCGCGCTGGGACTTAATTTTCCATTCTCCTAACGCCAGGTAGGGGCCTCAGCGAAAGGTTACTAACCCTAATCTAGCTCCGAGGCCCCCTCAAGTCCAAGGAAGAGGGTCTGTGCTCGCGGTAATTGGGTCTCTTCCCTCAGTCATTGATGGGGCCACGCCACGAGGAGGAGCCGCACGCCGATTGGCCCGTGCTACACGTCAGTTAGGGCGGGGCGGGGACGTATCCAACCATTAGCTTCACTGCTCTATCCCATCGCGCGGACACCCGGCAGAGGGGTGTCGAGGAGCTGTGAGGTGGACGTCGATTGGTGGAATCGTTGCTAGAGCTACCGCGGGGGCGGGCCTTCCAGTGAGGTGGAGGTGGGACCGAGAGGGGAAGCGGCGGCGTCGGCGGAGCGCGCAGGGCCAGCCGGCGGCGTCGAGGCCCAGGACGGTGGCCTACGGAGCCTTGGGGGCGGTGGCGACCGGACTCTAGCGGTGAGTATTGGGCTCTTCCCTCGGCGGCCTCCGCTGGGCCCGGGGCTTGTGGGGTTAGATGCCCCGAGGTGAGGGGGCGGAGCCCCGCTGTGGGAGGTGGCCCGGGTGGGGTCGAGGTTGTGAGGTCAGGCCCCGGGGAAGGCCGCACTTGTTTCCTCTTTTGCCGACCCAGAGCAGCCGGATCTTGGTTTCGGGAGGGGGCATGGCGACTTGGCCGCGTCAAGACTCGGGGTACCTGGGGCTGGGCCTGGGAAGCCAGGCTGGGTGGGGGGTGGGGGGCAGCAGCGGAAGCTGGAGCTGGGGCCCCACCAGGTCCTTAAAGGGGTTTATGGTATATTTATGGTATACACATTTCGTGTGTGTGTGCGTATGCATTTGTATATGTACACTTGCCTACATATGTATATGTGTGTATACAGACTACTAAATTTTAAGGGACACTCGCCAGACTGATTTCTTAATCCTCTCTTGTGAGAGTGAGAGCTTTGTGAAAACAAGAATGCGAGCTGTGATTATAGGTTTACTCTTACTAAATGGAGTCAAAGTGGTAGTGTCTTGAAGGGATATGTGGAGTGCCCTTTTTCCCCCTCTCCCCCAGCATGGTTTGGTGAAGAGCAGCTAACCCTATAATCCAGGCAAATCTGTGCCAGGATGTTCTGAATTATAGGGTTAATGAAACTGACAAAGCCTGTCTCTGAATATGGGAGGAATGAGGAATTTGCAACTCTTTTGACAACTTGGGATAGAAACTTGACTCTGGATACTGTTACTGATTTTTATCCCAAAGGTCATATAATGAATGAACATAAAGCTACATCTGTCTGGACGAGTTCTGTCCAGGGAATAATTATGCCCCTACAACATATCTCAGTCTGGTTTTTCCATAATGATAGAAGGGGAAACTATCTGGAGGCATATTTTTTTACTGTAGGTTGGTATATATCCTATACATCTACAAACCCTTATCTAGAACCTTTTCCTACTGTGAGGATTCTTATTCTTTTTTGCCTCATCAGTCACTATGGCAGACTGGTGGACCCAATGTACCCCTTTTCAGAATAACATTTTAAAATTCAAAAATAAAATACATAGCACTACAAAGGGAACCAATTATATCGAAGTAGTTACCAAAATATTTTTTTTAAACCCTGAGTTAAGAGACCCAGATTAAGAACTTTGCCCAACTGGGACAGAAAGGGACAGGGACAGTAGATATAGAGCTGGAAAGGATCTTGGCCACCACTTTCTTCATTTCACAGATAAGGAAACTGAAGCACAGAGAGATTAGATGATTTGCCCAGAATCACATATCTAGTGTCTGAAGTAGCATTTCAACCCAGATCTCCCTGAGTCCAGTGTCCCATCCACCAGGCCATGCTGACAATCTAGGTAGTTCACAAATCCTTCTTTCCTGAGACACGGGAAACTGACTCCTCAAACCAAAAATAGAATCTGGGTAGTGTGTGTGGGAATTCAGACAATATTTATGCAAAGTATTTTGGTTGCTTTGTGTGTTGTCTGTCTTCTGTATCCAAAGCAGTCTCTTTGGGAGTGGGAGGTTTAATTCAGTAAATATTATACTTTAAGAGAAATAGTATTCCTATAGAGCTGTATGTTTCTTACAGCAGTATTTTCTATGAGTGTGTCATCAAGTAATTTTTCTCCTGTAAAAGAAACTTTCTCTGTTTAAGCCAGTGTTTACTGACATGAGAATTTTTCTACCCAGGTCATTGGTGTGTAAAGCGTGGTGTCTTATATTTGCCTTTCTCATTCCTGTTTTTAGGTTTTTCTGGAAACCCCCCTGGTAAGTGTCAAGGAAGAGGGACACTGACCCAAGAAGTTTTACATTTCCAGCCAAAGAAATAAAACTCAAAGGGAGAGGGAAAGAGAAAAAAGCCATCGGTTGTCCTTGAACAGCCTAGTGGAGTCATCTAATGTGAGTGAGGAGGGGAAGGTGAAGTGACTGTATGTGGACTGTGGGGTCAGTAAATCATGTGAGACTGTTGATGTTGGGCCTGGGTTAGGAACAGTTATACTTTCAGAAGAGAGGTGATGAGAACTGAAAGTGAATGTGGTCTGGAACTTGGATTCGGCTTCACTCAGACGGCTTTCCTTCAGGGGCATTGGTGAGCTCTGACCCTGTGTTCTACTGGGGTTGGCTACAGGGTTTGGTACTAAGGGGTGTGACATACTGGCTGAGCAGTGGCCTTGATTTGTATTCTGGAAGATTTAAAAACTGAAAAGAATAAACGTTTTGGTCCTTCAGCAATGCTTTCTCTGAAGAAATATTTAACAGAAGGACTCCTCCAGTTCACCATTCTACTAAGTTTGATTGGGGTGCGGGTGGACGTGGATACTTACCTGAACTCACAACTCTCTCCACTCCGGGAGATCATCCTGGGGCCCAGTTCAGCCTACACACAGACCCAGTTCCACAATCTGAGGAATACTTTGGATGGCTATGGGATCCACCCCAAGAGTGTAGACCTGGACTACTACTTCACAGCCCGGCGGCTTCTTAACCAGGTGAGGGCCCTGGACAGGTTTCAGGTGCCTACCACTGAGGTAAATGCCTGGCTGGTCCATCGAGATCCTGAGAGCTCAGTGTCTGGCAGCCAACCCAGCTCAGGCCTTGCTCTGGAGAGTGCCAGTGGCCTCCAGGATGTGACAGGTTCTGAAAGTGTGGTACGAGAAAGTGAAACTGAACAGGGATTCGGGGAAGAATTGGAAGACCTTGGAGCTGTGGCTCCTCCAGTCAGCGGAGAGTTAACCAAAGAGGTAGGCAACCCCATTGGGGGAGGGAGGAACTGTTTGCTTGCATGTGTATTCCCAGCTCTTAATATAGTGGCAAATAGTATGCCTTAAGAAATGCTTCTTGACTTTCTGTTGCTTGGGTTATGGGCATAGTTCCAACCCTTCTGACAAACTAGACCACTTCAAAGAAAGGCTTTACCTTCAGGAGTTCATGTTGGGCAGGAAATAGGGGTGAATTCTGTGACTCTAGGTATGAGGATCAGCAAGCTACATTGGATGCCCTGTGTCTGTCAGTAGAACTCCTAGAAGGGAAGAGAAAACCATGCTGTGTTCTGCTGTCTTGCCTTGTATAGCTTCTGCTCGGGAACAAATCTGTGGTTTCTAACCCTTTCTTCCCCACTATTAAAACATACACATGTCCTGGAGCAATTTTTTCCTTCTTTCTTCAGCCCTTATTTAGTTACTGAAACAAGAGCAGTTGGTCTTCTTAGGTTTAGTTCAGTGAGCAGATTTGGTGGTTCCAGGCAGCCAGGTGAGGGCTGTTCTCTCACTTCTTTAAAGACCTAGAATAGAGAGAAGGGGGGAGGGAGGATGGGAGCAAAACATCAAACTGCATTTTGCTGCAGAAGTCTTGCACTGGTACCAGAGACTGCTATTTCTTAATGTGGTTAATAACATCATTTGGGACAGAAAATGGTGCAATTGTACTTCTCTCTCCCCTATCCCCCAACCACATTTTATAAAAAAAAAAAGATAAAAATAGCACTATGAGTTTTTTTGACTATATGGTTTTGGCTGGCCACCCAAAACAGGGACCTGAAAAAGGCATAGATAATTGTCTTACTCTGTAAGGAGGGTCAAGGGTATTCCTTTGGACTTTTGAGGAAATGGGGTGAATCTTAGGGAAGCTGAATAGAATGACTCTTGAGTCCCCCTAAGTTAGACCTTTGCCTCTCTGTGCTGGAGCCACACTGAGAGAATATGGCTGACCTGGAAGTCCAGCTAGCTCTGACAGTCTGCTTATAGAGAGAGGATGGGCTAAGGTGGGCACAGACCCAGGAAGTAGGAATCTCCTTTATCCTCCATTTTTAGACTTTTTTTTTCTTGGAATCTTACCTTATCCTTTCTCTTCTGTTATATTCCTTCCTTCCTCTTTTTTGTTCCTAGTGTTGCTGTTTTCTGTTTGCCTTTTCTTCATCACATTCTGCTTTGCCCAGGCCTGCCTTATACTCTTGGGCATGAAGCAAACTCCCAATGCCCCCAACTCCAGCACTGGCAAAGTACCCTGCAGTAAAACACCTCTCAGTCTTCTCTCTTCCCCCTTTTTTTCCCCTCCCCCCAAGCTAATTTCCCGAAAGGGTGGGCATGACTGTGCTTGCTGCTTGGAAACTGGAGTGGAGAAGGCTGAGCAGTGGCTAAGTGTTCCTGTTCCTTTGCCCAGGCCTCTCCTGAGACTGGTGGGTGGAATGGAGGAAAAGACTCTGGGAGGGGGACCTGCCGCTTGGTGCTGACTCCTCCAGCTTTCACCTCCAACCTTGGTATTCCCATCTCCTGTTGAAGTCAGAGATGGAAGGAATGGGACTTGGTCATTGAATGACTGGGGGCTTCCCTGAATAGACCAAATGGGAGATGGCATATTCTGCCTACCTCAGGTTTTGCTCTCTTCCCTGATCTTGGTGTTTAGATTTTATGCCTTAGTAAAAGAAGCTGAAATAATGGCTGATTTTGATATTGCCTCTGGCTTTCTTTTTGGGTCCTTGGCTCTTTTTTTCTCAGAAAGGCTGTGCTTGACATTTTTTCAAAGAGCTTACCACTTCTGAGCGTAAGGCACCAGCATAAAGGTCTCCTACTAGAGGGGAGGGGGGGAGGGGGGGAGAGAGAGGGGTGTGTGTGTGTGTGTGTGTGTGTGTGTGTGTGTACATGTGGGTACATGTATTGATTTTAACATTTTTACAGCAACTGAGGGATGGGAGGAGGAAAGATAAAAATACTCAGCCCTGGAACATGTGATGACATTGCTGGAGCTGGTATTTTCTCCAGGGTTACAGGGCCTCCACTCCTCGTAATGGTTAGGCCTATGCAATAGCCAGCTATAGCCAAAGCCCTAGACAGGGATAGGATTCCCTTCAGGGTTGGCATACTGCCCAGAGCAAAAGGGTGAGGCTGGGACTGAGGTGGGGGGTGGGGTGGGCTGTTTACAGTTCTGTCCTGGCCATGAGTAGCCTGGGACATGCTGTTTCTGCTGACCTTAGGCACAAGGCGAGCTGGAGGGGGAAGGGATTTGGATTTTCCTCTTCCAGATAGCAGTTCAAGGAGGTTAACTTGCTGTTATTTTGGTGAATGCCAGGGACTTTCCTTACTGGGCTATATTAGGAGAAGTAGTGCAAAGAACCCAAATGAAAGAAGGGTTAAAGTTGAGGTCATAAGGTTGTGGTTAGGATCCCTATGGCACCTGTCTCCCTAAGTGCTGGTAATAGGGGCAGCTGATACTCTCCTGGCATGTGACTAGGCCCTGCCAACCCTGTGACATCACTGCACATGTGCAGACAGCTCCCACTCCCTTCCACTGGGTCTGACCTATTTTAGGGTAGCCAGATGCCTATTTCCCAGTGGATCTAGGCCTATAGGGTTCCAGCTCAGGCTTGGTACTTGGGCCCAAAGTTCCCTTGGGTTTGGATATATATTGAATCCAGATCTCCAGGAGGAATAGAAAAGCTGCTCCCACTTTGAGAGAGGAACTTAAATTCCCAGGAAAGGATCACTTATGGCATCTGGGAATAGCCCTCAGGGACCCTGCCTGCATGTCCCTGCCTGGACTTGGTAAGCAGGATGCGACAGCAGGGGGAGCAGCATCTCCCTCCCCCAGGACTTTACTGCGCCACCCCAGCTGACTAGCAGGGCTGGGTGGGGCTGCCAGCCCCTGGGTGCATCTCCTCAAGGAGACCCTGGGATGGGATGGGTCCGTGTTGCAGCTTCTTCAGCTGCCCTGGCACAGAGATTGGTTCCAGTTTGCAGCCTAGGTAACCAGCTTTGGGAGGGGATTGGATCTCTGCATCTCCAGCAGAGATTTAGGGGAGGAGATTGGCTCCTATTGCAGCCTAGGTAACTAGAGTGGGAGGAGATTGGCTCTTTGCGCAGCCCAGCGGCTGGCCTGGGGGAGGGGATTGGCTCTCTCCGCAGCCTCAGCAGTGACCTGCGGGGTGGGGGGGGAGGGGATTGGCTCCTTGCTGCAGCCTAGGTAACAAGTTTGGGGGGTGCAAAGGGGGGAAAGAGGGATGAACAGGGTGTGGGGTGTTGGGGGATGATAGGTCTGGGAGAGAGTTCTCTCCTCTGCAGCCCAAGCACGCAGCATGGGGTGGGAATCCCATCTCACTGCAGCGTCTGCGGTGAGCTCAGGGTGGGGGCTACCAGGTACTTGAGTGTAGAACTGGGGTCTTAAGGAGGGAGGGGGTTGTTCAAGGATGGAGGAAGGGAGCTGGACTTGGTTGCCTGGGCAGCAGAACTGGTGGGGTACCTACTTCAGGCCTCTCCCGGCAAGCAGGGGGCTACCCTGCCAGTCCAGTGTGTCTGCTGAATGCAGAGAGCTCAGTGCGGTTCCTTGTCCAGTTCCCCTGATCCAGCTGTCCTGGGGTGCACTTCACAGACCCTGACCCTTCTGGACTGAAGCATGCACAATGGTGGGGGCCATTCCAGAGGGAGCCAGCCTCTTAACTCTTTGCTGGCAGAGGGCAGGGCAACCCAGCCCCTCTCTGATCTTTGGTCCAGGGCCTCTGCTCAGGTTGGTGTGTGTGGACAAACAAACAGGAAGAGATGCTACAGGAAAGTTTTGAGGGACAGAGTGGAGTATGGAGGGAAAAGGGTCCCCTGGGACCCTCAGAGAAGGTGGGTCTGAGAGTTCTGATTTATAGGGTATCTGGGAATTAACCTGTAAGTGGGAAGGCAAGTATTTTTAAATCTGATGGTAAGGCAAGGGGGGCTAGGGAGTGGGGAGAGAAGAGAAGCTTCATGTCATGTAGGTTAAGGTAGTCCTGGTCTACCAGGAATCTGCAGAGACTGATTGGGGGAGCCACTTGGGTGGAGAAGGAAGAGGAGACAGGTCTGGTGAACTCAAGACTGTTCTGTGAAGATGTTGAACAGCGCTAGGATGTGACAGTGCCCTTGACTGGAAAGGCCAGGTGGGGGTTAAATTCTGGGGTGTGGTGACTATAGGAAGTATGGTCTTTCCAGGACAGGGAATGGACCTGTTTTCTTTTGTGAGGGGTGTGGGTGGCAGGGGGTACAAGCTCCTGACTCCACCCTAGGACTCTCTTGGGATGGAAGCTGTTTTCTTGCTACTGCTTTAAATGGGGATTGAGGGGAGCTGCCGAGAGACTACCGGCAGGTTCCAGAGCCTTGGGTTCTGTGCCTCACCCACTTTGCTGCCAGCTAGGGGAAGTATACCAGCAGGAAAGTTGTGGGGGGGGGGGGGGGGCTACAGTAAGGGACTGTCTGCTCTGTTGCATCAGGTGGTTGGAAATGCAGGGATTTTCCTTTCCAACCCAACCCACCCATTTATGCAAATGACAATGGCACCACTGGCTGATGCAAGCTCCTCCACTAAGAAGCAATTCTGCATGACAATTCCGCCCTTGTCTGCCCTGGCCAAGATCAGGCCCTCCCGAGCCCTTAAAGTCACAGAGAGTCTATCCGTAAATTGAGATTTCCCAGTAGTGAGGGCTGCACACCTGACGAGGGAGTTTCTTTTAGTTCTGTAGCCCACCAGGACAGAATTATTATAAACAACTGGGTCTGCTGGCTACTTGGGTGGGTCCATGGGTCTGATTGAAGTTCAGGGATAAATAAAACTGAAGGAAGGTGCCTCGTGCTGGAGGTTGGTGTTGGAGTGTTGGGGGGTGGAGCTTGCTGGTTATCAGTAATTGTGGAGACATCTGGCTTGTAAGGTGTAGGGCAGGAATCTTAGGGGACCTGAGAACTGAAATCTGGTCTATCTTTCAGGACATTGATCTGATTGACATCCTTTGGCGACAGGACATTGATCTGGGTGCGGGGAGAGAGATTTTTGACTATAGCCATCGCCAGAAAGAAAGTGAAGTGGACAAGGAGCTGAGAGATGGGGGGGAATGTGGGGACAGCTGGCCAGATGAAGGGACTGAGGCCTTGGCTCGAAACCTGCTAGTGGATGGAGAGACGGGGGAGAGCTTCCCTGCACAGGTAAGAGTTCACACACTTCGTTGTCCTCCTCTTCCCATTTGTCCCCTACACATCAGATTGACTTTATTAATGGATTGGCTACTTTATGTTGGTAAATAAAGGAAGGTGGGGGTCCTGTGGGATTGGGGATAGTAAAAGTGAGGGAGAATTGTAGGAATAGAGAAAGAGTCTTCAAACTGTTCTCTGTAGCCAGGGACAGGATGCCTAGCAGACTTCTTGCTTCAAACCTCATTTAGGCTTTCTCCTGGGGGCTGAGGCCCTGGGTTCCTCTCCTAGAGAAATCACCTAGAAAATGACTGTTCTGTTCCAGATCCAGATATGGCACAGCATGAATCAATCACTTCTTTCCTTTCAGTGTGCTGGGGAAAGGCTTTGGCCTTGGGGTAGCCCTGGCCCACTTCAGTCAGACTTTTTACCATAGGTACCTGGTGGGGAAGACCAGACAGCCCTGTCCCTGGAGGAGTGCCTTAGGCTGTTGGAAGCCACCTTCTCCAAAGGGGAGGAGTCTGAGGTGAGCAGGAAACTCTCTGCACTGGTTAACCTTCATACAGGGCCTACCTCTATATCAGTCACAGTGTGCCTACCCAGGTGCCCTATAGGTGCTGGGGTTGGATTTGGAGGCAGGAAGTGAGCATTAGGCAGTACTTTGTGGGGAGAGAGCTGAGGGCTGGGCTCAGAATAGGATGGTTTTCCTCCCTCCTTTCCCTTATTTTTCTCCAATGAAAGTCTGTATTTTTGTCCTCAGTTTCCAGCTGCAGATGTTTCCAGTATAACAGAAGCTGTGCCTAGTGAGAGTGAATCCTCAGCTATTCAGAACAATCTTCTGTCTCCACTTCTGACAGAGACAGAATCTCCATTTGATCTGGAGCAGCAGTGGCAAGACCTCATGTCAATCATGGAAATGCAGGTGGGCATGGATGAGCATTAGCCCCAGGGCACTTGGGGGGTGGGGGGAGATGTTTTGCTAACTGTATACTGAGAAGGGGAATGAACACTTTTCTCTGTCCAGGATCCCAGATGTGGGCACTGAGATTAAACTCCTAAGTTTTTAGTGTTAAAGCCATGGCTTTACTCACTCAGCACAAGATTCTCTTTGCCTCCTAGTGAGTCCCTCTTCTTCTCCCTTGGCTAAGCTAACCTCTCAACCAGAAGACTAGGCTTGTGGTAAAGATGGAGATAAGACCGGTCTCTTGAATCCTCCAGGTAGAGGGAAGCCTGGTCAAAACATAATTCATTTGGTCAGTTTTGACTAAAGGTGGGGACCATAGGAAGCATTTTGTCCTTTAATGGAACAGAACCTGTGCAGTTCACAGCTAGGTGCAAGAGTCATGAGGACCTGAGTTCAAATCCTGCCTTATACACTCAGCCTCTTATCCTTAAAAGCTGGCATTTATAAAGTGCTCTGCAACAGTCTTGTTTTATCCTTATTACAATCCTGGGAGATGTTATTATCCCCATCTTACAGAAGAGGAAACTGAGGTAGATTATGTAACATCTCTTCTCACACTGTGGTTATGACAGTCAAATGAAATAACATGTAAAATGCATTGTAACCTTAGAGTGCTGTATAAGTGCTAGAAACGACTGTTCTTTAATCCTGTTTTCATTGTGACTCTAGCATTGTCCTGCTGGGTGCTTTAGATTGCTCATGTACCTTGAGGACCGAAATTCTTCTTCTCTGTTGTTGCCTTCTCCCCACTTGCAAGGGAGGATGCTTGCCATACTGACCAGTGTTTCTCATCTCCTAGGCTATGGAAGTGAACACAGCAACAAATGAAATCCTCTACAGTGCCACAACTGGAGACTCATTGAGCACCAATTACAGCCTCGCCCCCAGCACTCCCATCAACCAGAATGTCAGCCTGCATCAGGCGTCCCTGGGGAGCTGCGCCCAGGACTTCTCACTCTTCAGCCCGGAGATCGAAAACCTTCCTGTTGCTGGTGGATCTACCCTGCTCCAGTTGGCCCCCAATAACTCTACCAGCCTCAACTCCACTTTCGGCTCCACCAACTTGACAGGGATCTTTTTTCCTCCTCAGCTCAACAGCACAGCTAATGAGACAGCCAGCCCTGAGCTGCCTGACCCCTTGGGTGGCCTGTTGGATGAAGCCATGTTGGATGAGATCAGCTTGATGGATTTGGCCATTGAGGAAGGCTTTAACCCTGTGCAGGCCTCACAGCTCGAGGACGAGTTTGACTCTGACTCGGGCCTTTCCCTGGACTCGAGCCATAGCCCTGCCTCTCTCAGCAGCTCAGAAGGCAGCTCTTCTGCCTCGTCCTCTGCCTCGTCCTCTGCCTCCTCCTCCTTTTCAGAGGAAGGTGCTGTGGGCTACAGCTCTGACTCTGAGAATCTGGATTTAGAAGAGGCTGAGGGGGCTGTGGGTTACCAGCCTGAATACACCAAGTTCTGTCGCATGAGTTACCAGGACCCCTCCCAGCTCTCCTACTTACCCTTCCTGGAGCACGTGGGGCACAATCATACCTACAACATGGCCCCTGGTGCCCTGGATGCTTCAGACCCCCAGCTCCCTGGGGCCCTCAAGAAGGGCAGTAGAGAGAAGCAGGCTGACTTCTTGGACAAGCAGATGAGCCGCGATGAGCATCGGGCCCGAGCCATGAAGATCCCCTTCACGAATGACAAAATCATTAACCTGCCAGTGGAGGAGTTCAATGAGCTGCTGTCTAAGTACCAGCTGAGCGAGGCCCAGTTGAGTCTCATTCGAGACATTAGGCGCCGAGGCAAAAACAAGATGGCGGCACAGAATTGTCGCAAACGGAAACTTGACACCATCCTTAATCTAGAACGAGATGTGGAGGATCTGCAGCGGGACAAGTCCAAGCTACTCAGGGAAAAGGTGGAGTTCCTCAAGTCTCTGCGCCAGATGAAGCAGAAAGTGCAGAGTCTGTACCAGGAAGTGTTTGGGCGGCTGCGGGACGAGAATGGGCAGCCCTACTCCCCCACGCAGTATGCCCTGCAGTATGCTGGGGATGGAAGTGTCATCTTGATACCCCGAACACTGGCCGACCAGCAGGCCAGGCGCCAGGAAAGGAAGCAGAAAGACAGGAGGAAGTGAGCGTGCCTGGAGAGGAGGGGGACAAAGCTCACTCTGATAGAAACTGGAGAAAGGCTGTGCCTGGAAGTGCTGGAGGAACTTTGATGCCTCTTATCCAATATATCTTCTCAGATGTGACAACTGCCGGTCAGTGTACAGGAAGATGGGCGGGCCCTGCACTATTTGGCTCTGCTCGTCCTGGCCCTCCCCCTCCTCCATCACCACAACCGGGCCAAGGGCACCATGAGGTTCGTGGGGGGGGATAGAGGCCCACCCACACCCATTTTTTGGAGGGCAGGGATGGAGCTTGCATTTCTGGGGGTGGGAAGAACTGAAAGGTGAGTGCCATTATGGGTGACAAAGGAAGAGCCTTGCGAAAGAAGGGGTAAAGGAAAGAGTTTGATTTTTGGATAAAGAAAATATACCCCCAAAAAATCAAAGCAGGAAGAAAACCACAGGGAAGCTTAAGTGGGGGTTCCAGGCTATGGGTTTTTTGTGACTGAGTCTTGGTCTTCTATGTGAGTAAACCCCACTTCATCCCAATTTGGGGGAGGGGAGGTGACTGTCACTTTACAAAATGGGTTGGGGGAGGGGGCCCCTGTTAACTCTTTAAAATTCCATGTACATCAGCATTCTTGGAGGGGAGCTCCTGGAGACCCCCTCTACCCCCTGATTTTTTTTTTAGCCACTTAGGAGCTATTGAGACCCTATGCCAAACACCTTAGGGTTTTAGGGTCAAAGGGAAGAGTGAGCAGGGCAAAGGGTGGAAAGAGCCATTAGACCACATATTTCCCCCACCCACTAAGCATGTGGCACTCACTGCCCCCACACCTTAACCCCTCCCCAGCCAGCTCCTATACTGCACCATTCCCACTGCAGCCTGCATGTGAATGCTGTACTCTTCCTATCCCCACTCCCCATTGGCTGAAGCACTTTGACGTTTTAAGAGGTTCCTGGGGAGAACTCCTGGGTCCAGGAGCTGCCTCCTTCCTGCTACCCTCAGGAAGAAGAGAGGCCCCCAGCTGCCACCTTAGGGAGAGGTAGGAAGAGAAGCCTCTGTGGCAATCTCCAATTAGTATTCAGCACAATGTTGGGGGAGCAGCCCATTCCTCCCACCCTCTCTCCCTCACTTCCTCCCTCCAACTGGGCTTGTCACGAAAAACTAGGCCTCTGTTAGGATTTCTCAGAGTTTCTTTCTTGCGCTTTGATTTTTTAGGGCTTTAGCCCTGTTTTTACTTATAGGGTCTAGAGTGTTTGTGTTGAGTAAAAGGGAGATGCCCCAAATATTCAAAGCTGCTAGATGTTCTCTTTGCCATAAAGACTCTGTGTGACTGTGTGAACACTTGGGATTTTTCTCCTCTGGCCTGAGGTCAGTCTGTCTTTTTTGGATTTCTTTCTGGAGGGATGTGTAGTGAATATGGTGAGGGCCTAGTGCATCATCCCACTTTAGGGCAGGGATGACTTTTCCTAGTTGCCCCAGCTCAGCAGGGGCATCATGGGATGTGAAAAGGGCAGGAAGGGGAGACATCCACATGTGGCTGAGGGTCCCATCAGCATCTGAGGCACCCGTTTTTGTTTTTGTCTTGAAGTTAGTTTGCAGCTACGACCATCTCTGGCTGGGTTCTCATAAGCAGTTTCCGATTCTGAACCAGTAGGAGAATTGGGGGGATAGGGGTGGGAGCACTGATTTTTTTCCCCCCCTCCATCAAGAGATCTCGATAAGCAGCAAGACCAGAAAGGAGTAAGCTTGGAAAATGCTTAAATTATTTTCTTAGATTTTATTTTTAATTTATCTCTGTGACCTGCCAGGGAGAGAGAGAGAGAGAGAGAGAGAGAGAGAGAGAGAGAGAGAGAGAGAGATGCTGTGAGCTCATGATAAAATAAAATAAACTATAATAAAATGGCTGATTCACTCAAGTGCAATTTTTTCCCCTTTGAGTTTAATTTTGGGGGAGCAAGGGCCCTGGCTCCAGTGGAACTGTAGTAAAGGGCCCTTAGCTAGTCAGCCATTTGTGTGGCTGCAGCCAAACCTGAACTGATAACTAGGGAAAGCAGAATGGGGAGGAGAGTGGTTTTTTGTTTTGTTTTGTTTTTTTAAGAAAAATCTTAACTATATTTTTTTAACCTTTCAAGTATTGTGCAGGTGAGCTATGTTTGGGGAGGAGGGTCTCTTTTCCCAGCTATGTCAGCTGGTCCCTGTCATGTTGGAGGGGAAAGGATTAAAAATTCACTTTTGGCCACCCACACAGTGCTGGCCTGGTGGAAGTGTTATTCTTAGGGAGCCCAGGCTAGGCCCTGACACCTGGCCCTTGCTTCCTGTCTCTTCTCCTGCTACGACTTGTATTTTTATGCCTGACCTTGTGCTGTGTGTAATTTGCTCCAATGGCCCCTGCCTGCAGATAATTACAGTGCATTCTTGTCCTATGGTAATAAAAACTTGAGAGCCACATTGTGCTGTAAAGCCCAACATTGCAGCCTGGGTGAAAGGAGGGCTCATGATGCTGGGGTAGGGGACTGTCTGAAATAAATGCCACCAAGCTGGAAAGAAGGTTTGTTGAATTTTTAAAGGGTGATCTCTCATTACCTTATAGCTAGTTGGGATAATCTGGGTTAGAAGGAAGTTGACAATTCAGGGCCCTTGGCACGGGGAAGGACTGTTTTAAGTTTACTTACTAGTAGTATTTGGGATATATGGTTTCCAGTGTTCAGATACTTGAATTAATTACATTTATCTGGTGACCAGCTTTTAGTCTCTTGGTTTGTGCTATGTGCTTAGATGAAGATTATCTATGACGGTTTGGAGCCTGGACGTGGACCCAGGACTTCAGACTTGAACTTTCGTGATGTTTACATGCACAGTTGCCTCCTTGGTGTATGTTAATGCACTCTGTGTTACTTCCACTTATCTTAAAGGGCATCACAGAAGTGAGATTAAAAAATGGACCTTTAATTAAACTTACAATAGGCCATTTAGTACTTTTCAAATCGCAAAAATTACAGCTTCCTACCAGGTTTCATGTGTCATTTCCTCTACCTTCTCTCTCTCTCTCTCTCTCTCTCTCTCTCACACACACTCTCTCTCTCTCTCTCACACACACACACACACACACACACACACACACACACACACATTACTGCTTTTATGTAACATATGTTAAGATTCACTGTCTGCCATTCAGCTGTGCTGGCACACCCTAGAACGGGTGGGTAATGGCCATTGTTCAACCCCTAGCTCTTCCTGCTGAAAACTGTACATATTCAATATCATCCCTATGGAGTCTCAGATGAGGGTGGAAGGTGGTCAGCCCTATCAAAAAATCTGACCTTTTTGCTGATGGTGGTGGCATTGAGTGTTCCAGGCTCAAAACTGAAGACCTCCAATAGGGCTACTTAAGTCAGTCCACCTCCCATGCTGGGGGTTGAATGCCCTAGCAATCCTTGACCTGCATTGGTGCCATATACTCTAGGCAGACTAGGACCTGGTATATCTGGAAACTGAAGAATCCTCAAATAATGATTGGTTTACGATTAGCTTCTCAAATCACCAAAACTCTCCCAAAACTAGTCCTCTGTTCACATATAACTTTAAATATTTAAACAGTCATCTGGAATTTTACCCAACAGTTAGATGTGAAGACAATATCCCACTGAAGCAGCTGTGGTGCTCATTATGAAGTGTCAGGTAAAGAAAAGAGGGATTTGGAAAAAGGGCTGGATTCATTCATTATGTTGGTTGTCTTCCTTCGTTAAATAAAGGCTGAACTATGATTACTTGGGTATTTAAAACATCTTAGTGAGTGGGAGGCTCTTTCAGCCAGAGTCCAGCTCTACCCTGGTTGGCCCCCAGAACTTTTGACCCAACACTTACTCAGCTGTCACAGACCTTTTTGCATTTTGGCTTTATTTGACAACCAGTTAGAGCAAGGGCCCTGAAAAGGAATAGTCTTCTCTCACCTCATCCAGGGGACATGGAGATGGGACTATTCAGATTCTTTTTGCATTATGTCATACAGTGAGTAGCAGGGAATCTTAGAGGTTGGCTTCTCAAGCAAGACTTTAAACAAGTTTGTAAAAAGCAGGTGTCCTTTTGCTAAGAGGAAACCCTGTTTGTAACCAGTGGTAGAAGTCCTCTAGCAATTTTAAACTAGGCCAGTGTTGGTGCTTTGGCAATGATACTTTCTTTTCATTCCCAGACACCTGTCATTTGGAAGGTAGGCCCACCCACTTGCTTGATAATCTTACCTTCTACCCTTCAATCAATCACATCCCATATACTTCATCAAAACCTCTTTCCTCTAGCCTCTTAAGTAAAAACTGACTAAGGAGTGTGGAAATAGGGCTACTGATACACAAAGCACTTAAGAATGGTGTGCAATTGGGAAACTAAAGAATGTTACCTTACGTGTTATCAGGGAAGAGTGAAGTTCAACCAGATAGCTCTGTGCTTTTACCAAGTGAAGTTAATAGAATCAGGGTTGGCCGAGTTTATAGGTAATCACAGCCAGCCTATCTTAAATTGAAAAACAAAGGCCACAAATTGGTTTTTCTTCCACATGCTATTTTGACCACTTCAAGGAAACAGAAGTGTACAGTGGTTAAGGATAAATGCTTGAGGAATTGAGTTGTGCTTTTAAATTTTAAACATTAATTAAATGGGCACTATATATTTAAACTTTCCAGTCCCTAGTTCAGGACTGGGTGGAAATAAGCAGAGTCAACGGGCCTTCCAGAACCAGGACCCAGAGTTGTCCAGTTTAAATAGAGGCTATGCAAATTATAAACAGGCTGGGTCAAAGTCAGCCAGGATTTTAGGATAAACGATAGCTTTGGTCCAGGGTCCCAAATATATGCCATTAAATTAACCAGATCACACTATAAATCTTGTTCTGTTGGAAGTTTTAATACAAGCTGTTTAATATAAAGAGTAAACAAGATCTTTATAAAAACTTAATTCTCCATTAAGCTCAGTACTTGATGTCCCTTCTGACCCTGGCCATGAAATTGAATCATCCTGCTTTGCCTGAAGAGCTTGGGCCTTCCTTTCAGGGAGGGCTTGTTTCAGATTTCATTTCCTTTCAGCACATCTGCAGTCCATTCAGGATGAAGCCTGCAAGGCAGCATCTCCAAGATGAAGACATGATCTACGGGTTGAAATTTAAAAAGCAGATCCATCTCTATGAAAATTTAAATGTTAGGCCCCTTGTCTGAAGTGGGTCAGACAGACCTTGTCTGACCTACCCACTGATGATGTACAGATTCATAGGCATTGGTAAGATCACTTGTTGGAGACTTCACCTCTTCAGTTTAACAAACGCCTTCTCCGGATCACAAACAGGAACTCTAGGTTGCCACTAGCACTTAAGCAGAATCTGATCTAGTCATGTTATTTTAGTCTAAATGGGTATGAAGGTGGGCTACAGTAGTGAAATTAGCCAACATGGTTTTTCTATTCCTAGCACTTTTAAGTGCTGGCAACTAAATGCTAAAGATTACAACCCTCAGCCACATCACTGTCATTTCTGATGGCTCTCTTTTATCACCTAGGCTCCAAAGGCTTACATCTAGAACTGCCAAGAAAAGGATTTCTGGTCTAGAGTTATGAATTCCATTTTTTGTCACCTCAACGAACAGCAACTTGCCCTGGCTGCAGGGGGACAGAAGTGCTTTGCAAAATCTTAGGATACCTGAGGGAGTTTTCCCTACTCTCCTACTCGGATGTACTTGTACTTCTGCCCAGTACCACCCATTTCTCTAAACCACACTGCTGTTAACAAAGATACACCCAGATCTCTGCACAGGAAAACTTCTTTGATGCAGTTCAATCCATAAATCCCCGCAGCTCTACCCTACTGATATCCCAGGAACTTAGTGGAGCTATACCCAAAAAAAGTATCATGCTGTTTCTAGTACAACTCAGAATATACTATTGCCTATGTTTAGTACTCTGAATAGGTATGAAGGAACAATCCTAGCCAAATGTTGTTACAAACTTTTAGAACAAAAGCCTCCAAATAATAAATTTTATTAAGACTAGTCCTGTAAATTGGTACTGCCTAAACTACTTACAGGCAAGAATGCTGAATGATTTCAGTGGAATCTTACAATTCATCTTTCCAATGATGAGCAAGATTGAGTTTAAAGTGAAATGTTAAGTAGCATTAAAGACATTAGAAAAGGGGCCAAGTCACAACAGTTTTAAGATTTGTGAATTTACCATGGGATCATGTAACATTTCTGAAAATGAATTAGTCAAAGACTGTCAGAATCCAGATGACTTAGGGGCCGAGTCTCTTAAACTTGGCATCCTTAGCAGCTCTCAGATTTGGGATAGGTGCTGATGGATCGTCTACTATATTCCCTGTACACCTGCTAAAAACATGATCCTGTAAAAGGTTTTGTAGGGTATTTTTGATACTTTATTAGCAAGGCCAATATGAACTGTGCTGGGATTAATAATTCTCATTTATGTAGGTTTAAAAAGTGCTTCTAGTTCCAGAAGCAGAATTCAAACACCTGGTTTAGGAATGTTATCTGTCCAACTCATCCACAATACTCCAGGGCTCATCAAGCTGACAAGTAGACCAGCCTCAGGTCTGTTATCAGACTTTCAACAAACTGAAAGCTCCAAGACCAAAGTTCTTGGCAATAGGTTTAAAGTCAAGACAAAAACCAAGGATTATAAATCTAAATTTTTATTAAGACAAAAACTGACAGAGCTTGGTATGAAGTTCAAATCCAACAAGTTTACATTTTAATCAAAGTTTTCACAGAAACTTAAAAACATGCTTTAAAAAAAACTTTTTTCCTTTTTTTACAATGACATTCTAGTATAGCCCACCCTAGATGACATGGAGAACTGGTGGGTCTCATGATTCAAGACATGAATTATTTCAGGGACTGGGTAATTCCCAGGATTTTTAAAATTCCATTTTAACCATGTGTTTTTTTTTTAAAGTGAACCAATGCCCAGGGTAAAAGTTTATTCTTTTCCTGAGGCTTTCTAAATCATTCAACCCTTGTGTTGATCTGATTAAACTTGTGCTGTCAGTGTTAGAACTCCACCATAAATGGTTTCTGAGTTCCAAAAGAACAAGAGGCTCCAAGAGTTATCTACCCTAAGACTATGGGCCCTGTTGTCCTCTACCTCCACACATCATTGGCTGGATAAAGAAGCTGAGATTTAAAACAATTCAGTTGGAGGAGATGGGAGGTTGTAGGATTTTCAGTTCAATTTCAAGAATTAGCACCTTTAGCTAAACAACAGACTGGCCTATCTGTGCTTCTCTCCTTCAAGCCCCGCCCTCCCCAATCCCAGCCTCCACTCCTAGAAGAATTCCATCTCCAAACAGCTTGGAGTAGTTTTTGGGAGATAGCACTAAATTCAGGCAGAGCATACCTTGATTTATAGGTTCAGACATTCACAGCTTTGTACAGTCTCTCACAGTCCTCATTTATGTTGCCAATGACCATTTAAAAAAGTTAAGTTTCTGGACATGGAACTGGATTATTGTCAGTTCACTCCCCCCTCCCTCCCCCATTTTAACAAAAAAAATGACCCTACTCATTCCCTTTATCCCTTCCCCCACCCCCTCCAAATGATACACCAGTAATAGCCAAAAACTACACACATGCTACGTGGTAAAAATGCAGAGTTAACACTATTGGGAAGGCGGCTGTGGGTTGTGGAGATGCTCTTTGAAGAGCTGTAGTATGTATCTCTTTGTTCGACCCCACACCTGCTCCACAAGGTCTGTCCTTCATGGAAGGGACTTTGCTTCTCCTCTCAGCAAAGTGAAGAATGGGCTGCCCCAAACACTTTTCCCCTCCACTGGGACAGGTTTGCAAAGTGTAGAGCACAGAACTGCCTAAAGCCCTTGGGATGCTGCTGCAGGGCACAGGAATCATACTGGCTCTTCAAAGGACATCTTCTCAAGCCCCCTCTATGGTGTCAAGACAAGCAGAACTCTCCTCCTACCCTCCCCCACTTCAAATCCACAGTCTGAGGGACACAGAGGCTGGCACATGATGGAATTAATTTTTGTCATCTTTCTTGTCATCATCCTCTGAAGGGTAAGAATGCCACGTCAGCCTCTCCTCATAGAAGGAGATGACCACTTGGGGGCACTTGATGTTGGCTTCCTTGGCAGGAACTAGGTCAGCTTCATCAGAATTTTTCCTGCAGAAATAAAGCAGAGCCTGTCAAGACCAAGCTGGATTGGGGGGTGGGCGGTGAACATCAAACTTTTCACCACAGTTGAGCAGCATGGTCCAAGCAGTGTTTGCTGATGACTTATGGTCAGGTAACATAGCACAACGAGATTCTTTTTTGTTTGGTTGATCACTTCCCACTGCCACACCCACAGGTCTTTGCCAAGAACTGACCAAGAAGCTGGCTCTCCCTGTCCTACAGTGGTATGATGGGTGTGGTTCATTCTCTATAGCAAGCTTACTCCAGAACCACTGTTATATCAGATTCCCAATCTAAGGGTCACGACTCTTACTACTGATGAAAGCTGAGATGCCAGGGCCATCTTGACTCCAAGTAAGGATGAAGCCTCATGAACTGTTTTTTCCCCAAACCAGAGTTAATGCAAGCAGACATTTTACGTTTCCCAATTTTTATGACCCTGAATTTTTCGACAATTTGTCTTTGACAATAGCATTACTAACTGGCACTTACTAACGTGTCCACACATAACTTCTAAGGTCCTTTGGGATACAAGATTATGGGGAATAATAACTATCTTTGGGGCATTAGTAATGTCTCAAATCAGAAGCAGGAAGATAGATCATCAACTGTCCATTCCAGCAGCACAGGCCCCACAGAGCATAGTTTAATTCAGCTCGTGCTACATGCTGACAGAGAATAGACAACTGAACTCTGGTGATAACATGAACCGACTCTTTGTTTTCTATGTAGTACTTTAGATAAAGAACTTTCTTTTCAGCTTGGGCAAACTGTGCCTGAGAACTTTGCTAAGGGAGGACCAAACCTGGTAATCCCACAAGGAAGAGGGAATGTCAGTTGTGATAGACTTCAAATGCCACTTAGCAGCTACCAGAGATACTAAGAAAGTCCTATTTCTCGAACTATGCTAAAAGGAACACTGAGATACTCCAAGCTTTGTGTTTTGTTTTTTTTTTTAATTAACCATATGGTGTTTGGGCATTAAAAATACTAATTTTAGAGGATTTTACTACAAGGGTTCTGCCAAAGTTTGGTTTACACTAAAGGGTTCTGTCATTGTGGCAAAGTTGGAGAACCACAGTTCTAAAGTAAAGGAGTCGGTAGAGACCTTCCAGAGGTAGGGAACCTGTGGCCTAGAGGCCACATGCAGCCCTCCAGGTCCTTGGGTTCAGTCTTTTGACTGAGCCCAGGTTTTACCAAACAAATCCTTTTATTAAATGGCCTTGAAGCCACAGGTTCCCCACCCCTGTGCAGTTACTAGTCTGATAATAAAGTCTCAGAGGATGAGTCTTTTGAGGTAGTTCTGATCTTAGAGGACTTCAAATCACCTGCTCTAGCCACTCATTTTAAAAAATAAAAGATTAATTTTTTAAAAGGAACAAGAGATTAAAGAAACAATGTTAACGGGGGAGGGGTGCAATTCTGGAGAATTTTGAGGAATCTATCAAAATGACTTATTTTAGATGCTTTGTGGAAAATTACCTATTTGTATATCCAACTGGTAACTTAAAAAGTAAATGCTTAAATGAAAGCAGTTAGTGGGGTTACTCTGTATTTGCTGACAAATCAAGGAATTGTGGGATTCCCTTTTGTATCAACTGGAAGGGTGTGAGACTAATCCAATGAAGAGAATCACACAGCTAAATACAAATACTGAAAAATTAACAGAGGTTCTCCCCTGGGGACAGTTCAGTTTCTACTTGGAAGTGGAAGAATAAGTGTCCAATCACATTTCAAATCTTTTCCTGCATTTTTATAGCAGTAGAGTGAAAGTCTTTCCCATGCTATCTTCACTCCAGTTTTCTCATGTCCTGAAAAAAAATTTAGCAAAGAGCCATAGAATCTTAAGGACCCAGACTCTACTCTTGAGTAACTGAAATTACCAGCTCTTTTTCTCTGGTACAGAATAGGCCAGGAAAACAGCCACCACATTCCCACCCACCCATTCAAAGGCACTGACAGACTCACCATTTCATCAGGAACATCAATTCCCCACTGGAATCTGTAGCCCCGATAATCCTTTCTGGCTCCAAACCTCGGGCAAAGCCTCGGGGCTTTTCTGACTGAAAGATCAGAAGTATAGAAAAGTGTATGGACTTGGGAGTCCAGAGGTCTGCTTGGGTTCTAAATTCTATATTCTGAATCACTTACGCCTTCCCAATTCTAAAAGTGGCCACTTTCCTACAGGAGAAAGTAAATTTCTTAGCAGCCTGTGCACGGTATGAATCTATAAGATTTCTCACTCTGTATAAGGAAACATCGCCTAAGTAACTACTCTGGAGTATTCTGAACAGGAAAAAAAATCTGAACCTTAAAAAAATGGCTTATAATGAAAATGCTGCTCTACAGGATTTAAACCAATCATTAAGGTGAGAGTAGTGGAACCTTGTTTCTAATTTTCTCACATAATGATTAGGGCAAAAATATGGTCTTTTCAGCAGAGGATCCCAAAGTAGTTCTCTAAACATTAGATTAGTCTAAAAAATCAGAAGGCTTAAACCCTTTGTTTCTTATATAAATGGGGGGAAAGGAAGATGAAGAGACTGGTTTACTTGAGACTTCACTTATTTGAGTTACTGAGCTTATTGAGTTAAAAAATGAACTTAATGAATGAGTTAAGTCTCAGTCCCAATTAATTTTATGGTATTCTGAAAGAAGTATGAATCTGGGCTAAGAAAGAATTCACAGTCTTACCTCTTCTTTCTTCTTTTTTGGTTTGCTCTCCTCTCCCCTATCTTCATTATCTGAATCAGCTTTGCGTTTGCCTCCTTCTGTCTTGTCTGTCTCATGAGCTGTTTTCTGTGATTGTAAAAACTCAGCAATGAGGTCAGGGCAATCCAGGTTCTCTTCTGGTTCCCAAGTGTTGTCCTCACTGAAACCAGAGCACCAAAAGTCAATTTTTCCAGCTAAACTTACTATAACTGAGCTAACAAGGCTACTGTCAGGTTAGCTTTTGAGTCATCATCAACTGGCAAGTACCTATCCCACAACCACACTAACAAACTGGACCAAAAAAGAAGAAAAGCTAGTACAGAAAAAAATTTGTTCTTGGGGACAAAACAAAAACTCTCAGAAGTGAAGCTGATCTCACTTTTTGCCTCTGATTAGAAGTTATGTGGAAATATTCTCTACCCACAAGTTCACAAACTGTTCCCCAGAGATCACATTCTACCATTACAGTTATTTATACCTCTTATCTCCTCTAATAGATCCTAAGTTCCTTGAAGGCAAGACGAACTCATTTTATCCCAACAGCTCCAGCACAATGCCCTGAACATAGTAAGTACTCAATCGACAGCTTACTCGGAGAAGCCTTTCCACTTCAGGAGATACTCCACTTTGCCCTTCACCACTCGCCGGTCAAGGACTTTTTCCACCACATATTCTTCTTCCTCTTCTTCTAGTACTTCTTCCACTTTCTTCTTGTTTTGCTTTTTTCCCATTGTACCCGCCAGCTTTCTGGTATAAAGGCTGACGCTGCTGAAGAAACAAGAAAGGGAGGGAAAAATACTATCAGGACCAGAGAAGGGAATCTTCAGAATGAATTCCAGAATGGGAAGAAAATAAGAGATAGCAGCACTTGCTGTCTGTTTATAATTTTGTGTTATTAACTATGTTCAGTCTTTCCTATACTGCGCCTCCCCCCAAAAACCCCCAACATGCTGCTGAAGGGCACATGCAAAGCCAGAAAAGTTGTTCAATGAAACTGACCCAATGAATTTCTGCAATTCTTCAGTATTCTCAAACTCAAGCTTAAAACTGCAAAATGCACACCTAAATTCAGTTGTTTTTCAGTCATGCCTGATTCATGATCCCATTTGGGGTTTTCTTGGCAAAGTTACTTGAGTGTTTGCCATTTCCTTCTATAGCACACCTAGATACCATTCCCTAAGTCCTTAAAAGCAAAATGAGTTTAAGCTTTTAGAAAGAAGAACATGTCTCTTCTCTATCACATAATATATGAAATACCATATTAAGAACGCACTCCCCCCTCCATGCCCCTTAGAAATGTTATATATAAGAAATCTTTCCTACCCATAACTATTCTTTAAGCTTTCATTTTAAGCCATCTCCTGAGTTTACAAAAATTCTGTAACTTGTACTTTCTGAAGGTCATGCATATAAAAAAGATGACCAAACTGCTACTTTTTTCCTTTTAGCATACTTAAAAAATTCTACCTCTCCTCTCCATACAATCCATCACAATAAAATTTTCTGTGTTCCATAGCTAGGTAAATATTTGAGGTATATTATAGTAATGAAAGGCAAGTACATGACTGCTTTAGAAAAGGTTATTCTGCTTGCCACTAGATGGTGCTCCTGTGCCTACAAGGCAAACTATGACAAGTTCTCTGTACACAACTAGGTATTAAGCCACCATCTGAGGCTTGAGGCTGAGAAGAAAAATAATTGGAGACAGGGAAGTACAAAAAAGATTGCTGGATTTGTTGTCAGATGACCTCGGTCCAAATCTCAGGCTTTGCTTATTACCAGTGTGGCTATTCTAAGTATAAGTAGCAAAAACCTATATACTGGCACAAGGAATTAGAAACAACTAAAATTGTAGACTGCCTGTATTATTACGAGAACTGATTTCTGAATGTTTAGTAAAAACGAGGTAGTTTAGCATGATTGAATAACCTTTTTTTCCCCTTTTGGAGGGCAACTGGGGTTGTGACTTGCCCAAGGTCACAAAGCTTGTGTGTGTGTGTGTGTGTGTGTGTGTGTGTGTGTGTGTGTGTGTTGAGTGTCTGAGGGCCAAATTTGAACTCAGGTCCTCCTGACTCCAGGGCTGGTGCTCTATTCACTGCGCTACCTAGCTGCCCTTAAATAACCTTTTTTTAGACAAATTAGGTTTTCCTAGATAATTAGAAAATTAAGTCTAACTTTTGACATAATAGAGATAACATACTTAGGCTTTTATCTAAAAGAAAAAAAAAAGGCGGTGGATGTGGTGTGGCATGATGAAAAGCACCTGGGATCCAGAGGTCCTGGATTCCAAATCTTGCTTTTGAGGGAAGATGGGCAATCCACTGAATCACTCTAGAACATAGGTTTTCTTGTTTAAAAAAAAATTAGATGTCAGATGTAATCTACAAAAGTGTTCTCCAGCTCTAAATCCTATGGAAATGTTTAAAATTCATTGCATCTTTATTTGCAACATTATTTTAAAGACCATGGCCCAGGGACACAGGAGATTCTGAACAGGAGTGATAATTTACCATGCTGCTCACATGAACAGTACTATACAGGTTAGTTATACAGTACCCTGCTGAATTATGGTTTGGTTTATCACAACTCGGTATAACAAATGCTTCACCTTCAAAAACTGCTGAACTGGTTGTGCTTTCAAACATGGCATCCTTCCCCCAATACAGCAATATCCTCTGAGATAACCAAGTAGGACTTGGCCTACCGACACTTTCATAAAATGTTTCTGCCCCACCCTATTAGTTATATGACTCTCTTTGGTAAACACTGCTGTCATGTCTTTCAGTGTTTCTGTCTTGTCTAATCTCTGCTGCTCCCTTCTATCCATGTGTCTCCCATGCCTTTCACTCAAGGCTTGAAAATTTGGCTTATGACCTCTCATCACAACTAAAATGACTCTCTTCAAAATTACCAATGATCTCCTGACAAATCTAATGAATTTGTCTCAAATCTTTTTCTTCTTGCACAGTCTAAAGTATTTAATGCTATTAACCTCTTCCAGGATTTCCTGACACTACTCTCCTGGTTTTCTTCCTACCTGTTTCTCTGCAGTCTCCTTTGCTGCATCCATTCCGTGCCTACTAACAGACATGGTACATCACCATGGGTCCTGTTCTCTTGTACTCTCTCACTCACCGACTCTATATACAGCTCCTATGGACTTAAGTTAACTCGTGTATCTTCATATCCAGGTCAAGTCTTGTTCTGTACCATCAGCTGCCTAATAAACATTCATCCAAGAGGCATCTCAAATGCAACATTTCTGAAACAGAATTTTGATCCCCTCTAACCCCTCCACAGCTACCACCCTTGTTCAGGACCTCATTACCTCTTACTTGGACTATTCCAATACCCTTCCAATTGATCTCCTTACCACAAATCTCTCCCCATTCCAAGTCATCCTTCACAGAGGCACCAAAGTGATTTTCCCAAAGTACAAGCCTGACAGTACAAGCCTGACCATGTCACCACTCCCGATTTTCAATAAATTCCAGTAACTCCCTATTGCCTGAGGACTGAATATCAACTAATCAATAAAAATTTATTAAAAACTTGCTACATACTAGGCAGCTGGAGATACAAAGAAAGAGTCAATCTCTAATCTCAAGGAGCTTATGTTTTAATGGGGGAGATAATAAATACATGTATTAGCATATAAAGAATACATGATAGGACGAGCATTTGAAGTTAGGGAAAATCAAGAAATGTTGTATGCAGAAGGGAATACTTGAGCTCTATCTTTAAGAGATTTTTTTGCAGCAGTAGCAAAGAGGGAGTTCATGCAATGTCATGAAGTGCCAAGTGTAAGGGGAACAGGGGGAAAAAAGACCAATTTGTTTGGACTGAAGAAAAAGGAAGGAGTAAAGTATAATGAGGCCAGGTTGTGAAGGGTCTTGAAAAGCCAAACAGAAGAGTTTATATGAGGAATAAAGCCTAAGGCTGCACTAAGTCTTTTGGGGCACCCTAATACTTTATCCTAGGGGCCAACAAGGTGCCATTGGAATGAATAACAGAATGAATAACAGAATGATATGATCAGGCCTGTCATTAAGGTAAATCACTCTGGAGGATGGCTCTACAGTAGTGAAGAGACTTGAGGCATGGAAACTAATTAGGAGGACACTGCAATAATTTAGGTTAGAGATGATAAGGGCCCTTTAATAAGGTAGGAACTGTGTGAGTAGAGAAAAATAGGTGAGATGTTATGGAGATAAAAATGGCAAGACTTGGCAATTGACTGGATATGTGGGATGTGAAAACCAAATTCAATTTATAGTGATTATAAGATCTATCACTAGATTCTTGTCAATATTCCCTATTTTGTGAGATGTATTTTTGTAAAAGCTTTGTTCATATAATTCTGAGAATATGTCAACCACAGAATGTTCCAGGAAACAAGGTTACGAACCTCAAATTCCCTGTCCTCAAATATGCCAACCCTAACTTCTCTGTTTAACTTCTTTTTTAACCACAAGAATTGTATCAATCCCTAGTCAATCAGAATGAAGGAACAACTATGTCACTCAAGATTATGTCATTTGAATTGTTGCTCTTTATCATTTGTAAACTGCCAAATAGCGTCATATCTACTAAGGAGGTCTCAGATCCAATTTATTAGCAATTGCTAGCCTTGCTAATAAATTGATATACTTGGAAACTTTAATCTTTGTCCTTCAGATTTCAGTTACAACAGTTTGAGACAACCAGGAGGCTAAGAGGGACCATGACAACTCAGGATAGCCTCTTCAAGGAATTTTCTATCTAAGATGTTCCAGTTTGATCTTTCACCTAGGGTCTTCCTTTATGGAGGTCTGCCCCTTGACCTCAATCTCAAATTTTCCAGAGCAGCATTCTTTGGTCCCTTAAAGACAGTTGGCAACTGTTATAGGCAAGAGGTAGTCATCTACTCTTTATGTAAGTAGAGGTCCTATCTATAAGAATCTCTCTCTTCTATATATGGCATGTAAGGGAATCCCTTATATAGCTAAGATAGTTAATTCTTGGCACTCTTTCTCTAGGAAGAGGGAACTTTCTGTTATACCCCCCCACCCAAAAAAAAAATCCCTTGGGGAAACCTATTATACATAGAAGACAGGATGGATTCCAATAATAGAACACAAAAATGAACCTCCCCTGCCCCCCAGAGTTCACGCTGGGATGATGAAAAAAAAATTCCAAGTTTTTATAAATGCTGACATAGTGAATGTTTTAAGAAAAAAACCTGTAAAAGTTTTAGTTCAAAATAGCAAGGTGATGTCACAGGATATGGAACTGAAGTTCCCAAGTGAATGAGTTTTAAGGTTTCATGTTAGAAGAAATCAAAAAGAGGAACTGAGAGCAGTCATCAATGAAGTTCCAAAGAAAAAAAGAGAGAAACTTGTCCAACTCAGGGAGTAACTTAAAAAGTAAAATTTTAGTAATGTTTAAATCTGCCTAAGCAATTAAGTACTGTAAATGATATAAATTTATTTGTAAACTAGAAACAGAGTCACCTACAGAAATTGGAATAAGCTATACATTTGTAAGGCCTTTAACAAACTCCAAAGGCAAAAAAAAAAAAATACTGCAATTAACTGGTTTCATGTAATAATGGCTTGTATTAAATCCTAAAGAAATTCAGGAAAGATCAGTTCTATAAGTAATACTGGATGTGAAGAAAGAAATAAAGGAAAAATTAGAATGTAGTTCAGAAAAAAACCCCAATCTACTTTATTACTGATCAAAGTCCCAACATTCAATCCTTCAGAGCAATTTGATCAGAATTAATAGAAATTCATTAGGAAAAGCTTGCAAATATCAAAATGTTTTAAAAAGTCAAAGAATTTGCATAGTATAATAGTATAGGGCAAGTTATACATTTAATTGTTTTAATTAGAACAAATATGTTATTTTCAAGTTAAGTGGTGAAGAAACTTTGTAAAATATTTTTAAATGAGCCACATTTTAATTTTATAGAATAAAAGATCTCTACTAGGCAGTATTTGTAAGGTAGCTCAATACCTTTCTAAATCCAAACTGTATACTGGCCCTGTTCTCTTTGGCCTCTCCAGAGTTAAAAGTGAAATGCCTTAAGAAAAGGTAGAGCCTAAATTAAGAAAACAAAGGAAAAGTTATGCTATATAAACTTAAAGCAGTGCGAAAACCGGGATTTAAATATTTCCATTAGTGATTTTTTAAAAAAAATCTAGATTTAATTTTGTCAGAATTTTGTTCTGAAATTGAATTATAATTGTGGCAAATTAGAAAATGCTATTTAAGGTAGTAATTTACTGGAAAGTGCATGAATCAAGCAAGTCTAAGTCAAAACCAGCCTCAGAAATTTATTAGTTGCCTGACCATGGGCAAGTTACTTTACCTCAAGTTCTGCTAATATGTAAAGGGGATAATAACTAACACCATCCACCTTCCAGGTCATTGAAGAGAATCATGACTGATTGTAAAGTGTTTAGCATAGTACCTAACATGGTGAGCACTATGTAAATGTTTTACATATAATATGCAAGACACATATTGGTCTTGAAAAGATCGAAATTCATATTACCTCTAATTTCTACTGTACTGATTTTACAATGTAATTGATTTTATGCTGTATTGATTTTATAATTGTAATATTTATAATACAAATAACACTGAATAAATTTTAATATTTTCCTTCTAAGTTAGTTTAAAGGTATAATTAAAGGAAAAATTGTTCTCTCTCTTACCGTTAGCCCATGGGACATTTGCTTGTTGTCTTTAAGCCCCAACAAATTAACTGACGCCATTTCCCAAAAGATGTTGTCTATCCTTGTGCAATTTGGGGGGAGATTTTATCTCCCTTACTAGAAGACACCTAGTAGTTCTGATTCCCTAGCAAAGAT
The DNA here is from genome assembly GCA_028646515.1 of Pseudochirops corinnae. Classification (NCBI taxonomy): domain Eukaryota; kingdom Metazoa; phylum Chordata; class Mammalia; order Diprotodontia; family Pseudocheiridae; genus Pseudochirops; species Pseudochirops corinnae. The sequence goes on along the minus strand of CM053586.1, from coordinate 220,106,100 downwards.
TATAAGGGGGGGAGGTTCTCATAAACAATTATAACATACCTTATTGTCAGAGAGCACGAATAGTCTTACCTAAATGCCAGCCCACCAATGTTCCATAATTACCAAGATCTTTCTTGTATGTCAATAAAGAGGGTTCCACCCCTTCTCTTTCAGGTTACTGGTCTTATTGAGGTGGCCAGTCTGACCCGTTTTGTTAACAGTTAAACATGTCACTGTTAATAAACTGATTTTGCTCAGAGTACAAGCCTCAGTTTAACTTTATAGAATTTATAAAAGACAATCTTGAATGCTATCAGCATAAATTGTCACAATGTAATAAAAAATTATTTTCTGTATTAGATAATTTAGAAATGCATTTAACTAAATTAATGTTACCCAACTAATAAGTTTTGTTTCATATTTAACTTTAGCAAACCACTGCTGGTAAAAAAAAGAAGTTAATTTTTTTCTCTTCCATTTTTCTTCTAACACAGTTTCCGCTACAAGCAGGATTAATATTATTTTTTTAATCACATATTTTGTTTAATCCTACTTAAACAATGCCTTGAAATATAGGAGGCAATAAGAACTACTGATTTCAAGGATGCTGGTGGTGCAGTCAATAGAGTACTGGCCCTGGAGTCAGGAGGACCAGAGTTCAAATCTGTTCTCAGAAACTTGACACACTGACTAGTGACCTTGGGCAAATCACTTAACCCCAATTGCCCTTGCTTCCCCCCTCAAAAAAAGTTACTGACTTGAAAATGTTTCTAGAAAAACAGCTTCTTCCTTAAACAATGATTCCCTTTTAAATCTGTATGTTAGATTATAAATTGGACTGTTCAAACAACGTGATAACAGAAAGTATTTAAAGGGGTATTTTTTGTGCTAAGTAAGATGGATAATAATAAAATTAACTGTTAGATGAAAACTAGTAAAGTCCTCTTTAAGATGTGAGGTTCATTGGGGATTTGTTCTGTGAAGTTTGGATTCAAAGGGCTACACTTGAAGACCTAGAGAGCCACAGGCAGCCAAAGGTCCCTCACCCCTGAACTAGTACCTCTTCCAGTCAAAACAGGGAAATTTACAAGTTTGCATCTAAAAATTATTTGGTTGTTACTTATGCAAATTATGACATTATACATGTTAATAAGTGGTATGTGTTAGCAGACCTTAAATACAAAGATTTTAATCTTGCCATACAGGTCAATGGACAATACAGACTGAGAGCTTACTAAAGGCGGAATTTTCTGGAGGGTTTTGCACTAACTATACACTATGTGTGAAACTCTAGAATAAATGAAGTTTAAATGAAATGTCCTTATTTGAATGAGAACAAAGAAAAATAACCTAAATAATAACTCTAAAACTAATTAGTAAAATTTTGTCATTCGAAGTAAAATCTTGTAGGATCTGTAATAGATATTTTTCTAAGTTCTGATTTCAGGTATGATTGTCTGAATCATTCAAAGAGGAATGCCAATGAAGCCTCAAAGAGGGCAAGTACAGTCTGAGAACTGCTACAGGTAGATGTCAATACCTGGGACAGTTAAGTGGATGACCTTTCACAGGCAAAGTACTGTAGTATCCTCTTGGACTGAATTTCCCATACTGCTATTTACTTTCTGAACAAGAAATTTCTCCACCTGGCTAATTGAAGTCTGACTATAATACCTTGTGAATAATGTGGAAATTTTGATATATGATTCATGTCTGAAATGAAACAGGGATAAGGGAGTATTTCCCATATTATGGCTTATGCCCTTGAGGGGACAGTCATATAATCATGTCCCTCCCTCCTCTTCATCTCATAGCAAATTTCAATAATCAGGGCAAAAGACTAAATTTGTTTGATTCATTGCTTGAAATATTTGTCATACAAAGAGTCAAAAGAATAAAATAGCTGGTTTTGAATGGGACACGATGAAGAAGTAATTTATTAGGTTTACTTATTTATAAAGTTTTACATACAAATCAGCGCTCAAACAAGCAAATACTTTAAAGATTAAGAGCTTGAAGTATCTCATTCTTTAGGGTGATCTGTGATAATATCTTGGGGGGGAGGGATTAGAAAAAGGAAAATCAGAAAGAATTAGAAAAAAGTAAAGTTGTTTTTGAATTCATCCACATCAGATATAGTGTTTAGGTTAAGATAGTAACCAGCAAAATGATCCCATAAACCTGATTAAATCAAATCAAAGTTAAAATCAAATTTAAATTGTATTGAGTTTTGCTACTGTAAGATTTTAGTAGAAGTACCTAGAAACCTCCCAAGTGAACCAGAGAAGTGGATACGCTAGGGTTCTCCTTAAAAACTGCCCTGAGAGTGAAACCTATTCCAGATACCCCAGGTAATTATCTGGAATAGGTCTCATTTGAATGAAAAGTAGCCTTCATGAACTTCTCCAAGGTGAATGCCCAAACCCCAACCTGGTATGTGTAAGACTCAAGATAAACAAACTGACTGATGGACACTGGGAGTGGATTTAATACTGATGATTGTTAGTGTGATGCCTCAGTGTTTTTTGTTTGTTTCATGTTCACTGTTTGCTGAGTTTACTGACCAGTATAATCAAATGAATTCTTACTGTGCTACGATGATAATTTGTGACATCTATGGCCTCTGTGCACTTGTTTCTGATTATAGGACCAATGGGACGTTTTTGATCAATCTGGTCCCTATTCCTCCTTAAATAAAATAAGACAGATACAAAGGAGGATGACTCCATTGATTCAGGGTGTTTTAATGAACTCCCTTTGGTATCTTAATCCAGCTTTTCTGCTTCTGTAATTATGATTTCACTATTATAAGAATGTCAGACTTGGGAAAGCCCCAAAAGGGAAAAATTAATCATACTGTTCTGTATTAACTGTTGTATTGATGGTACCACTTAAAAGTCTCTTCTAATTTGATTCCATAGAAATTTATGATGGTTCAGGATGCTGATCATGAATATGTGATTCTAATTACATTAATTTAGCTTATGGATAAGTGACCCATGAGGAACAGGTTCCTCCAAGGATCAAAGGGAAGAACTCTGTGAAAACCAAATTCAATTCATATTGATTATAAGACTGATCACTAGACTTTGTCAATGTTCCCTATGCTGTGAGATGTACTTTTATAAAAGATTTGTTCATATAATTCTGAGAATGTGCTAACCATAAAATGTTCCAGAAAACAAGGCTACAAACCTCAAATTCCCTGTCCCCAAATGTTCAACCTTAACTTTTCTGTTTAACTTATTTTCTATCTACAAGAAGTACATCAATCACCAGAATGAATCAATCAGATTGAAATGAACACTTATGTTACAAGAATATGTCATTTGATTTGTTCCTCTTTACTGACTATAATAATGGTGTGTAAACCACCAAATGGTGTTGCATCTACTGAGAAGGTCTTGGACCCAATGTATTGGCAATTGCTAGCCTTGCTAAAAATATATATATACTTGGAAATTTTTAACCTCTGTCCCCCTCAGATTTCTATTGGGAGAGGAGTGAAGAAGAAGAAAAAGTCAAGGATAATGCCAAGCTGGAAGAATATGGTTGTCCCTTTGACGAAAATAAGAAAAATTTGGAAGAGAGGTGGGTTTCAGACTAAAAAGCTCAGTTTTGGATATGTTAAGTTAGAGATGTTCCTGGGAAACCAGCTTAAAATACACAATAGGCATTTGATAAATGACTGAAGTTCAAGAGAAAGAACAAGGCTAGTTAAAGAGTTCTATGAGTTGTGTTCTATGAGAAAGTAGAGGCAAAGAGTAAAGACAGCTTTTTCTAGGAGCGTGCTTGAAAAATGGTAAGGCAGATATATAGGATCAGAACTCCAAGGTGTGGTAGAGGGTCTTAGCGAAGGTTCAAGGACAAGGGAAACGAGCATGTTTGAAGACAGTAGGGAAGGAACCAAGGATAAAAAGCTACTGAAGATCAGAAAGAAGGAATGATGAAATATGAACTCTTAAAATTGGATTTTAAAGCTCTTCATGTTATTATTATTATTATTATTATTATTATTTACATGCAATTGGGAAATAAGATATACAGGCACTGAGATAGGGAGATCCATCCATCTTGCTCTACCATAAAGTCAGAGGGGTGATGGGGAAGGATATAGGACAGAGCAGGTTGGGGGAGAAGGTATACTGTGGAATCGCTATTTTGGGGTGGTGTGTGGGGGAAAGAAGGACAGAAAATTTGTAACTCAAAATCTTGTGGAAATCAATGAGGTAAACCAAAAAAATTAACAAAAGTTAGTTAAAACAAAAAAAAGCTCTTTATAAACTAGCCCTCTTCCAGACTTGTTCCACGTTACACTCCACTACATATCCCTATGGCCTGGCTATAATGGCTTTCTTGCTGCTACTCACACAGGACAGTCCACATCCAATTTCTGGGTCTTTATACTTGGCTCTTCCCCATGCCTGGAATGCTTTCACTCCTTACTTCGGTCTCAAGGAACCCCTGGCCCTCCTTCAAGCTCAAATGTGACCTTCTACATGAAACCTTTCCTGATTTTTAACCCCTTCAAGTGCTAGGGCCCTCCCTCTTCAAATGGCTGTGTATTTATTTTTTTTATAAAAAAATTAACTCTTGTTTATTTTTAGTTTACATCATTGATTTCCACAAGATTTTGAGTTACAAATTTTCTCTCCGTCTTTCCCCTACCCACCACCCCAAAACAGTGATCCCACTGTATACCCCCTCCCCCAATCTGCTCGCTCCTATTATTCTCCCCCAACACCCCTATGACTTTCCGGTAGGGCAAGATAGACCTCCCTACCCCAGTGACTGTATATCTTATTTCCCAGCTGCATGTAAATAATAATTATAATAGTTATTATTATTATTTTTTTAAACATTTGATTTTAAAACTTTAAATTCCAGATTCTTTCCCTTCCTCCCTCATCACACACCCCCCCCCACAGGGAAGACAAGCAATTCAATACAGGCCGTATATGTGTAGTTACACAAAACATCTCCACAACAGACATACTGTGAAAGACTGACTATATTTCCCTCCGTATTACCCTCCCATTTGTTCTATTCTCTACTTTGTCCCTGTCCCTTTACAAAAGTGTGTGCTTCTAACAACCCTCCCCCCCAATCTGTTGCCCTCCCCTCCATCATCCCCCCTCTCATCCTCTTCCCTCCTACTCTCCTGTAGGGCAAGATACCCTATTTAGAGTGTATGCCACTCCCTCCCTAAGCCAAATTCAATGAGAGTAAGGTTGACC
>CM053586.1:220083073-220100384 GCA_028646515.1 Pseudochirops corinnae | reverse complement strand
TGGAAGGGGATCCAGGGAATCAGAGAGACCACCCAGAGTCAAGATGAAGAAAAGGCCTCCCCTTGGATGAAATTGAGGCTTTCTGGACACCGAGGAGTGGAGGGTTTGTGTGGTTTTCTAATGACTGTATTTGTGATTAAGATATTTAGTAATTGTGAATCTAGATTAGTGACTGATTAAGTTAATGGTTGCCCCATGAGTGGAAGTTTGATTATTCTATTATTTCTTGTTAATGATTGAGTTGCCCCATGAGTAGAAGTTTGAGTATTCTATTGTTTCTTGTTAATGATTAAGTATTGAGTTGCCCCATGAGTGGAAGTTTGATTATTCTATTCCTTGTTCTAAATATTGTGGCCTCAGTAGTGAAAACTGTGCGGCCATTTTCTGTGATAAGACTTGTTCTAAATATTGTGGCCTCTGTAGTGAAAACTGTGTGACCATTTTCAGTGATAAGATGTAAAGTTTTAATTGTTTGTCTTGATTTGTAATGGAATAAACAGAGTGTTCATTATATTTTGTAATCTGAACTCTAAAAGCTGTTCACAGTAGCATTCTTTTGGGAATCTGCTGATGCATGGCATTACTGCACTGAGGCAGGATTCTCTTGCATTGCTGTGCTTGGATCTGGGTTGCAGTCTTGGGTGGCAGTCCTGGGGTGAGGAAGGAGTGCTGGCTTGGCAGAGCTTATGGCAGTTGTGGAGAAGGAGTCCTCCTCATAGTTCTGAGACAGGTGCTTAGAAGTAGCTCTGACAACAGCTATGCAAAACCCCAGAAATTTGGGACAGAGCACTCTTCACTCTGGAAGCAGAGTTCTACCATGGCAAAGACCTCAAAAGTCAAGTAATTGGCTAGCAAAATGTGCAACAGAGGAAGAGAAATCAGACTACAGAATTGTTCTTTGGTGACAAAGATCAAAATAATAGAACCAGAAGAAGACAACAAAGTCAAAACTCCTGCATCAAAAGCCTTCAAGAAAAATATGAATTGGTCATAGGTCATGGAAAAGCTCAAGAAGGATTTTGAAAATCAAGTAAAAGAAGTAGAGGAAAAATTGGGAAGAGAAATGAGATTAATACAAGAAAATCATGAAAAACAAGTCAACAGCTTGCTTAAGGAGACCCAAAAAAAATACTGAAGAAAATAATACCTAAAAAAATAGACTAATCCAAATGGCAAAGGAGGTCCAAAAAGCCAATGAGGAGAAGAATGCTTTAAAAAGCAGAATTGGTCAAATGGAAAAGGAAGTCCAAATGTAGAGGACTTTCAGGGGTCACCGGGCCCCACTAATGGAATGTTCCCCTCTCCTTTACAAACTTCTATAAGGTCACTAGGCAGATAATCAGGAGGACTGTATAGTCTTATTTGTTGATGCCTCCAGACATGGCCCTATGAATAACTAAGGAAGTTTCAGGGTAGTTAATCAGCAAGTCTTGTTCCTGCCTCCTTGTTTGTTTGTGCCTCCTGAGGTGGTCCTAGGATAAAGTCTTAATGAATAACTAGCCTTAGGCTAGGGTAAGGAGTAATCAAGACCAAAGGAGGGTCCTTTTTTTGTCTACACTTTTTTCTGGTTATGTAAGATCTTCTGCTAGGGGCATATAACCTTTTAAGTTCCTTGTATCTTTGGCTCTATGTGCAGGGGCTCTGGAATAAACAGACAATGGAATACACCCCTGTCTCTTTACTCACCAGTTGCCAGTCCACCCAGCTGTGCTGGTCGCAGTATCCAAAAACTCACTGAAGAAAATAATTCTTTCAGAATTAAAATGGTGCAAATGGAAGCTAATGACTTCATGCGATATCAAGATATTATAAAACAGATTCAAAAGAATGAAAAAATAGAAGACAATGTAAAATATCTCATTGGAAAAACAAAGTAAGAACTCAAAATACCGTTTAAGGGCCAAGGTCTCTCCACTCACCTGGGCCATCTCCAGTTGTTCTGATCTATATCTGGCCATAGAACCCAGATGGCTCTGGAGAAGAAAGTGAGGCTGGTGACTTTACATAGCCTGCTCTCACTTAAATCCAATTTATTTGCAAGTCATAGCATCACCTTCCTGATGTCATGGTCCTCTTCAAGAATGAAGGACAAACTATAATCACACAAAACACAGTCTTTGATGAGTAGGTAAGCCTGAGTCCCAGGAAATGGAAATACCTTCTCCTGGGACTTACGCTTACCAGTTACTTATCAAAGGCAGTTGGTCAGCAGTTTGTGGTGGTGATGATAAGGATGACAGTTTGCCATCACAAGGTTTGCTCTCTTTAATCATTGCTTCAGAGACCAGGATGGAAGCAGGACCAGTAGAGGCAGAGGATTAAGAGGTGGGGGATCTTTATTTCCAGTGCTCCTGAGCTCAGAATTCTGGAGTATCTTCATCTGAGTCTGAGGAATGATCTCAACAGTATAACATAATAAAAAGGCATAAAGTTTTTTCTGGCTGCTCCTATTCCTTCTTCCTGAAACCCCTTTCTTCCTATCTTCACCTTTTTCTGCCTTTGCATTAAGGTCACCAAGTTTCATAGTGTGTGTTGATTTAATCTGGATGGTTTTACCAAGTACTTCTTAGAATTTCTTTCCCTCTTCATCCTTATGTGAGAAATATGCTTGCCCTAGAAAGAAAATACTCATTGTGAAACCAGGAAAAGTTCCTATTACATTTATTTTACATTCACTCTGAATGGGTAATTCCCTAATGGAGTTTGCTTGTTCAGACAAATGGAAAGTTTTTTATGCCCTGTTCCCAATTCTAATTTTCCCCCTTGCTTTCTATTGGCTAGATGCAACTTCCTGAACTGCATACTTCATGTTCTCCTCCTTGCTATATTCCCCCTCAAACAGCTCATTAAGCATATGTACAAACTTCTGACCTTTTACATAATCAGAAGCCTGGTTCTGCTAGGTCACAGATCTGACTAGAACCAGTTACCTCTGACTTACATCCAGTTATCACTCAAAGCTGGGAGTAGTTTTAATCCTGTGGAAACAGAATTCCTTCTTTTGTTTCCCACAATTCCTCTTCTTTCTTTTTATCCAAATTCTGTTTCCACATCTTTCTTACACCTAGTTAATACTTCCTCACTCTCTTTCTCATATGAATTCTTCCCCTCATCCACTTCCCTTTAAAGCAGGCATAATATATATTGGAAGGGAAGGGGAAGAGGTTGATTGACACATTTATAAATCAAAGAGAGCAGTCCCCTTTGTAAATTCAGATACAGAAATCCAAAAGAAAACAATAATGAATCATCAGTTGTCCCTTTAAGATTCAGAAGTCTCATCTCATACAGCTGTCTGGCAGGAACATCATGTGATGAAGTTTTCTGGTCCAGTACAACATCACAGCATCTTCTTGTAGAAATATGCTTTCTTGTATACATTCTCCTACAAAAATGAACTTGACACAATTTTAAATGACCATTCAACCCTTATAACTTTATTATTCTTATAAAATCAAAATCAGAACCTTGACCAATTGTCATGTTCAAGAAACTCAAATTAGAACCCAGTTTTTTATACTTTACATTAATCCCTTATTCATTTCCCCATAAGGAAAAATTAATAACAGACTCTGATACATACATAAATACATGGAGTACTCAATTTTAACACAGTACATATAAAGTCATAAAATAATTCCAACTTCTGGTCATGTTATGCTTCTTTTAAGGCGTTTACAAAATAAACCACCAGCCATTCTTCTTTAAACTTTAACTAATTGTAATAAAACTGGGACAGGTATGATATTAACTAGGTGACAGAATAATATTCTCACAAGCCCTTGACCTAATTGTCTATACTATTACTAAGAATTAACTTATACAGGAATAAATACTAATAACACATGTCAGGGCTAAACAGTTAGCTGTTGTCTGGGCTAAAATTCTAAGCTAAATAACTCAGTCTTATACTTACATCTTACTATAGTAACTTCAGATGCTCCAGTACTAATCTTATTATTTAATAATTTGGTATTATGCTTACAAAACTTTTATTTTATTTTATTATATATTAACTTTATATATATATTAATATATATATTAACTTTATTATGGAAATTTGCCATAAAAGAATAGGGATATAACTATAGTAGGGGAACAACATTTCTTTGACTTTGTGTCAATTCCAGGTAGAAGTTACATAGACTGCCAATTGCATAGAGCCAGGCTTAAAGTCTGCCAGATGTCACAGTGGGAAGATTGTGTAAGGAGAATTCTCTCTCAGCTCATGGGGAACCAACCTTCTCCCAACCTTCCCAAGAGATCACCCTTGGCAGTTCATACCTCACAGAGTTGCTGGAATCACGGATCAGGGGCTCAAACAGAATTTCTTGATGTCGGTATCTGGAGTCAGACCCAGAAGAACAGTTAACAGTCTAATGAGGTCTTTGAATAGCAAGTTCCAATAATCAGTTTTAGGTGAGACTATAATCTCACATTGGTTAGGGAACATCTTTAAAATGAGACTTAAGTAGCTTGAATCCATTTCTACACTTGTCCTAGTTGCTGATTAAAATATAACATAAAATCAAATTTCCCATTTCTCCCCCAAAAACCTTCTAGGTCTTTGGGTACCACAACTTCACAATAGTAACAAACTTTGAACAAAGTTCAAAAGTGTTCCACAAGTTACCTCCAAGACAATTGCACTGAAATTCTTTTCTCCAAACTGAAAATGTCTCTGATTTAGTTTCAGTAATTTAATTGTATTATTTGTAATAATTGTATTAATTATTTTCCATCATTTTGAATTTTAAATGTATCCCAGCCTTAGTCTATGGCAATGGTTCTCAACCTTCCTAATGAGCCCCGACCCTTTACTGCTCTTATGTGGAGGTATCTGCACGTGGGTGGACCCGCCTGGAGATGGATAGAGGAGCGGTGTCTTGGTTCCTAAGACCATCGGAAATATGTGTTTTCTGATGGTCTTAGGTGACCCCTGTGGCCCCTGTGAAAGGGTGGTTCGACTCCCAAAGGGGTCGCAACCCACAGGTTGAGAACCGCTGGTCTATGGGATATTTCTTTTTCTTTATCTAATTATTCCCATAACATTCAGAAAGAATGTTCTGTTCTGGGGATTTTACTCTTTCACATGATCATGACTACCCATTCAGATTGAAACAGCAAGATTTCACTTACTTGCATTATGCTCACATTTTTCACTGACTACTTGCTTTGATTACAGAAACCTGCCATTAAAAGGAAAAGCAAGTGATGAGGTACAGGCTCTGGGAGCCCCCTTGAGCTCTCCTTGAATCTTCCCTTTTAAGGCATTTGCCTGAGGCCATGGGCCTTAAGTTGTGGCTCTGCCCAAGTCTTTAGCCCTCCTTTGTCCAGGCCATAAAAATGATGTGGTTACCCATAAAGAGGGTTAGGGTTGCTCTGGAGACCCCAAAATACCAACATACCAGGTCCTGCCTAATGAATTTGACTCAAGTCTTCTGTCAGCCAAAGAAAAGTAAAATTTACTAAAAGTTTGCCATATTGGGTAGACTATTAAGGACCCTAGGTATATCTGTAAGGCCTGCATTGGACAAGCAGGCCAGAGCAAGTCTGTGTTAGGTCATTCTATGGTGCTCTCACACCACATGGAGGGAAGATGGGGTCTCAAATAGAGAAAGATGGCAGGAGGATTCTAGGGGTAGCTGAGAGGAGGAGTTTGGGGAGGGTCTCCAGGAGGAGTCAGATGAGGTCAGACTCCAGTAATGAGTGATTAAGGGTGGGAAGTTGCTGGAACTGACAGACAATGGTGGGCTAGTCCAGTTCAAGGGTGGAACAGGAGGATCAAGGGTGGGGAAATTGCTGGACAAAGGAGGCCTAAAGACTTGGGCAGAGCAACAACTTAAGGCCCATGGCCTCAGGCAAATGCCTTATGTGGGAAGATTCAAGGAGAGCTCAAGGGGCTCCCAGAGCCTGCACCTCATCAAATATATGTGTGAATCTTCTCCAGCAAAAAAGAACAAAGGCAATTACACAAGTTTACCCAGAAACACAAAAAGGTCAGAATTTTTGCAAGAGTTTGCAAGAGCGCAGTTAAGGCTGTGTTGCAAGGTGTGGTTTTAACTACAGATGTTATTCTGTAAGGAAGCAAACTGTTTCAATAATACAAAAACTATTAACCCTTTTGTGGAAGCTTCCCTTCTGAGAAATCATCCCTCACACTGAAGAGGTTAGGGTTGCTCTGGAGACCCCAAAATACCAACATGCCGGGTCCTGTAGAATGAATTCGACTCAAATCTTCTCAGCCAAAGAAAAGTAAAGTTTATTAATAGTTCATTAAAAGTTTGCCACATGGGGTAGACTCTTAGGGAGCCTAGGTATCTGTGATGCTTGCATTGGGCAATGTGTGGAGTATGGGGACCCCAAAAATCCCCTCCCCAAGAAAAATAAAAAATCAGAGGCATCTTGAGGAAGGAAGAAGAAGTTTCATTCTCTTCCCCCACAGGAAAAGGGCAGTCCTTTCCATGGAGGGGACAAGGAGAGGAGGTGTGTTACAAAAGACGGAACAAGAATTTATACCCTAAGGCAGTCAAGCCCCCTCCTCACTGTCCCTTTTCCCATTGGCTAGGAGGCAGGCTCTCAGTCTTGGTGCGAAATCTAACCCAATGGCAGATAACAAAGAAGCCCATCACTATGTTCTGTTGGCAGGGAAGTGGGACAGGAAGCCAAGGCATCCATGGCCTTTTTTGGTAAACACCAAAGCAAGGGAGTGGAAAAGATCACAAGCAAGGGTAGAGGTCAAAAACTCCTGAAAGGGGCCCAATGCTAATGACAACAACGGAAAGGGCGAAGGGTCCTAGGTTGTGTAAACCCAGGACTCAGGTCTGTCCAGTCCTACAAAAGTCTATCTCTGGTTTTCAGACAGTTTCTCTCTCTTCTCATTCTAAGGAGTCTTCACAGAGGGTACAGAGAGCGTACCCCACTCAGCAAGCAGGCCAGAGTATGTCTGACACAGAGTAAGTCTGTGCTAGGTTATTCTATGGCACTCTCACACCACATGGAGGGAAGATGGGGTCTTATGTACAGAGGAATCTAGGGATGGTCTAAGGAGGAGTTTGGGGAAGGTCCTCAGAAGGAGTCAATAAGGTCAGACTCCAGTAATGAGTTTGGGGAGGGTCTTCAGGAGGAGTCAATGAGGTCAATGCAAGGATGGATTGATATTTCCATAGGCTCAAGGGTGGGAAGCAGATGGACAATGGAGGGCCAGGCTAGTAACAGAGGTTTAGGCCCAGCCACAATGAAATACTTAAGGCCTCTGCAAATGCCTCATCAAGTGGGAAGATTGAATCAGACTTCAAGGGGTTTCCCAGAGCCTGTACCTCAAAAGATTGAAGGAGAGCTCAAGGGGGCTCCCAGAGCCTGCACCTCATCACCACTACTATCACCTTCCTATATCTCATCTGCCTTTTGTAGCTAAACTCCTTGAAAAGACCATCTACAATAAATGCCTCCACTTTCTTTTCACTCTTCTTAACCCCTTATAAGGGTTATTTGGGTTCTGGCCTCACTCCACTGAAACTATTCCCGCCAAAATTACTGATGATCTCTTAGATGCCAATGCCAATTGCCTTTTCTCAATCTTCTTTCTTCTAGACCACTGTTGATCTCTGTCTCCTCCTGGATACTCCCTTCTCTCTAGGTTTTCTGGAAATCCCTCTCTTCTAGTTCTCCTCCTATGTCTAACCATTCCTTCTCTTTCTTCTTTGCTGGATCCTCTTCCAGATCACATCCTCTAACTGTAGGTGTCTCTCAGCGCTCTGTCCTGGACCTCTTCTCTTCTCCCTCTGTATTACTTCTTCAGTGATCTCATCAGCTCCTCTGGATTGAATTACTGTTTCTGTCTAGAGGTGCTGGGAACCCCAAAATTCAAGGGCAAAGATGTGGGTCGTGGCTCTGAGGAATTCAACTCGAGACTTCTTTCAGTCACAGATGAGTGAGAGAAGTGAAAACATTCTCATAAAGTAAAGGAGAGAGTCATCAAACTTGAGCTAGGCCTTGATAGGCCCAAATTTTATTTTTCTATAATGTGTCTGTCAGGTGCCTGTCTTTGGTAAACAAGAAAAGCAACAAGTGATCTATAAATTTCCTACTTTTTGCAACAAATAATATGTCTCCCAGGTGTTTCTGTAAATTGTCCGGTTTTTGGTAAACAAGAAAAAAAATACGTAATCTGTGATAAGCTTACTTCTGATAAATAATTTTGTATTGGGTAAAAGGTTTATAAGGACATACCTTCCCACCAATGGGAATGAAGGTCCGATTACTGGGGAGGGGATTTGGGGTTTTTTTTTTGGGTGGTCCTAGAATTGTTTGTGTAACGGTATAAAACTGCTTGTTTGATTTTGTACTTTTCCTCCCTATGCTGGTATATGTTCTGGGTAGGTGACGCCCAACTCTCGGGAGACTTGTACAGGAATATATAGCTTCTGTTTCTACCTGGAGAAACCTCTGTTTTATTTGGGTAAGGGTCTTTGGCATCTTTATCCCATACAGAGACAAGGTTTATTAAAACATTAAAACTCGAGTTAGGGTGGGTAAGATTACTAGTGAGTCTGTGCTATTGGCCAGATTTTAAGAATTCTGAGCATTTGTATTGCTTAATGTAACCTGGGCCAGATTCTTAAGGAATTTGTACAATTTGGTGGACGTGACTGACTTTTTTTATAATGTGGACAATAGCTTGGGGTGATTAGGAGGCAACACAGAAGGGGACTAGATGGAATTTAAGGAGTGGCTGCCTAGGGTAGCATCAGGCACAGAGAATGGGGGCTACAAAGAAAGGGCAGTAGGAAGGATTGTTAACTGGGAAGGGCCTGGCACTCCAGGGGGAGCACCTGGGACCTAGGTCCTGGGGGGAAAGTTCAGGGCCTTTCAGGGGTCCATCATTAGCACAAATCATTACCATCTCTATGCTAAGGATTCTCACCTCTACCTTTCCTGTTTCAGTCTTTCTGCTGACTTCCAACCTCACTTCTCCAACTGCCTCGGAACTCATCCTTCTCCCCAAACCTCCCCCACTCCTACTTTCCTTATTACTGGAAAGGGCAACACCATCTTCCCAGTCCCTCAGGCTTGCAACCTAGGAGTTATCCTGGGTTCCTTACTATGTCTTACACCACTCTTCCCTCCCCATCCAAGCTGTTACCAAGCTCTACTGATTTCACCTTCATCTCACACATCTCCTCCCCTCTTCTAAGACTGCTACCACTCTCGGGCAGGCCCTCTTCACCTCATGCCTAGATTCCTGCAATAGTTTGCTGGTGGGTTAGACTGCCTCAGCTTTCTTTCCACAATGATACATTCACTGAAGTAATTTTTCTAAAACACAGATCCAATTATATCACACTTCCCCCATCCCCAGTCAATAAACTCCAGTGGCTCTCTTGCTTCCAAGATCAAATACAAAATGCTCTGTTAGGCATTCAAAGCCCTCCATAACTAGATCCCCTCCTACCTTTCCAATCTTCTTACATCTTACTCCCCAGTACATTCATTCTTTCTTTTTTGCTTTTTGGGGGGTAATTGGGGTCAAGTGACTTGCCCAAGGTCACATGGCTAGTTTTTGTGTTAAGTGTCTGAGGTTGGATTTGAACTCAGGTCCTCCTGACTCCAGGGCCAGTGCTCTGTTCACTGCGCCACCTAGCTGCCCCCCTAATACATTCTTTGATCCAGCGATACTGCCTTCCTGACTGTTCTTCCAGACCAAGAACAAGACACGCCATCTCTCAGCTCCTGGAATTGTATCTGGCTGTTGCCATTCCTGGATCTATCTCCCTCCTTTGCTCAGACTACTGACCTCCCTGGCTTCCTTTAAAATACCAACTTCTACAGGAAGCCTTCCCCAGCCCCTGTTAATTCCAGTACCTTCCCTCTGCTAATTATTTCCTATTTATACTGGATATAGCTTGCTTTGTATACATTTGTTTGCATGTTTTCTCCCCTGTTAGACTGTGAGCTCCTTCGGAGTAGGGGCTGTTTTTATCTCTTTTTTGTATCCCTAGTGTTTAGCACAGTGCTTGCCACATATAATTAGATAATAAAGGTTGCTGATTTATTGATTGGTAGATATCCACGCAGATCAATCAATAAGTATTGATATCTCATCAGCACCTCAAGTTCAGAAAGTCTAAAATTGCATTCATTGACATCCCCTAATAAGCTTTGACTTCTATTATTTCCACTATTTTCTCAGTTACTTAGACTTAAAGAAGTGAGAAGGATGGGATCTGAAACCCTAAAAGGAAAAGAACATGCCTTTGGGATCTAGACCCCAAAAAGGAAAAGCCCCTGAACTCTCCCAAGTGGCCCAGGTCCCAGGCATTCACCTTGAACAATAGCCCTTCCCAGTTAATTAACAGCCCTTTCTTTGTCTGCATTTGGCCCCACCCTAGACCACTCCTCCTTAATTCCATCTAGATCCCTTCTGTGTTCCCAGAGTCTTCTGTATAAAAGATCGATCTTGCCTCCAGTAAAGTGCTGACTCCTTAAGAGTATGAGCAATGCTCAGATTCCTTAAGAATCTGGGCAATATGGCAGATTTTTAGAATCACGCCTACTCTGATCAGTATTCTAATAAACCTTGTCTTTGGCTGAAAGAAGGCTTCGATTGAATTCATTCCAGGCAGGAACTCTGTGTTGCTATTTCAGGGTCCCAGTGCTGTACTTGGCCTCACCTGTCTCCCCTGATCCCTTCCCCTTCCCCCATTCTGCTGTAGCCAGCTATCTTCTTCCTGTTCTTTTTCATGGAAATAGACTAGTTGGCTGCAGGACCCCCAAAAGGTTTTCCTATGCCCAAGAAAATCAAAATGTGTACTAGCCAATCCCTGCTGTAAACCTCTGATTATGCAATCCCTGACCATTAAGAGTCGGGGGGACCCTATATATATCAGTGATCTCCCCTTGGTCAGGCCTGTTTGATTTGGACAAGGTAAGATGTAGCCCCAAATAGATTGCGCTAAATAAAATCCACTTCCAAAATTTGCAGTTGGGGGTCTCGCTTCTTTTGGCACAACACCAGCACCCCTAAACCTCAATAGAAAGAAACAAGCATTTGTTAAGACCTACTATGTTCCAAGCACTGTGCTAAGTGCTAGGGATACAAAAAGAGGCAAAAAAGTGTCCCTGCCCTCAAGGAACTCGTATTACAAATATTATCTCATCTGATTCTCATGACAACCCTTGAAAGTAGGTGCTATTACTACTGCCATTTTACAGATGAGGAAAGTGTAGCAAACAGGTTAAATGACTTGTCCAGAGTCACACAGGTAATAAGTATCTGAATTCCACATTAGAACTTGAGTCTTCTTAACTCCAGGTCCCAGTGCTTTCTCCACTGCGCCACCTAGGGGCTAAAAACTAGAAGTCAAATTTTATTTTTACTTTTTATTCAGTCAGAAAATTCTATTGCTTTTTACTTCACCATGTCTCTCTCTTTTTTTTTTTAACTGCTTTTTGGAGGGGAGAAAGCAGGGTAATTGGGGTTAGGTGACTTGCCCAAGGTCACATGGCTAGTGTTAAGTGTCGGAAGTCCGATTTGAACTCAGGTCCTCCTGACTCTAGGGCCAGTGCTCCAGTCATTGCGCCAAGTAGCCGACCCCCGCAATCTCTTTTGCAATCATTCCTTTCCGTCACCCTATGAAATTATGTGTCATATAAATACTAGAAAGTACTGAAGCAATTCATAGACAAAGTGATCTTCATGGAGGTGAAATGTGAGTTGGGCTTTGAATTAGCTAAGTCTAAGAAAGGTTTAGAAGAAAGAGTAGATGGTCCCGATGGAGTTAAAGATTTGTGCTAGGGGTGTGCCAAGTAAAAGATAAAATTAGAAAGGAAGGTAGGGGCCAGACGGTTGAGTACCTTAAATACCAGATTAAGCAATTAAGACTATCTTATAATGATTTAATTATCAGGGAGAGGCTAGAGAACAATAGATAACATGTTAATAAGGGCTTGACCTAGGGCTATGGCAGAGTGAATAGAAAGAAACAGAATTACGTAAGAGGGGATGGTCCAGGAGGAATAGGGAGCCCTTTGATACAAACAGGGGTGATTCAAAGTTGGCTTCTGGATCTGTAGACGGTAGATGACTACTCACTGACAGATATAGGGGGAGAAGATATTTAGAGGTGAATATGATTAGTTTAGTTGGAAATACTGTAACTGTAACTTGTGTCCATGAAGGAGATTTGGAAGTAATCTACAGAGGGGATAATTTTAGATGAGAAGTGTGAAAAACAAAGGAAGGAATTCTGTTTCCACCAGAGGAGTGATAACAGGATGTAAGTCAGAGGGGACTGGTTCTAATGGAAGCTGTGACCTCATAGAACCAGGCTTCTGATCAAGTAAAACAGTGGTTCTCAACCTTCCTAATGCCCTTTAGTACTCATATGTGGGAGTATCTGCATGTGGGCGGACCTGCCTGGAGACGGGTAGAGGAGCGGGTGTCTCAGTTCCTAAGACCATCGGAAATATGTGTTTTCCTATGGTCTTCGACCCACAGGTTGAGAACTGATGAAGTAAAAGGTCAGTAGCTAGTATATGCATGCTTAACGAGCTGTTTGAGGGGAACATATCAAGGAGAAGAACATGGAAGAGGTGATCCAGGGAGTTGTATCTAGTCAAGGGAGAACAAGGGGGAAAATTCGAATTGGGAACAGGGCATAGAAAGCCTTGCATTTATTTGAGCAAAGATACTCCTTTAGGGAGTTACCCATTCATAAGGAATTTGAGTAAGAACTTTTCCGGCTTCACAACCAGTATTTTCTTTCTAGAGTAAGCTTCTCACAGAAGGCTACTAGGTTTTCTAAGAGTGAAAGAGGCCAAGAAATGAAGCTTAGGAGACAGCAGAGATAATACTCACTGGGTGGTCAGAAATAAGAGAACCAGGAATGAACACTGGAGGCCAAGAGGGAGAGAGTTTCACTAAGGAGAGCGTTGAGGTTTGGGGTTTAGGGGTACTCGAGACCCCAAAATACTGACACACTGGGTCTTGAGGAATGAATTTGACTCAAGTCTTGACTAAACCAAAGTAAAGCAAAGTTTATTAAAGATTCACCATAATGGGTAGACTCTTAAGGAGCCTAAGTATTTGTGACACTTGTATTGACAAGGGGGACAGAACAATCTGATATAGAGTCTGAGCTAGATTGAATCTGTGCCACTTTATGGAGGCAAGATAGATCTTATACACAGAAGGACTGTGGAAGGATCTAGGGGTGGTCTTTGGGGAGGATCTTGAGAAGGAGTCTAAGGAGGAACTTGGTGGGATTGGGATCAGATTCTATGAACTAAGAGAACAGGATTTTGATGAGATCCAGGGTGGAAAACAGCTGGAGGCAATCAGGAGGTAACCTACAGTGGAGGGCTAGGCTTGTTTAACAGTCATAGATATTTTGATAGGATATTGAGTGGGAAGTAGCTGAAAACTACCTGGAGATAACAGATAATGGAAGGCTAGGCTAGGTTAAGGGTCACAGAGATCCACTCATCTTAATAATGGAAGGCTTTTGGCCAGATCTAGTGGGAAGATTCAAGGGGTTCAGGGAGTCCCTAGAGACTTTACCCCATGGAAAAGGGGTGAGGAATACTATCAGAGACATTAAAAAGGTTGAGGACTGAGATAAAGATCACTAGATTTGGTAACTGAAGAGGATGCTGATGAATGGTTTTTAATGATATAGCTATATGTTCCTTTTTTCAATAAAGTACAAATGCAACTGGGGCACAGAGGAAAACATTGGCATTCACAATAGCGGTCCTCACTTATGGTTGTAAAGGTGGAAGTGGGATTGTGTACATTCAGAATCCTACCACCTCAGAGCTGCAATAGACCTCAGGGGTACCGGGACAGGAATCCCTGTACTGAGTAGCTTCTAGGGGGGAGGGTGTGGCAACCAGCTTGAGCCTGGAGTTCCTGTTTAGGCAGCCTATCTGCCCTGGTAGTAGTTTAAGCTTTTTTTTTTTTTATTGTTATTGTCATTTAGTTCTTTTCAGTCACATCCAAATTTTTGAGACCCTTTTTTGAGGTTTTCTTGTCAAAGATACTTGAGTGGTTCTGACGGGGTGCCTCTGAATATTTTGGGGTTATTTTTGTGGCATAGTTGTAACTTCAGTCTTGTGTATGTACCATCAGTTGTCAGATCAGTTTGGCTCTGTTCCCTCCCTCCCCCCAGCTGTGAAGCATTAACTGTCTCTCCCCTGCCCCCAGCCACAAAGCATTAATTCTGTCCCCTCCCTCCCCACAGCCCAGAGGTGTTTCCTCTGAAACCATTTACTCTATAGAACCCGACAAAATGAGACTCATCCATTCCCAAACTGGATAAGGTACTTCTCCTTAGGAATTTGACCTCAAATCTGACAGCTGGTTGACTTTATGACTGTTTCAGGGCTAAAACCACGCCTTTTGCTCCCCCTCCCCTTGGAATTCTCCCAGTGAATTATGGGTGGGGCACATGTGCAGTTGAGGTGAAGGGTCCATGTTCCTTTAAGTATTGGCCACTCCCTGGCTCCTCCCTAACTCCACCTTTGCATACCTAATTAGCCTAATGAACTTATGATTGACAGTTTTGTATCTTTAAAAATGCCTCTCTGGCCCTTAGAACTTTGCAGGTAGGCTTTTTCTAGCAGGCTATCTGCCCCTTGCAAAGCGTCACATTTTCAGGCTTTCTCTGACACCCTCCCCCCCTCCTTGTACCTTGTGAGCCTTTTCTAGCCAAGTTCCCTTACCCCATCCCTTTTGCCCTGTGAATCAATAAACTTTTATAAATCTGGCAAAGGACAGCTGAGCCTGTAATTCTTTTCGGACACTGAACCTAGAAAGGATTTCTCATTAGAAATCCCCCAAAACCTATCCCTCTTCAGTTCCTCATTTCTTTCTCTAGATCTTTTGACAGATGAGGAAACTGGGGTAAACAGGGTTAAGTGATTTGCCCAGGGTCATGCAGCTAGTATGTCTGAGACTGGATTTGAACTCAGGAAGATGAGTCTTTCTGATCCCAGACCCTATAACTTTACCCACTGTGCCACCCAGCTGCCCCTAGGCCAGTTGTTAGGACTTACTTTTTTACAGGGAGTCAAAATGTGCCTCTCAGCACTTTTGTCCCACAGCCTCTATCCCTAAAGTCTGGGACCTAACAACAAAAGTCTTATCCTCCTGTCCCATAACAGCCCTTCTAGTACTTACTTGAAGACACTGATCATAGGACCCTTCTGGCTTTTCTTCTCTAGCCTGACTTTCTCAGAGAAGTAGAACAAAGGTACAGCACAAGCTTGTTGTAGGAAAAGAGGAAGGTCCCACCTATTGCCTTAGAAATCCAAGACTACCTGTGTGACTATGGGCAAGTCACTTCCCTCTGGGCCTCAGTGTCTCCATTTGTAAAATTTGGGTTTGGACTTAATGGCTAAGGTCATTTCTTTTTTATTTTTAAATTAACTTTTGTGTTTATTTTTAGTTTACATCATTCATTTCCACAAGATTTTGAGTTACAAATTTTCTCCCCGTCTTTCCCCCATCCACCACCCCAAAACAGTGATCCCACTGAATACCCCCTCCCCCAATCTGCTCTTTCCTATATCCTATTGTCTGGGGGGAATGAAAACTTCTCAGGCAGTTTTGGATTGTTAACTTCCCTCTTCCTCCTCCATCACTGCTGTCAATTAGCAGCAAGCTCCTTAGAGAATCTTCTGGCCCCCACCTTTCTTTCTTCCTTTCTTTCCTTCCTTCCTTCCTTCAATCCTTTCCTTTCCTTTCTTCCTTCCTTCCTTCCTCTCTCCTTCCCTCCCTCCCTTTCACTGGGATTCCTAGCTCAACAGACAAACGTCCATTCCAGAGCCTCCTTTGTGCACAAGCCAAGAAGGGGGGTAGCTCTTGTGGGCTCCAACCATCCATCAATCCAGCAATGCCCATGAAGCCTTGTCTGGGGCTGCTTCCTGATCCGTGGGAGGGTGGGCAGCTTTGAGTCACTGTGCAGACAATACAGATATGTTTAGCACTAGATATCGAGGGACTGTGGCAGAGGGACTGTGGCAGGGGACACAACAATGACAACAATGGGGACGGCTTGGGGCTGGGGGAGGACGGGAGTGTGGGGGCCAGAGTAGCTGGGGCTGCTTTCAGTTGTTTCCTTCTCCCACCTCCTTGTCCTACTGGTCGCTTGTCCAGAGGGTGAGGTTTCTTGCAGCAGCTATATGATGAGAGTGGAGTCCTTATAGGAGTGCTTGTTGAGCGTGTCCAGCTTGGCGACAGCTTCATGGAAGGCCTGCTTGGCCAGGAGGCAGGCCTGCTAGGGGCGTTAGGCATCTCATAGTAGAAGACAGAGCCGTTGAGGGCCAGGTATAGTCGGATGGGGGCGGGTGGGCTGCATGTGCTCCTTGCTGATCTCCAAGGCCTCCTTGCAGGCAGCCTTGGAGGACTCCACCACCCTGCTCTTCTTGCTGTGCCCACCTCAGCCAGGTGGTGGTCATGATTGTCCTTCCTCTTCAGGTAAAAGACCTTGCTCTCACACTGGAAGTTGTTGCAGTTCTTGATGAAGAACTTGTTTAGCAGTGCCAGCATGTTGTGGCAGAGGCTCTCCAGCTCCTTCTCCATCTTCTTGAAGCAGATCTTCACCTTCTCCAGCTTCTTGTTGCCATCAGCCATTTGTCTTCTGCTCGATGCTGCCAATGACGGGCCAGGAAGACCGCCTCGCACCCACCATGTTCTTGTAGGCCACAAAGAGCAGGTTTCAGTCTTCAGTGCAGAGTGGCTTGTTGAGCTCAGTCACCACCTTCATGGCAGAGGTCATGTCATTGTAGTGCTCCGCCTGCTTCGCCAGCCGCTTGTGCTGCAGCAGCTGCTCCCAGTCCCCCATGGTTCCACTCCTTTCTGCCACTGCCCACACTGCTGTGGCTCCTCCTCAGGCCCGGGCTTGCTGGGCCACGTTCACCCGTGCTTTGGGTGGCTGCGGCTCAGGCTGTGGCTCGGGCTGGGGCTGCAGCCGGACAAGGAGGGAACCAGCAAGGAGGAGGCGAGGGAACAGGAGGACCAGGAGAGGGAGGCTCTCTGACAGGCTCACTTTGTGGCAGCAGAAGCCCACGCCGAGGCTGCCCCTGCCAGGTGGGAGGGGGGAGGAGGAGGATTTCTTGAAGGCTGCTTTTTAGGTTCTTTTTTTGATCATGGCTTTCAAGTAGTCCAATAATTTTAAGATTGTCTTTCCTGGATCTATTTTCCAGGTCAGTGGTTTTTCCAATGAGATATTTCACATTGCCTTCTATTTTTTCATTTGTTTGGATCTGTTTAATAGTATCTTGATTTCTCATAAAGTCATTTGCTTCC
>CM053586.1:220054949-220082573 GCA_028646515.1 Pseudochirops corinnae | reverse complement strand
TTCTCCAGTCCTCAGAGGCAGACAGCTCCCAGATCTTTGTCCAGTCCTCAGGGCAGTCCCTGACACACACTGAAGTTCACAGGGTCCAGCACATCTCAAACTCTTCACCACTTCTCTTGCCTGGAACTCAAGGATCAGCCAGGCCAGGAACAAACAAAGTCTTATCCTGGTCATGTTTCTTCAGTCCTCCAGCACTTCAGCTGGCCCTAGGACTCAGAAGGAATATCAGCCTTCCAGGCAGCCTTCCAGGCAAGCCCTCTCAGCCTTCCAGGCGGCCTTCACCAGATTCTGGTCTCAGGAAAACTCCATCTCAGTTCTCAGTCAGTTCTCAGCTTCCAGATTCTGAGAGAGAAACACACACACTCTTGCTCTCTCTCTCTCTCTTTCTCTTTCTCTCTCTCTTTTTCTCTCTTTCTTTCTCTCTCTCTCTCTCTCTCTCTCTCTTTCTGCTAGCTTCAGTCTTCAAGATTCTTCCTTCACCCAGAGCAACATTCCAATTCTGTCTCTCTGTCGCTGGAATTCTTGCTTATATACACACCTCAGCCAGTCCCCTTCTTCCACATCAACAGGGGCTCAGCCAATCCCCTTCTTCCACCTCAACAGGGAAGTTCATGCCTTCTCAACAGTGGGACAGAATTTGCACCTTCCACACTTAGCCCCAAGGTACTAAGTGCTAAGTATCTCGCTAAACTAATTACTATTACAAGTGCCAGCAAAGAGATTCCTGCAATTGCCTTCTGATCAGCCACTTGGTCCCCCCGACCATCTGTGGGCCTGAAGCTCCAGAAGCAGCTGCCACTGCTGCTGCTGCTGCTATCACAGCCACCACCTCTGCCACCCAGGGGCAGGGGCAGGACCAAGCTCTTCTCTTACCCAGGTCCAACAAAAGTCTGAAAACCACCACAGTTGCCAGGGCTTCAGTCCCCTGAGGTCTGCTCCAGCCAGTCTGTGCCATTGGTTTGTGCCCAGGAGGGACTATGCTCTGTTCCCAGCCCAGTGTGATAGACCCTTCTTGTTGGCTTATCAGGTTGATTTCAGCTGGAGTTGTATTTCACTCTGTCATTTTGTGGATTCTATAGCTCTAAAATTTATTTAGAGTCATTTTTTTTACAGGTATTGGAGGTGGTTGGGGTGCAAGCTCAAATAAGTTCCTGCTTTTTACCTTGAGTTCTCACTTTGACGGAGGCACCACCCATTCAATGATTAGGGCTGTTTAAGAAGTGAGCTAAGAGATGGCTTATTTTAAAAAAATCAAACTGGGAAGTGAAGACCTTCAGGGTTTCTGGCTAAAAGAAAAACAATTACTATTTACATTCCCTCAGAACCTTTAGGGCTCAAAAAGTAACCATTAAGTGGTGATTGGGAAGGGACCTATTGTCCAGTCTTTAAGAAAGAAAGGCATGATCTTTAAGAAGGAAGTGTAGCCAGTAGACCCCAAGATATGAAGGGAGGTTTCAGCCATCAAAATTTACCTTCCTTGGACAGAGCACCCTCAGGTAAGGGCATGATATCCCATGTGAGGAGAGGGGAGGAGAGGGGAGAGGACAGGAGGGGAGGAGCTGTGTTGTTGAGATGTTGTCATCAAAGGCAATTGGTTAAGGAACACCCTCCAGACCAGGTATGAATCATGTAACCCTTGGGCCACATGGGGCCCACAACACTCAGTAGTACAGCTTGAATCAGATTAAAATATTTTTGAGAAACATTTTTTGAAATAAATAAAAATACAATAAAACATAGATAATGTTAATATGTGGTTTTTTAAGTCAATATGTGGCCAACAGGAATCTTTATGTACCAGTTAGTACACCAGTTTCTATTTGAGTTTGACACCACTGCTCCAAACCACTGGTCTTATTTTCAGTACAACCCCATAGTCTATTTTAATCCAGAACAACAACCTGCCAACTGCTTTTGCAGGTGACAGAACCATCACTTCCTTAGCATCCATATCTATTGAACACCCAGAAAAGAAAGTTCTTGCCACCAAAGTCCTAGACATCATTGAATGGGTCAGCATCAGAAACGGATATGGTTTATCAGTGGAAATAACATTAAAGAAAATGCATTACCATCTGTTTTGTTGCTGAATACTGAGGACCATAGGGCCTTTCTAACTGACTTGCAGTTAAATCCACCTATATATGTTGTCTAACCATTAGAATGTAAGCTCCTAGATTTTCTGTTAAAATGTAAGCTCTTTGAATAAATTCCTCTAAGTAAGAAGGATTTCATTTTTCTTTCTTAGAGTTTAATTCTCAGGATCCATGGCCATAACAATCTCTAGTTCCCAGGTGTTAGATACTATTTCCCAGACTCATGACTTGTAAAGATCTCCACCACTGTGACTGTGCAGGGAGGTATGGGGGTGACATAATGTGATATTTATAACCTTTGCGCTGAATGATGATATTGCTAAAGTTAACCTGTAAGACTATTGCTAGCAATATTCCTTCTTTGTCTGTTGCCCTATAAATCAAGTGGTCACTGGTCAGTAAATGGGAGTTTGTGGATTTGTGGTAATGCTTAAAGGAATGCATATACCTGCCTACACTGGTCCCCATAAAGGCTAGAGGAGTTTAGGGGAGGGCACAAGTTGGAATGCTGTTCCTGTCTCCACTGACCCATTGAGACATAGGTGTAGCTGCCCAGGCTTCTCCCTGGCCCCTGCAAGAAGTATGCTAAGGGAATGCTGTAGGAGTTGGTACTCCCATTATTAGCAACCCCTTGTGAGAAGACAATTAGAATAAAGTAAGCTTATTTAATCCTCTATTGTGTCTCCATTTCTGTCTTCATGTTGGCCCAAATCAAGAGTGAACTTGTGCTAGAAAGAGCACCTGCTGGCAGCCCTCCTGCATCTCCTGTCTAACACTGGCGTAGTCAGTATTACCTGTGTGTTTACCTGTGAGACAGTTCCCCACTCCTGTCTTTGAGGATAAAGAATATCTTTTTTTTTCCATGTATTTATATTCTCAGCACTTAGTATAATGCCTGGTACATAGTAAGCACTTAATAAACAAACTCAGGATGTCTCTCTCTCTCTCCCTCTCTCTCTTTCTCTCTCTCTCTTTCTCTTTCTGTCTCTCTCTTTTTTATTTTGCTTTTTGGAGGGGGGAAGGTAGGGCAACTGGGGTTAAGTGACTTGCCCAAGGTCACACGGCTAGTTTTGTGTTAAGTGTCTGAGGCTGGATTTGAACTCAGGTCCTCCTGACTCCAGGGCTGGTGCTCTATTCACTTTGCCACCTAGCCACCCCCTCTGTGTGTCTCTGTCTCTGTCTCTCTCCCACCCCCCTCTGTCTCTGTCTCTCTCTGTCTCTCCCTCTCTTTCATTTGCTTTCCCTCTTTCTCTCCCTCCCCCTGTCTCTGTCTCTCTCTCCCCCACTCTCCCTTCTCCCCTCTGTTTCTGTCTCTATCTCTGTCTCTCTCTCCCTCCAGCCCCAGTTCAATGCTTTATACATGGCAAGGCCTTAATAAATGCTTTTACAATCATTCAGGAAAGGAATTGGGAGATGCTGGACAAGACAAACCCCAAACAACATCACAACCCCACCCCACAAAAAAAAAAGTTTAATTTTAGCAGACAGGAAAACTCATGTTATTGATGCATGATCTATTCTTGAATCAATCAACTATGCGCAATCAGACTACTTGATGATGCAGAGCCAAGATCAAAATTAGTAAAAAGCAAGGAGAAAAATAAAGAAAAAGACACAGTATACAATTGAAACAAATAATCAAAGATTTAAACAGTTGACAATCAAAAATGGCAAATGGACAATGGAAATATAAATACAAATTGTCATAATTTTTTACAGAAGTTTAACTAATGTAAATTAATTGCAATAACAGGGATACCAGGAAGTACCATAGTTGTCAAACATCTGACTAACTTGCCAGAAGGAGGTGGCTACCAAAGGCAACCTTGGATTTAGAATATAAACTTGTATGTAAAATATTATGAATAAGGATGATGGACAATTATTAGCAATGTTATTTCATAAAGTAGAGAGAAGCAATAGAGTTTAAAACCAGTGTAAAGAAAGTTTGATGGAGCAGCTAGGTGGCACAGTGTATATAGAGCACTGTCCCCAGAGTCAGGAGGACCTGAGTTCAAATCCAGCCTCAGACACTTGACACTTAACTAGCTGTGTAACCTTGGGCAAGGCACTTAACTACAATTGCCCTGCTTTCTCCCCCTCCAAAAAAAAAAAAATCCTGGCAAGACATTTAAACAAAGTCATCCCAAGGGCATTTAAATATGAAAGTAAAAAGTCAATAAGAAGAAAATTTAAAAGATTTGTAAAAATTATTATAACAAACTGTTTTCTCTGTGAGGGATAGTGGAACCACCTCACTTGGAAGTAACACAATTATGAAGGCTTTGAGGATTTATGTAATGGGTATCTGATACTGACAAAGTTGACCAAGAAAACCACAATAACTACCTACCTATGTTGCTGCTCTCTCATTTATATAAAAATCTTTATGAATCATCTTGAACTTGAACTGAAAGTATTAGTAGGGAACAAGTAGACTTTTGCAAGCAATATTCAGCAATAGATCACATTTTTAGTATTTTGCAAATAATTAGCAGATATATCCCACTGGATTTATTGTTTGTTGATTATGAAAAAGCATATTGTTAGAGCAAAATAATACCTATCAGTTCTTTTTCAATAAGGTGGCTTCCATCCATACATTAAAACCATTTAAGATTTCTTGCAAGATATAATTTTAGAAATAACCCTCTGATCAAGAATATCAGATGAAGCATTAAACAGAGAATACATGCCTGCCAACAGTATTCTTTACTGTGATGGAGGAGATTTTGCAGAGTCCAAATTGAAGAGGGATTCCCTGAGGATGGTGAGGATCTCCCAGTGTTCCTGCTTATGGATGACTGATTGCATCAAATCCTGGAACACTGTAAAACCTACTGAAAGAGATCTGTAATCACTCAAAGGAACTTGATCTGATCATCCACACAGAATGGTCACTCTTTATCCACACTAAAGAATGTCCATTTCCTAGATAACTACATGCGTTTGGATAGACAATCTATTAACCTACCTATCAGCATCTATATTTAGGATCAACCATACTGTTGGATGACAAATTGGGCCCAGAGTTAAAAAAGAGGAGAGCAGGCTGGATTACCTTTGGGGAAATTACAAAGTTCCTTTAGTGATCTCTTAGATTCCTACGAAAACAAAGGCCCCATCTTTTTAACTGCAGCATTCTACTGCTGTTATTGTATGGCAGTGAGATGCAGAGTTCAATAGTCTCCACATAATTAAAATTTAATATCATACTGAGGACAACGGAGAGGGGAATGGTGGGTGAGAGTAGACTGCATTGTACAACCAGTGGTAAGCTTCAATGAAGAAGTGATGTCATCAAGGGACTGTATGATAAAAAGGAAATGAACTTGTCACATCATGAAGGATGACGGATGGACAACCAGTGTGCTCCATGATGTCAAGAGAAAGCAAGAAAGGCCTCCAGTACATTGAATGGACCCCAGTGGTGAACTTGGAAAAGCACATGGACAAGAGTCACAGGATAGGCAGGTATGAATGGAGGGCAATCTGTATCATTGGGGAGAACTTCCAAATCTATGAGAACACATATCTGAGTATAGACTTATTAACTTGATGTTTATTTCTGTCAACATTCTAGCATATATGGTTGGTGAATCACTCAATAAAGGAAAAGGTGATCATTAGGAGCTAGCATAGGTTCATTCAATATAGAAATCAGGCTTACCAAATTTGTGAATGACACAGAGTTAGAAGGAACAGAACATAAGCGACAGAATAAGGATTCAAAACATTTGGGTAGCCTCTAACATGGGTTGAAACTAATGAGATGAAATGTAATGGGGAAAACTATCAAGTTGTGCCTTTAAAGTTAAAAAAAGGTCATTTTCACAAATACAGAATAAGAGAAGATCTAGCTTAAAAACGGTTTATATGAAAAATGGTTAAGACTTCTCACCAATTAATTCAACTCAGCTGGTTGTTGTCCTTTGTTCTTGAAGAGGACCAAAATGACATCACTATGCTAGAGTCAAGTTTCAATATGTCCTACTGGCTGATCAGACCTCACGAGCTCAGAGTATTCTACCACAGGTTAGGCACAAATACTCTGTACAAGCATTTGGGGTATATTCTCCAAATCTGTGCATCCTGTGTTTCCTTTGAGCTCTTTCAATTCTGCTTTGCTCATAGAGCACAGCACCTTCTCTCATGTGGGCACGCTATGCTGAGCAGTACTGTACCAGTGTCTCCCATGTCACACGATCAATTCCAAAGTTTTTAAGAGAAATCTTGAGAATGTCTTTGTAACGCTTCTGCTGACGCCCTGTGTGAATTCTTCATAAAACAGTCTTTTTGGCAGGTGTACATTTTGCGTTCAAACAACATGGTCAGCCATTGGAGTTGTGCTCTCTGAAGCAGAGTTTGAATGCTTGGCAGTTTAGTTCAAGTAAGGACCTCAGTGTCTGGTACCTTATCCTGCCAGGTGATCTTCAGAATCTTTCTAAGACAATTCAAACAGAAGCGATTCAGTTTCCTGGCATGGCACTGGTAGACTGTCCAGTTTCACAGGCATACAACAATGAGGTCAGCACCATGGCTCTGTAGACCTTCGGTTTGGTAGTCAGTGTAATACCTCTTCTCTCCCATGCTTTCCTTCAGAGCCTCCCAAACATTGAGCTAGCTCTGGCAATGCATGAATCAACCTCATTATCAATGTGTTCATCCCTGGAAAGTACACTACCAAGGTAAGTAAACATATCCACAGCATTCAAAACTTAACTCAGCAAACATTAATTCAATATTTAGTGTGTGCAAAACATTGTACTAAATGCTAAGGCACTTTTTAAAAATTACATGTTTATTATGAGTTAATCCAGCATAGCTGCTGAAAAAAATTAAAAAGTGAGAGATCTCCCTCATACTCATAGTCATACTACACACTGACCACCCCACTCCTTTCCCTACAGGACAAGTACATTCCCCTTTGTACTCCACACTGGTCAAACATCCATAGTGTTCTGTTCTGTTCTGGGTATGACATTTTGAAAGAATGCCGGCAAGCAGGAGCTCAGGGCAAGAACTGGAGTGGAACATGGATGTCTTGAAGTCAGGTTCTATGTCATATTCTCAATACAATGCAGAGTCAGTCCATAAACATTTATTAAACGCCTGTTGTATGCCAGCACTCTGCCAAGGCCTGGGATACAAAGAAAGACAAAAATCAGTCCCTGCTCTCGGGTAATTCACAGTCTAATAGAGGAGACTACGTGCAAACAATTCTATACAAATGAGTTACAGACAGAATAATTTGGAGATAATCAACAACACCTTGAATGTAATAAATACTTGACAAATTAAATATTTGCTATTGATGAAGGCTGTCCAGGAAAGTGATAGTTCTGGAAATTGTCATGGTCAAAGGGGCTTTCATATGAATGATCCCATTTTGTTCTCACAAGAACTCTCTAAGATAAGCAGAGCAGTGATTTTTAATTATATTTTATACATGAGACACCTTCATTTTATACATGAAAAGAAATTGTCACTTGCCCAGGATCAAACAACAAGCATTATATAAGTACCTACCATTTGCTATGTGTCAATCATTGTGGTAGGTACATGATACCTACTGTGTACACAGAAATGAGGCAGACCCTGTCCTCAAGGAGCCTACATTCTACTGGGGACAGATAAAATATATTCATAGATAATTAAATACAGGAGACATACAAAATAAATGAAAAGTTTTTTGGGGGGAGGGGGCAGGAGGGCAGGAAGATGGGGAGATAAGTAGGAGAATCGAGCAAGAACTGCTGAAGGGGACGGTCCTTGAGTTGATCCTTGAATCAAGCCAAGGGTTCCAAAGCAGAGTTGAAGGAGAGCATACAAGGCTTGTGAAAGCATGTAAAAAAAAAAAAAACCCTTTTAAATTTTTCTAGGAATACTAAAAAATAATATTTCTCCAGCTTAAAACATTTTCCAGACATTTTTCCCTTTAGGAAAGTGGATAGGAAAAAAAAAGTGAAGATCCTTGTCAACCTCAGTGTTGAATTACTGTCAGCATGTGCTGCCTTTGCTCCTACTCACACACTGCTGAATGAAGATGGAGAAAAGCATGAAACTGTACTGATTGGGTCTGCTCCAAATCTCTGTTACAGTCTCTGTAAATGACTTACGATCCCATTCACCACTGTTGTTCTTCCAAACCTTTTCATCCCTCTTCAAACCTCTCATGATTCTTCCTTCCTCTTTTTTCTTAGCTGAGAATGTTGTCTAATATTCACCAAAAAGAAAAAGTATGATGCCCTTCATGGAGAGGTCCCTCTTCTTCCATCATATCACTCAGATACTTTCCACCACTTTCATTTCCTTTACCCCTGTATCACATAATGAGGTGGTTCTTCTTGTACTATGTGTCAGAGTGGTCCCATTTCATCCCATCTTTCCCAACAAACTGCCCATTCTGTCATCCCCACTCTCTCCATAATCTTCAATCCTTCCCTGTCTAGTGGATCCTTCTCTACTGCTTACAAATATACTCATGTCTTCCTCATTCTCAAAAAACCCACACTTTACCCTTCGATCTCCACTTAACTATTATCTATATCTCTTCTCATTGTTTTGTTGTTTTTTGTTTTTGGTTAAAAATAAGAGCAAGCTTTTATATAATACTTTCAAGTTTGCAAAATGCTTTACATAATTATTTCATTTGATCCTTACAACAAGCCTACCTGTTTCATAATAGGTTCCAATATTATCCCTATTTCACAAAAGAGGAAACTGAGGCTGAGAGAGGGTAAGCACCTTTTCCAGAGTTACACAGTTATTAAGTATCTGAGGCTGGATTTGAACTCTGCTCTTCCTGACTCCAAATCTTCCAAAGTTCAATCTTGGGCCATCTTCGATTCTCCTATACTATTTCCCTTGGTGATCTCTTTAGCTCCCATGGATTCAATTATCACCTCTACAAGGATGATCTATTTGTCCAGCATTAACTTATCTGCTGGCCTTCACTCTCACACCTCTAACTGCCTATTGGACATCTCAGGCTAGATGTCCTATACACAATTTAAAATCAACATATCCAAAACTTAACTAATTGTCTTTTCTCCAAAATCCATCCACCCCCCCCCCCCCCACTTCTAAACTTCTCTTTTACTGTCAAGGGTACTATCATCCTCCCTAACTTGCAAATAGTCAGCCTTGACACTTCACTCTTGTATCCCCTATATCCAATCAGTTGCCAAGTCCTATTGTTTATACTTTTTTATCATCTCTTATATATACCCCCATATTGGATCTGGAAATCAGTGATAACTAAGAGAGACAGAGTTCTAATCACAATTAGTTTATTAGCAAGGCTAGCCATCACTATTAAACAAGGTCTTTGGCCTCTCTATGGAGGCACCTGGTGACTAAATGGATGGAGTCTTGGTCCTGGAGTCAGGAAGGTCTGAATTCAAATCCAGCCTCAGATACTTACTAACTATGTGACCCTGGGCAAGACTTTTAACCTCTCTTTGCCTGGAAAAGGAAATGGCAAACCAGTCTAGTATCTTTGCCAAGAAAACACCAAGGACAGCATGGTCCATGGGGTCATGAAGAGTCAGACACAACTGAATAACTGAACAAAACAAAAAAATGATTTCTCAGAAACCAAAGACCTCTTATGGAAAAATACAGAGCAATCTTAAAGTCTGAAAAGTAGGAACTAATTAAAATACATATTTATGAGAGTGATACATATTCATAATATTAATACATATTCATAGAATTTACAGAAATGAGAAAGTAGCTTGATTTGCCTTGCCTTGGGGGTGTTTCTGCGGAGTGTTGCAGGGCTGTTCCTGACCTTCTAGTGACTGACCCTAGTACACATATCACATTGATAATTACAAAATAGGAAGTCTCCAAATGAGGTCCTTTGACTAGGAAAGAGCACTACTTCGCCTTTTGGACTGGGAACTGGTCCTAGTTCCTCAAATCTGAAGACAATAAAATTTGTATTAAGGGGAAGAGGGAAAGTCTGATTATACTAAGGAATAGAAATGAATTAATTAGATGTGGGCCATGTCAAATTCCCAATTCCCACCCCTTCCCTCCTCTGACACTGATACTCCCCTGCTGAAGTCCCTCTATCACCACCCTAGTTTAGACTCCTAGAATCCTCTCACCCAGTCTATAAAAATGTCCTCTTCATCAGTCTCCCCACTTCCAGTCTCTTCTCTACAAGGCATCCTCCTCACAGATGTCAAATTGATATTCCTAATGCACAGGTTGTCTGACCATATTATTCTCCTCCTCAAGAAGCTCTACTAGCACCCTATCACCTTTTCAAAAAATATTTTATTCCCCTTTGACCCTGCAATACCACTTCTAGGGCTATATCCCAAAGAGATAATAAAAATGGCAAAGGGACCCACGTGTACAAAAATTTTTATAGCAGCTCTTTTTGTGGTGACCAAGATTTGGAAATTGAGGGGATGCCCATCAATCAGGGAATGACTGAACAAGTTGTGGTGTATGAATGTAATGAGCTATTATTGTGCTATAAGAAATGATGAGCAGGTAGACTTCAGAAACACCTGGAAAGACTTATATGAACTGATGCTGAGTGAAAAGAGCAGAAACAAGAGAACACTGTACATAGTTAACAGTCACATTGTGCGATGACTAACTTTGATAGACTCAGCTCTTCTCAGCAATGCAAAAATCCAAGACAGCAACAAAAGACTCATGATGGAAAATGCTATCTATATCCACAGAAAGAACTGAATAAGTCTGAATACAGATAGAAGCATATTATTTGCTCTCTCTTTTGTTTTGTTTTTTTCTTTCTCATGATTTCTCCCATTCATTCTAATTCTTCTTTACAACATGACTAATGTGAAAATATGTTTAATAAGAGTGTATACATAGAGCCTTTATCAGATTGCACACCACCGTGGGGAGAGGAGAGGGAAGGGAGGTGGAGAAAATTTAAAACTCAAAAACTTATGGAAGTAAATGTTGAAAACTAAAATAAAGAAAAAAAGAAAAATTTTTTAAATTCATTTTGAACTTAAATACAAAAAGACCAAAAAAACCCCCTATTCTATGCACGCAGTACAACATAAAAACAGGATTCAATAGAAAACCATGAGTTTCCATTTCACATTGTTTACCTTTTTAAATAAACTATATAATAAATATTACACATAATTTTCAAAACTACCCTGTTTTTCTGTGTTTCATTCTAAGTTTTCTTTTGTTTTCTGCTGTACATTTTTTTCTCCCTCCCCACCCCATCCTAGAGGTTACAATCACACACACACATACACACACACACACACACACACGTAAAACTATACTATACATACTTCTGTTTATCAATTCTTTCTCTGGAGGTACATAGCATCTTCTTTCATTGGTCTTTTGTAGTTGATTTGAGTGTTTATAATACTCAAAACAACTTAGTCGTTCAAAGTTGTTCTTAGAACATGTTGCTGTTACTGTGTACAACATCCTTTTTGTTCTGCTCATTTCACTCTTCATTGTTTCATGCACATCTTTCCATCTTTTTCTAAAATCGATCAGCTCGTCATTTCTTACAGCACAATAGTATTCCATCACAATCATATACCATAACTTGTTAAACCATTCTTCAGTTGATGGGCATCCCCTCAGTTTCCAGTTCTTTGCCAACACCAAGAGAGCTGCTATAAATATTTTAGAACATAAGTTTTTTTCCCCCTTTTTTACTAATCACCTTGGGAAATAGACCTAATAGTGGTATTGCTGGGTCAAGGGTTATGCACAGTTTTATAACTCCTTGGGCATAATTCCAGATTGCTCTCCAATATGGTTAGATCAGTTCACAGTTCCACTAACAGAAAATTAGTGTCCCAGTTTTTCCATATCCCCTCCAACATTTGTTGCTTTCCTCTTCTATCATTTTAGCCAATCTAAGAGGTGTAAAATATCTCAAAATTGTCTTAATTTGCACTTCTCTAATCAATAATGATTTAAAGCATTTTTTCATGTGACTATATATGGTTTTGATTTCTTCATCAAAAAACTGCCTCTTCATATTGCCCATTTATCAATTGGGGAATGACTTATATTCTTATAAATTTGACTAAGTTCTTCATATATTTGAGATATAAGACCTTAATCTGAGAAACTGTCTATAAAATTTCCCCACTCAATTTTCTGCTTTTCTACTAATCTTGGCTACATTGGTTTTATTTATACAAAACTTTTAAAATTTAATGTAATCAAAATTATCCATTTCATACCTCACAATGCTCTTTACCTCTTATATATTCATAAATTGTTCTCCCATCCATAAATCTGATAGGTAATATGTTCCATGTTCTTCTAATTTTCTTGTGATATATCCCTTTATATGTAGGTCATGTATCCATTTTGACCTTATCTTGGTAAATGGTCTAAGATGCTGATCTATGCCCAATTTCTGCCAGACTGCTTTCCGACTTTCCCAGGATTTTTTTTTAATCAGATAATGAATTCTCATCCCCAAAGCTTAAATCTTTACATGTGTCAAACACAAGGTTACCATAAACATTTGCTACTGTGTATTGTATTGTCTACTCTGTTGCACCAATCTATCTTTCTATTTCTTAGCCAGTAACAGATAATAGTTTTGATAATTACTGTCTTATAATATAGTTTAAAATCTGGTACTATTACCTTTAAGATAAAATAAAAATTCCTCTGTATAACTTTTTTTTTTTGCAGGACAATTGGGGTTAAATGACTTGCCCAAGGTCACACAGCTAGTTTCTGTGTTAAGTGTCTGAGGCTGGATTTGAACTCAGGTCCTCCTGACTCCAGGGCCAGTGCTCTATTCACTGTACCACCCAGCCACCCCTTGTATAACTTAAAAAAATTTTTTTTATATAGTGTTTTGTTTTTCCCCAGTTACACGCATAAACAATTTTTAACATTTGTTTTTAAAACTTTGAGTTCCAAATTCTCTCCCTTCCTCCCTCCCCACCCCCACTCATTGAGAAGGCAAGGAGTTCAGTATAGGCTATAATTGCAAAACATTTCCATATTACTCATGTTGTGAAAGAAAACATAGGCCCTCAAAAAACCCTAAAACCTCAAGAAAAATAGAAAAGTTTAAAAAGGTATGCTTCAATCTGTATAATCTGTATTTAGATACCGTCAGTTTTTTGTTTGGGGATGGATAGCATTTTTCATCATAAGTCCTTCGGAGTTGTCTTGGATCATTGTATTGCTGAGAATAAATAAGTCATTCCCAGCGGATCATCTTATAATATTGCTGTTACTTTCTCTGTATGACTTTCAAAGCTCTTCACAAATTGGCTCCAACTGACCTTTTCAGGCTTATTGTACATTACTCCTGTTCACATTTCCAGCCAAACTGACCTATTTGCTGTTCCATATATATGGCATTCCTCCTCTAATCTCTGAGGTTGCAGAAGCTGTTCTCCCTGCTTAGAAAACACTCCATCTTCTCCTTAGTCTCTTAAAATTCCTAGATTCCTTCAAAGTTGAGTTCAAAATCTGCCTTCTAAAGGAAACCTGTCTTGATCCCCCTAGTAGCTAGTACCCTCCCTTCAGACATTGTCACCAATATATTTCATATGAAATTGTCTGTGTGCTTGTTTTCCCTTCAATAGAATGTAAGCTTCTTGAGGGCAGGGACAATTTCATTTTTGTGTTTGCTTCCCCAACACCTAGCAATTTGCTTGATACGTGGTAAGTAATTTTTAAAAGCTTGTTAAAAGAGTGGTTAAAAAAAGGTAGAATGTAAGCAGGTTGTGAAGAGTTTTAAACACTGAGAGAAGTTTATATTTTATCCTAGTGACTATGGGAAGCCCCTGGAACTTCTTGAATGGGAATGAAATAGTCATACCTGGGCTTTTAGAACTATCAATCACTTTAGCAGCTGTGTAGAGAATGGAGTGTAGAGGACTAGATATTGAAGGTGAGAAACCACGAAGATCAGAGGTAAGGTGGGTGAGGTATAAGTGGAAAAAGTGTTAGATTTGAGAGACGCTGAGGAGGTAAAAAACCAACAATACTTAGCAACTGAATATGGGGGATAGTCAGTGATAGAGAAAAGTTGAGGATGACTTCTAGGCTACAGTTTAGGGTGACTGGAAAAACTTAAGCTCTTTGGCAGAAATAGGGAAGTTAGGAGAAAGAGTTGGATTTAGAGTAAAGCACGAGTTCTGTTTTAGTCATGATACGTTTGAGATGCCTATAGATAGGAAAGGAGCTGTCCAGCAGGCAGTTGGTAATGTGGAAATGTTAGCTATGAGAATCCTCCTTGGGAATTGAGGAGTCCACCTGAGAAGAAAAATGAGAAGGTCCAGGACAGATGCTTGTGCAACTCTGCTCCTAGGAAACTGAATATGGATGATAATCGTATCCTAAAAAACCCAAGGATGAGAGGATATAGAACAGGGCTTCCGACCTTCTTTTGTATCATGGCCCCCTTTGGCCATCTGGTGAAGATAAGGATCCTTCTCAAAATAATGTTTGTAAATGCATAAAATAAAATACATAGGATTAGATAAGAAACTAATTATTTAGTATTAATGCAGATATCAAAATTTAAAATAATAACTAGGTGATGGACTACTAATCTAGGAGAAAGATATTAACTGACTTTTAAAAATCATAGTCTTGTTATTTATTCTCTTTTGCATTTATGTTATCTTCATTTCTTAATATATTACTCTCCCCAATCCTTCTAACAAAAATTTAAAAAGAAAAAAAAAAGCAGTTCAGCAAAAGCAGCCAACATAATCAATATCTAATATACCCTCGAGGAGCTTATGTATAGGTGAGACAACATATCTATAAATAGGTATCTGTAAAATGTAAGATTAAAGTTACCTTTAGAGGTGAAGGCCCTGGTGGGGGCAGAGAACTAGGAACTAGGAAAAGTCTTCTACTGAAATGTCCTAGTGACATTTGAGCTGAGTCCTGAAGGAAGTCACTGATTCTAAGGGGAAGATGTGAAGAGACAGTAGAAGGCTAGAAGAGGAATAATGGTGAGATGATTGGAAAGGTAGGAAGGTTGTAAAGCAGCGGTTCTCAACCTGTGGGTTATGTTCAATTTGTAACAATGAAAATACATCCCACATATCAGATAGATTCATAACAGTAGCAAAATTATAGTTATGAAGTAGCAACGAAAATAATTTTATGGTTGGGGGTCACCACAACATGAGGAACTGTATTAAAGGGTAGCAGCATTAGGAGGATGAGAACCACTGTTGTAAAGAGAATTAAAGGGGCATTTCCCAAAAGAGAAGGGAGGGTTTGGGATAAAGGATACAAGTAGGAATCTATACTGGTACCTCAGTGAGCTTAGGCAAGGTCCTTTACTGAGAGGAAGGAGGGACAGGTGGTATAGGTGGTTTGCATAGAAAAGTTTTGAAAGAAGCAACTCTGGGGAATTTAGTCAGAGAATTAATTGGCAAAAAGCAGAGACTGGCAGGCAGCAACTGAGCCTGATTTGTTCTGGATCCAGTTAGCACAGGTTACATGACTTCCTCTTGTTGCATTCTGTAGCAAGGGAATAGGATTAGAGAAAGCAGATGGTGGGAGTAATTCGAGGAATTAGCACTCATTGGACAGTGAGGCAAAGGATTCAAAGGTAGGATACAGTGTAAAATTCAACTGATTAAGGGTCAAGTTTTTGAAGGGAAGGAAATGAGTCCAGAGTAAGGGGTGAGTGACTGGGAAAATTAGGAGGGATGGAATGGTTGGAAGAGTCTATGGGGACAGAGAACAGGTTTGGGAAGAATAAGGCTGAAGAAAAGAGGAATGTTAGAGTTATGAACCCTCAGTCAGTCATTCAACAAGCACTTATTAAACTCCTACTATGTAATAGGCATGAGAAATTCTAGATTATGAAAGCAGAAACTCAGGGGTGTAACCATCCCTGTATGGGGCTGAGGTAAAATGCAGGAGCAGATCATGGAAGCTGAAGAAGTTGATGAGGCAAAGGGTATTTGCGGGTATGTTGGCATGTGTGTATGACAGGTTGGGTGGAGTGGGAGACTTATGTGCTAGGTAGTGAATTTTCTGAGAATGGAGGGAGAATGATTTGAAGGCCTGTAGATAATAGCCACTAGATAAGATGATCTGCCCAGATGAAATGAAGCTCTAAGGATGAAATGTGGTTGAGTGACATGGAGGAGGAGGTAGGGGTGAGGGAGGTATAGAAGAGGCAATGAGGAGCATGAAGCATGTTGATTCCAGCTGACACTTAGGGAAATACTGCCCCAGAGACAGTTCCAAAAGTGAGTGATAAACTCCCTCTGGATTTGAAGGGAGGAGGGAGGAACGGTCTATAGAAATTTATCTGAAAAGTCATTTCTTCTGCCAGGGAAGTGCCATCAGTACAGCTCATAAATGACAAGGATAGAATTGCCTGCTTTTATGTCTTAGTTCAGTATGAGTGTGATGAGAGAGGAGGTGAGGGAAGGTGGCCAAGGGTGTAGTGCCTTCTAGGGAAAGCTACAGTTTTCATGACTTCGAGGAAATGAAAGGAGCATGGAAGGAAGAGGTCTAATACAAAGGACAGCTTTCCTATAGAAAGGCAATTCCAGAAAATATAATAAAAGTGAAAAGGAGAAAACAGTAGAATCAGGGCTGACAGAAACTGGGGATGAGGATGAGGAATGGGTGGTGGTGACTGTAGAATATGCAGAATTTTTTCCATACAGCAGTTGGCACATGGGCACTAAATAAATACTTGTTGATTTTGGAACTCTGTCCCCAAATTTATGAAACTGTGCATATCCTTTCTGCCAGCAATATCACTATTACACCTAGATCTCAAAAAATACCATAGAAAAATACAAAAATATTAACACCAGCTTTTTAGTATGTTAACAAAGAACTGGAAATTTAGGGGTGCTCATCATGAAATTCAACAATAAATTAAGTGGAGAATAGGTTAAACAAATTGTGGTATAGGAATGTAATGGAATACTATTATGCTATAAGAAATGATGAAGGGGATAGCTTCTGAGAAATTTGAGAAGACTTATACGAATAGACACAGAGTCCAATGAGCAGAACCAGAAGAATGTATACAATGACAACACAGTGAAGACAAACAACTTTAAAATACTTAAAAACTCTGAGCAAAACAAGGACCAACCATACTTCCTGAGGCACAACGAAGATTCATGTTACTCACCATCTGACAGAGAGAGGATAGACTCAAGATGCAGAATAAGATACGTGTTTCGGGACATGGTCAGTGTAAGAATTTGTTTTGCATATTTGTTATAAAGATTTTTGTACTTTTTCCCATTAGGGTAGAGCTAAAAGTGAGAAAAA
Organism: Pseudochirops corinnae; assembly: GCA_028646515.1. Taxonomy (NCBI): domain Eukaryota; kingdom Metazoa; phylum Chordata; class Mammalia; order Diprotodontia; family Pseudocheiridae; genus Pseudochirops; species Pseudochirops corinnae. The sequence goes on along the minus strand of CM053586.1, from coordinate 220,065,195 downwards.
AATGTTGCTTAACCTCTCAACATTCCAGGCATCTCTCTTAGATTTATATCTTAATCAATGTGCATCTTAGTTTATAATAGTATACTATCTCTTAATTTATAATAAGTACTGTAATTAATATAAATCTTAATTTAGAAATCACAGAGAACTGCCAAGACGTTTGAATACACAAGACTGGTTCAAAGGCATATGTGAATGTGCTTCTGTGTCTAGATCATCGCAAGGGAAGGGACTGTTTCACTCTCACGGTATCCCTAGCAACCTGCCCGGTCTCTAGACGCTTAATAAATGCTTGTTGCTAGATGAGTTGATTACACGTGCCACAATCCAATCAGACACTACTAGTCCCTGGAGCCAATACCTAGAGCTAGGGGTTTCGTAGAGTGACGTCACCACGTTCCTTCCCTCGCAGCACCCTGGGGGTTGTAGTCTGGGAGGGACTTCAAGTTCCACACTGCCTCGGGTTGGGTCGCGGCGCCTGCGCGTTGCGCGCGGCGGGCAGAGCTGAGTACGGGGCTCTTTTGTTCCGCGGAGCTGGGACGATTGGCTGGGCCCGGGGGAGCTTCGCTTAGCCTAGCCTAGGTGAGGAGGGGCACCAGGCGCTAGGCGCGGTCGCCGCTCTTCCTGGCTTAGACAGTTCACCCTCCTCCTCGCCGTCCTTAGCCTCCTGCGACGCGCTAGCGGCGCGACACCGATTCCCCCCGGGTTGAGTCGACGCTGCTCTGAGGTAAGGAGGGAGGGGTATGTGTGTTTGTGTGTGTGAGTGTGTGTATATGAGAGTATGTGTCTGGTGACACCGAGGGGGCGGGGAAGGCGCTTGGCCGATGGGAATGGAGCCGTTAGGAACCCGGCGCGCGGGAAACACCCCCCCCACCCCCTCCCCCACTGCTCCCCCCAACCCTCGGTCCATTCCCGCGCGCAGACCCTGGGAGGGGGCGGGGCTCGTGGAGCGCGCGCGGCGCAGGCGAATCCCAAGCCGGAAACGGCCGGTGTGGTGGTCGGGCCCCCAGCACGTGCGAGCAGCGGAGGGCGGGGGACGCTTTGCTGGAACTAGTTGCGGGGGGAGGGAGGGTCCTTGGGTAAGGGCCCACTGGAGAGGAGGAATGTGGCCCCGGGGCTGTAGGGGAGGAGGGGCGGAGCTTTGGCTACTTTAGCGGGTATTGTTATTACCCGCTATTCTGTAAAAGAAAGGGGGTGGGGCATAGGTGGCATAGAACGCCCTTCTCCCGGGGTGAGAGGCACTGCTGTTCTCCAGTTAGGGATTTTTGTGGCAAATGCAAGTTTATGCATTTAAGAAGAAAACTTGAGGTTTGAGTAACGTTTTGGAATTCAGTTCCCCATCTCCGCCTTCCCTCGGTAGATCTCCAACTGATGGAATCTGTAGTTTGTACATAGTTTGCATGTTATCTACCCCACGTGAACTCCTGGAGAGCAGGTACTGTCTTGTCTTCCTTGTGCCTGACATGTGGAAAGCGCTTAATAAATGCTTCTTGACTTGACAGGTACGTAGTTTTATGTGTGGTCTCCCCAGTTAGACCGTGAGCTCCTTGAGGGCAGAGATTTACTAAATCTTAGCCTTTCTTTTGTATCGGCGCTTACAGCACAGCGCTAGGCTCGGATCGAAGAAGCGTTAAAGCTTGACAAACCGAAGTTCTCTTGCTTGATATACTTAATGTTAGCTACTAGTAAAGAAATTTCGAAATAAAATGCCATCCATGTTACATTAGAAGAATCATTTCCAAGGCAAATGCAATAGGAAAAGGAAATGAATTTTCCATTGATTTCATTTTACTACATTCTCCCCCTCCCCCTCATTACAAACTATTTTCCCCTAAAAACTGTGGCGGCAAACTTGTGCTCGAGTTTTTGTCAGACTCAGGAGTGAGTGGTTGATCTCAGCAAGTCCCTCAACCTTTTTTTAGTCTCAGTTTCATAGTCGAGAGAAGTATTCCATGGCTTCTTCCAGCCCTAAATCTGTGATCCCAGGGAAGCTCCTTCTGCTTTCCCTCCCTCCCTGGATGGTGACCTTGCTTTCTACTGATTTTTGGAACTTTGATTTAGAGCTGAAAAGGGACCTAAAGTTTTATTTTTCAAGTACTTTAAATAAATTAAAAAGTAGTTGGTAGGAAAGCCTAAGTGTTTGTTTACCTGCTGGTCCGTACCAAGAATTGAGCCATACCTTGAGGCTTTGAGGGTTGGCATAGTTGGTGGATGAATTGTATTTCACTACTCAGCCTTTTGTCTGACAAATTTTTCGTCTTCTGTGACTGTTTAGGTTTTGTAACTACCTCCTTTGGAAAAAATTGTCCTGTTCGAGTAAGTGCATAAAAGAGGATACCTTTTCTTTCTGACTTTTTGTAAATTTAGGTGTTTCTTGGGAGCCAAACCTGGAGAATCCTAAGTTTCAAAAGCACCTTTTGAGTTAGTGAAAAGCAGCAACTTATACCTACTTCAACACTATTCAGAAGACTGTTTTAAATTCTCTTAGGGCATGTATGTGCATATTACTGTATTAGCAAGAGGCATCCTGTGTCTGTATGCCTTTGCTAGGGCTGTTTCCTGTGCCTGCAATGCAATCTCTCCTGAGCCTCTTAGAATTCCTAACTTCTTCACAGCTTAGTTAAACATCACCTACTACAAGAGGCCTTTCCTACTTTTTTTCAGTTTTCACCAACCTGTACTACCTTCTATTCTCTCATCTGAAGTATATTTTGCATTTATTTATATGTGCATAGGTTGTTTCTCCTGTGGGATATAAGCTTTATGACTTCAGGGGGCTTAATAAATGCATATTGATGGATGAAGAGTCCTAAGGGCAATGATTTCTGCCCTTTCTTTCACTGTTGCCTCTAAATGAAGAGTCATCTCAGCAGTTAGGTGAGTGTCTGAAAGGTCCAAAAGTGAGTTAGGGGCACGTGATACTGTGATCCTCCGTATGTAAGAGGGAATATTATGGTATCTTGTTTTGCTCCCATAGGTGTTGTTGGGAGATAATTAACACAACCAAGCTATGGGGGAAACTTACTTATCTTAATTTGCCAAGACTTATCTTAATTTGCCAAGACAGTGGCCATCCTGATGCCAGGAGGGATCTGAAAGGTTGGGAAAGGACAACCCGTTCAAACCTGAGAGATGTTGCCCTGGTCACCATTGCCCTCACTACTGTGCCTGATCAATTAACCTCATTAATATTATTATTTTCTTATCTTGGGATATATGATCTGGGAGGGGGAATATGTAATGAGGGCATATAGTGGGAGTGTAAGGAAGAGTAGTAACCTTGAGGAGTGTGGACAATCCTGACTCTGAGGGGAAGAGTCAGAATACCCTAACAATATTTAAGCTTGTTTTGCTTCTGTACGGGGTATGAGTGTTCTTCGTGAACAGCTTCCACCGAATTTGGAGTGTAATACTCAGTTTACCCTGCCCATTCTGTTTCTGAGTTCTTTTAGTGAGAATGGATCAATGATGTAGATCTCCCTGCTTGGGAAGTCCTGTGATCCCCACAACCTTTGTGTTTCTCTTACCTAGAAGATAATACAGTTAAAGGAAGCCTCTAGGCTGTGGAAAATCTTCAGCTGTTTTGTTCTTTCCCTTTGACATTTTTGCTCCCAATAGATTATATATTCCAAATTATTATTCTTTAAAAGTGAGTAAAGGATATGGAGGCTAGTGCTACAGTCTGCTGCCAGATCTTTTTTTTTTTTTTTTTTTTTTTTTTTTGCTTTTCTGTGGAGGGCAGTTGGGGTTAAGTGACTTGTCCAAAGTCACGTGGCTAGTGTGTCAAATGTCTGAGGCCGGATTTGAACTCGGGTCCTCCTGACTCCAGGGCTGGTCTTCTATTCACCATGCGCACCTAGCCGCTCCAGATGCCAGGTTCTTGATAAGAAAAGGTGTGCCTGCTGTTTTCTTCCTCTGTTTCTTTGTACATACGGTTAGATAACTGAATTTTTCTAATCCCTTCTGGAGAAAAGATACCATTGAAATATGCCAGTAGTTTATTAGAAAGGAATTTTTAAAATGAGAGAACTTAAGTACACCTTAAAAAGAGGATTGCTATATAATGTCATTTTCCAAAGGACATAATGTAGAGTCATAAGAACAGTAGGTAGAGTTTTATTCCCTAGTTAGAAGCATTCATTAATCACCTACTGTGTTCTAGGCATTGTGCCAGGTGTTGAGGATACAAAGAAAAATAAAAAAGCCCCTGATCTTTCCTACAGTACAATCTTTGGAGATGAGGGCACTAGTAGCTGGGGGATCAGAAAAGGCCATATGTAGAATGGGACCATTGAAGCTGAGCTTTTAAAGGAGTTAGGACTTCTGAGAGGAACAGGTGACATAGAAATAGATTGTGATGGAGACCTGAGATGGAGGAAGAAGGGCAGTGTAGAATGGGTAAAGACAACTAATGTGGAAAATGTCTAGAAAGGTCTGGAGACAGATTGTGAAGGGCTTTAAATGTCAAATAGAATTTGAGTTTATTTTAACTCAGCAGCAGTAGGGAGCTTCTGGAACTTTTTGAGCAGTCTGAGTCTGGCAATCGATAATATGCTATAGATATTTATTCTGTAATTATATGGTAGTTGTTGGTCACTTGTTTCTGACACTTTGTAATCTCATTTGGGGTTTTTTCCTGGCAAAGATACAGGAGTGTTTTGTCATTTCTTTCTCCAGCTCATTTTACAGATGAGGAAACTAACTTGTAACAAAGAATTTTAAAAAGAGTAGAAAAACAGTTCATCAAAACTAATCAACACATCACCTAACAGTTATAGTATATGCAGTAATAAAGACCCATAGTCATTTCCACCTCTACAAAAGGAGAGAGGTACATTTTCTCATTTCTTCTTTGGAGACAAACTTGTTCATTATAATTATATAGCCTTCCTCATTATTTAAAAATTCTTTACATTGGCATTGTGTGGTCTTTGTGTGTATTGTTTTCCTGTTTCCTTTTTCTTTGTTCTTTATCAGTTAATAGTGCTTCTCTGTTATTATTTTCCGTTTCTTATGGCACAGTGGTATCCTATTGAATTAATATTAATTAGTAATAATATTAATAATTAATATATAAGGTTTTAAGCCTTTTCCCAATTGGGTTTTTTTCCCCCAGTTCTTGCCTACCCTGGAAAGTACTGTTATGAATGTTTTGGTGTATGAGGGATCTTTTGTCTTTAACCTACTCCTGTAAAAGCCATCTCGGTTCAAAGGGTATGGGCATTTTAGTCACTTGACATAATTTCAAATTGATTTTCAGAATGGTTGTACCAAATTAAAGCTTCCACAACAATATATTAGTATAGTGTCCCTATGTCTCTGCAGCCTTTCCAACATCATCTTGAGCAGTTTGGTGCCTGGTGATAAAACCTGATGTGTTTTGATTTGCATTTCTCTAATTTTTAGTAATTTGAATCAGTCTTTCATACGGTCATTAATAATTTGTCATTCTTATGACAGCTGTGTTGGGGTTTGGTTTTTTTAGTCATCCATTGAGGAAATGGCTCTTGTATGTATTCATATCAGTTCCCTATATATCTTAGACATCAGGCCCTTATCAGATATTTGAAGCAAAGATTTTGATATTTATCAAAGATAAAGGAAACTCCTCCAAGCCGCACATGGCACCTGATAGTTTGTACTTTTTAGATTCTTCTGTGAAGTCTTATCAAAAATAATGAAATCAGTGGAATTTATAAGAACAGAAAAAAAGCTTTTACACTTTGGGATCATTTTCCTTTACATCTTAAATACATTTATTTGGGAGCCAAAATAAGCTCCAGGTCCTTGATTTTTAAGGATATTTGTGAGTAAGAAGTTGCAGAAAAGATGCCTATTTGCATGAATTTCCTCACTTAGGAGCTCCCTATACAAAGTCAATCAAGGTCTAATTCCTGTCCCTTTAAATGCAGAATAGAATTTTATCAGAATTGTAAGCATATATTAATGAACTCTTCAGAAACTGTCTCTGGTGAAACTTGATCCCCTACCTCCATTGAGTTGAATAATAGCAGAGATTTCCCAGATAGCAAGGACAACCGAAACTGATGAATGCCCTCCCCCAGATGAATTGGAGAAATTTTTCAGATGTGAGCAAAATTCTGGACAGGGATAAAGAACTTAATTTTTGAATTAGTTGACTTTTACTGAGTTAGTCTTTGCTAAATTTAGGTTTTTTTGGTTACTGAGAAAGGATCTTACAAATGAGAAGCATCATGGTAGAAGGAGCAAGGAGCTTTAGATTTGTAAATATTTATGTGTTTAGGGCTGGAAGGGACCTGAGAAGCCATGTAGGCGAGCCTCCCTCTTTTTTACCGAAGAGCAATCCAAGATACAGAGCTATTAAGTGAATCGGTACAATAGAAATGTGTGGGATGAAAAAGTTTGGAGTCTGAGTTCAGAAAAGGTCTTTATTCTTTCTCATGAGAAAGGGCACAGCCGTTTTCCAGGAAGCTGGCGGGCTTCTTTTGTCCTAATCCTGACTCCACCTCTCACACCTGTCCTACCTTACCATTGGCTGGTGAGGCAAATTCACAATCTTTTACTAGGGAACTAATCTGCCCGATGCAATTTCAGTCCTTCCTTATCTTAATTATTCATAGCTGATCTTTGCCCTCTCAGAAAGTTATGTTTTACAATCCCTCATTATGCATTTCCTTTCACCAAATTTGGAAGTGCTCAATCATAAGTGGACTAGTAGTATGGTTTTCTTTCAAATACCTCATTTGGGGAAATCCTTACTCACAAGACAACTGGTTTGCAGTGTGGAGAAGAGATAGGAATGTAACTGGGAGTTTAAAAATGAGGAAACTTCACTGTGAGTCATCTCTCACAGAAAGGAACAAAAGCAGGGGTTTAAAGAACCCAGGTTTTAAAATTTCAAATTCCAAAATATTTCCACTAGATCTTGTATTTGAATCTTCTCTACCATTTAGTATCTGTGTCACCTTTGGATGGATCACTTAACCTCAGAAATGTATCTATAAAATGAGAGGTTGAAACTTGTGGTTTCTTATCCTTCAAAAGCTATGATTCTGTGATGCAATATCTGATAAATTTTTTCTTTCTCTTTTTTCCCCCTTTTAAAATTAATTTATTTTTAGATTTCGCCATTCATTTCAAGATTTTGAGTACCAAATTTTCTCCCCATCTCTACCCTTCCTTCTCCCCACCCCGAGATGTGCATTCCAATTACCCCTTCTCCCAGTCTGCCCTGGCTTCTATCATACAACACCCCCTCTTATTCCCTTCCCCCTTATCTTGTAGGGCAAGATAGATTTCTCTATCTCATCTCTATCTTATTTCCCAGTTGCATATAAAAACATTTTGTAACATTTGTTTTTAAAACTTTTGAGTTACAAATTCTCTCCCTTCTTCTCTTCCCACCAACCTTCATTGAGCAGGCAAGCAATTCAGTATAGGTTATACATGCTTAATTATGCAAAACACTTCCATAATAGACATGTTGTGAAAGACTGTTTCCTTCCATCCTATCCCAACCCCCTACTTATTCTGTTTTCTCCTTTGATCCTGTCCCTTTTCAAAAGTGTTTGCTTCTGACTACCCCCTCCCCCAGGCTGCCCTCCTTTCTGTCATTCCCTCCCTTACTTTCCTGTAGATACCCAATTAAGTGTATATGTTATTCCCTCCTTAAGCTAATTCCAATGACAGTAAGGTTCACTCATTCCCTCTCACCTCCCCCTCTTCCTCTCCATTGTGAAACCTTTTTTTTGCCTCTTTTATGAGATAATTTATCCCATTCTATCTCTCCTTTTCTCCTCTCAGTATATTCCTCTCTCACCCCTTAATTTTTATTTTTTAGATATCATCCCTTCATATTCAACTCTCCCTGTGCCATCTGTCTTATCTACCTATTTCCTCCAATTACCCTAATACTGAGAAAAGTCTCATGCATTATAAATATTATCTTTCCGTGTAGGAATGTAAACAGTTCAACTTTAATAAGTCCCTTACGATTTTTCTTTCCTGTTTACCTTTTTGTGCTTCTCTTGAGTCTTATATTTGAAAGTCAAATTTTCTATTCAGCTCTGGTCTTTTCATTAAGAATGCTTGAAAGTCCCCCATTTCATTGAATAGCCATTTTTTCCCTTGAAGTATTATACTCAGTTTTGCTGGGCAGGTCGTTTTTGGTTTTATTCAGCCACGCATGACCAGCTTTCCAGATAACTGCTGCTGTGAACAACTTTTCAAGGTTCTGATTATACAATATAGTGAACTCTATTTATTCAGTAACAAATCAGAGCAGAACATTCATAGAAAACAAAGTACAGCATTCAGAATGTTATAACTTCCCAACTTATCACTAAAATAGCCACATAGTTTTCACCAAAGTGGTCACATAGTTTTGTTTAGAGTCATATTTTATGGGTATTTTGAGGTGGCTATGTGAGAGCTGCAATATGTTGCTGCTCCTACGCCGCCATCTTGGCTCTGCTCCGTGGTCACATAGTTTTAAGCAAAAGATAACACTCATTTAGTAAGTTAAACTTCATTTAGTAAATCCTTAATTCAGTCAGCCTTAAGGAGGCAAGCCTCCTTAATTAATACAAAGTACAAAGGTCAAAGTCCTCCATCTGTGGGGTGCATTCAAGTTACAATATCATCAGTCACTACTCAGTACCCTCTTAAGGAGTAGTGGAAAGTACAAAGGCTATCTACCCCTAGGTCACAAATAAGTTACAATGTCATTAGTCGTGTCTAGGTACCCTCTTAAGGGGTAGTGAAAAGTAAAAAGGCCATCTACCCCTAAGTCACAGTAAATCATAATCTTCTCAGTCAGCATCAGGTACCCAAGGAGAGGTCTTTTCATCTTGTCACAAGGCAAGCTTTCAGCTTCCATGGTTCTAGCTCCTGCCCAAATCTAACCAACTGCCAACTAAATTCAAAGGCAGACAGCTCCCAGTTCCTTGTCTAGCTCTTCACACAGTTCCTGTTCCATATTGAAGCTCACAGTGTCTAATCCACCTCTGGTCCTTCACAGTTTCTGTTCCTGGGGAGACAAGGCTTAACTAAGCCACAATAACATACATGCGCATTGCCGGCACCCTTATCAAAATCACTTTCTGCCTGTGAAATCAACATAAGCCCAAAACAGACAGATAAAGTACTAACATCACAGTTATGCTTCGTCTGGCCCTCGGAAGCTCTCAGCAGAAGTTATGGCTAGCTCTCAGAAGAAGCTCTGCCACCATAAGCTAAATTCTCAAAATCAAAATCACTTTCTCCAGCCTGGGTCTTTCCTGTTCAGCCTCCACACGCTTGCTCCAAGAAGTTGTGACTTCTAGCTCGTTCTTTTCTTTTTTTTTAAATTAACTTTTGTTTATTTTTAATTTACATCATTCATTTCCACAAGATTTTGAGTTGACAAGTTTTCTCCCTGTCTTTCTCCTACCCACCACCCCAAAACACCCCAAAATTTGTAACTCAGAATCTTGTGGAAATCAATGATGTAAACCAAAAAAATAAAAGTTAATTAAAAAAAAAAAAGCTCTTCATAAACCAGCCCTCTTCCAGACTTGTTCCACGTTACACTCCACTGCATAATCCCTATGGCCTGCCTATAATGGCTTTCTTGCTGTTACTCACACAGGACAGTCCACATCCAATTTCTGGGTCTTTATACTTGCCTCTTCCCCATACCTGGAATGCTTTCACTCCTTACTTCGGTCTCAAGGAACCCCTGGCCCTCCTTCAAGCTCAAGTGTGACCTTCTACATGAAACCTTTCCTGATTTCTAACTCCTTCAGGTGCTAGGGCCCTCCCTCTCCAAACGGCTGTGTATTTATTCTTTTTATAAAAAATTAACTCGTTTATTTTTAGTTTACATCATTGATTTCCACAAGATTTTGAGTTACAAATTTTCTCTCCGTCTTTCCCCTCCCCACCACCCCAAAACAGTGATCCCACTGTATACCCCCTCCCCCAATCTGCTCTCTCCTATATCCTCCCCCATCACCTCTCTGACTTTCAGGTAGGGCAAGATGGATCTCCCCACCCCTGTGCTCATACATCTTATTTCCCAGATGCATATAAATAATAATAATAATAATTATTATTATTATTATATGTACAAATTTTTTTAAAAAACTTTAAATTCCAGATTCTTTCCCTTCTTTCCTCGTCACCCACTCCCACTGGGAAGACAAGCAATTCAATACAGGCCGTATATGTGTAGTTATGCAAAACATCTCCACAATGGACATATTGTGAAAGATTGACTGTATTT